>CM044305.1:19816993-20129888 GCA_024291935.2 Okapia johnstoni | reverse complement strand
TCAGGTTCTAATGAGGGGGATGAAACGGGAGCCTATTATCAGATAAAATAAGCCAAAAAGGGAAAACACCAATACAGTATACAAAATATATATATGGTATTTAGTCAATTGGTAAAGAAAACCCTGATGCAAGAATCAAAAGACAAGAAAAAAAGAAAAATTTTGGGGACCGGGGGAGGGGCGAGGGGGGGATGTTTGGGGAGAAGGGCAGGGAAAGCATAAAATTTATTTATGTGAAATAATTGCCAGTCCGGGTTAAAAGCATGAACAGGGTGTTCGGGGCTGGTCACTGGGTCCCCGGAGAATGGGGGGGGAGGGGGTCGGGGGGGGGTTCTAGGGGGGGGGAAAAACATGTACACCCTTTGGGGGAAATTCATGCCCCATGATGGAAAAAACAAATAAATTTTGTAAAGTTAAAAAAATTTTTCTTGAATAAACTCCCCCCTTTAAAATATTAAATTCGGGGTTTTTTATGAATTTTCACGGGTTGTGCACCATCGCCACAGTGCATTTTAGAATACTTTTAAAAATAAAATCCATATCTCCTACGTCATTCCACATTCTCCCCCCCCTTCAAAGCCGGGAAAACCACAAACCCCTTTTTTCTGTTTTTTTGGGTTTCCCTATTCTGGTATTTCAATAACGAAATCTTTACAGTTATGATTTTTTTGGTTTGGGTTTTTTTATTCAGTTGGGATTTGTCAAGGTTCATCCATTTTTGTCCCGGGTTTTGGGAACTTCCTCCCTTTTGGACCAAATAACATTCACTGAGGGATGGCACATCTTGTTTTCCTTCGCAGTTATGGAAATTTGGGGGTTTTCCACCGGGGGCGTTGGCTTTTGGGATCTTGTTTATAACTTTTGAAAATTTTTGTGTGGATGTGTTTTTGTTTGTCTTGGGGTGAATTGCGGGTCCTGTGAAAAACTCGGGTTTTTTAGATTTGGGGACTGTCGATTTTCTTTGAAAAGTGCTGTCAAATTTTTACATTTACGGGGTGAGGGTCCAGTTTTTAACTATTTCTTAAGTAGACTTTCAGGCAGTGTTTAAGCCTTGCCTTCCCTGTTGCCTTTCCTGTCACTACTGAGGCACCTGCAGGTTCTGTGATATTTCAGTGTTTCTCACTGGCTGGTATTGGTTTCTACTCATCTACTGGCTTTCCTCTCTACAAAACCATGTGTTGTCATTTTTTCCCCATTCTCTTTATTTCTCGTATATGTATATTTTTTCTCCTTTATCCATTTGCTCTCATTTCAGTGAGGTTTCAAGATGTGTTAGAGGTAAGCACATGTGTTCAATCTACTAGCTTAAACTGGAAATTCCTTCAGTTTCTTCTCTTTTAAATTCATATAAATTTTAATACAACTGATTCAAAACAACATTTAAAATATTATCCCATTTTATGAGGTTGTCTCTATCATTCTATGTTTCCCTGTTTATGTTTCCCCACCTCTCTTTTTCTCATCTATGTATATACCTATCCATTTCTTTATCCTGTTTCTACAGGCATAGAGAGAAATGTGTATTGCTCACCAAATATTAACACTGTTTATTTCTGTTTGATTTGGGTTAATTCTTTGCTTTCTGATATGCTTCTGCGTTGCTTTTTTTTAAAGTAATAAACATGGATAAATTTTATTAAAATGATGAAATCATTATCCCCCCAACACCTACAAAATTTGATGTCATGGAAACTGAGTAGGATGCCTCTAAGAGACCATAAATAACATCAAGAAAGTAGAGGAGTTGAAGAGGATAAACACTGAAAAAGGATGATTTTTCCTCCAGTTGTAGGCTCTACATTTATGTTTTTAATTGGCAAGTTTAATTTTGATCTCAGAGAGACTTAAATATATACTACACATACACCATGTCATATTTAAAATCTAATAAATAACAAGATACTTATTGGTATCTCTAGAGACTCAAATGTTGCAACTGTCTCTGAGGTTAATGAAAACTCTGTTTATAAAAATAAAGCTATAATTTGGCCTATTTTATCAGAAGAGCATAAACAGAAATTTTTTTCAAGTAAAATTTTTTTATTCTATTTATTGTACAGTGCAGGCAGATTCTTTACCATCTGAGCTACCAGGGAAGCCCATTTATTGTACAGTCTATGACAAATGTGAATATGAACATGCATGTCTTGACTATACCATGTCAATAAATAAATGTTTTGGGGGAAGAAAAATGCAACATCACCTACTCAGGATACTTTCTCAAGTGCAAGGTAAAATGAAGTTCAGTAGAAGAAAGAAACAAATGAGAACAAGGGCATTTTGTTTAGCATGAACTTTACCCTTCAGATAGGGCTCATGTAGGATCATACCTCCCAGTTCTGAGTACTGAGCCTAGGAAAACAAAATGACTTTAGTTACCTCCAAGCTGAAAGTCAAAGGTACAAAGTCACTGCTATGTACCTAGTCCTGAAATCCAAATTCTAATACTGTTCCCCCTGATTGACAGTAGACCATCTCCTCTCCTCTCCTTTCTGACTGTGGGTTTTGTCACCACCTTTTCCTCTGATTCTAATTTCAATTGCTTTTACACACCTGTGAAGTAAGTTGTCATCTACACTAGTGCAGAAAGGGTGGTCCAGGAACCACCAGCATCAGTTTCACTTGGGATCTTTTAGAAATGCATTTTGTTGTGCCCCACCCCTACCGAATCAGCATCTCTAGGGTAAAGCCCAGGAAGATGCATGTTTATTTCCAGGTGAGAACCAGCAGTATACAAGATATCATTTGGGATAGCTGGTGACGATCTTTCTGAATAGTTGTTGAGAGACAATTCTCCAAGCATGTCTTATTTTTGCATAGCTTGTGAGCAGAGACAGTAACTGGCCTTTGTTCTGGACTCTTTTTCCTAGGGTGTTTGTATGGCAAATAGTCTTGGAAGATAGAACTCACAACGCTCTTCAGAAGAAGGTATATATTTACCACTGTCTAGTATGATTAAAAAAAAAAAGTTTCTCCTAATGAGGCAAAGGGTAGACATGCTGACTGCCCATTATGAAAGAATCAGGTTCCCTAAGTTTGGAGCTCACCAACTGTGACTCACACCCACTACAGGAGAACATCCATCGGATCTCCTCTGTATCACCCAATGGGACACTTAGAAGAATTGACACGAGCATGATATTCATGCTGCTGGTTGTGCTGTAATAAAGTCCTTTGTCTCCGGTCCAGGAATCTCTTGTCCTCTGCCAGCACCCAAGAAACTGTGGCAGAGTAACTTGTCAGCTTGCCACTAGGGTAAAATCTCAGACCTTTTCCAATTCTTGATAAATAGTTCTTCACTAATGTAACTTGGTACAAGGAATTTTTTGTTTTCACAATCCATTGCTTTTGGTTAAGATATTGAATCTCTAGACATTCCCTACTCAAATACAAAATTATCTGGGAAGTATGACATTAGCTATCAGTCTCAATTCATTTTATCAGATGAACTAGCAAGTCTTGAGAAAACAAAAGTAAGGTCAGTCCCCATGTGAAGTGACACACAGATGATTCAGCAATACTTCTTTTGAAGCATCAATCAGATACTTCCATTCAGAAACACAAGCCCAGTGACCTAGGCTGGAGTTTCTGGTTCCATACACACTCTAATGAACTGAGAATTTACAGTTAAGTATGGAGACCAGAATTTTTGCATCCCAAATTGGGATATATATGGTCTGACAAATAGATGTTTATTTATACAACAACAGAAAATATGAAATTGAGATAATCCTGGGAAAGCCAGAATGCTCAGCATATGGTTAAGTCACACACATTTTAACAATGCTAAAATTATGAGATGATAAAACACTTTTAGTCCTAACATACAGAACACAGTTATCTGTTGATTCAATGACCGCAGGGTCACACCAACACCAATTAAAATGTTTTGACTCTTAAGCTATTTTAGTTTATATCTATTTTGGATAAATGCTGCATCTGTGGATACAGTTTTGGTTTTGTTTTGTTTTGGGTTCTTTAATTCTGAGTGCAGTTGTACTTCTAT
The DNA here is from genome assembly GCA_024291935.2 of Okapia johnstoni. Taxonomy (NCBI): domain Eukaryota; kingdom Metazoa; phylum Chordata; class Mammalia; order Artiodactyla; family Giraffidae; genus Okapia; species Okapia johnstoni. Next base: position 20,125,882 of record CM044305.1, on the reverse strand, counting down.
CTGAATGGTTCTCTGAGAAATGATGAAGATTTTCATTGGAAAGCTTTCTACCATGTCTAAGGGCTTAATTGTAAATTAATTTCTTATTTGGAATCTGTTTCATATGGATTTCCAAAGTAACCTATATAATAGTAGTAGTAATAGTGAAAATAATCCAGGACTGTCAGTGAAAACAGGGAAGAAACTATCCTGTCTACATATTCTCTCTCCATTTTGTCCACCTGCTATCCTGCCCTACAGAAGGTACTATCATCAAACCTGGGCCTTTGGGAAAAAGAGTTCTCAGGTAGCAAAGTCCCTTATTTAATTTCCCTGGTGGTAAGAAATACAGAAAACTTTAACAAGATCCTTCTGACTGAATTCGTTTTGTCCACAGAGGACACTAATGAAGCTATGATAACAGAGGAGTCAGCTCCAGAAATGTCTAAAGGTTTTGTTGTCGTTGTTGTTTGTGTTTCTTCGTTTGTTATGCTGCTCTGTGCCCTTGCAGGATCTTAGTTCTGAGACTAGGGATGGAAACCAGGCCTATGGCAGTGAAAGCCCCGAGTCCTAAGCACTGGATCACCAGGGAATTCCCAGTATCTAAATTTTGAAACCAACACCTTATGTTCTATTTAAAGTTCACAGATTTCTGAAGTTGGTATTCTAAAACTTCAGAGGACTATGGTATTTCAGAATAATGCTTCTAATGTTTATGTCTTCATATACCATGTCAGTATATTTATTCATTCGTTTAATCAAATACTCCTTGGATTCCTCCTATGTGCAGAACTTGATCAACACTAGGGCCAAAACGTTAACAAGTTAAAAATTCCTACACTTGAGAAGCTAAAAAATTTGCCAAGAAAATGATGACCCAAAGAGATTATTCCTGTACACTCTACTAAATGGTACAATACAAATAGTGACCTTTGTCACCTTTGTCTGTGAAACCAAAGAGAGGGTGAAGAATTTAGCCTGGGAGTAGGACCCATAAGGGAAGGTGACATCAGGTATCTGAAAAGGAGCAGTGCTCAAGAGAATCCTAGGAAGTACAAATTACTCCCTTTTGTAGCAGCAGGGATAGAAGTAGATAAGATTACCAAGTGGGTTCTTTACTGTCTGAGCCACCAGGGAAGCTCAGCTATTAGTTACAGGGTACTTACCAAGTGGGCTTCCCAGGTGGCTCAGTGGTGAAGAATCCACCTGCCAAAGCAGGAGATGCAGGATATGTGAGTTTGATCCCCTGGGTTGGGAAGATCCCCCAGAGAAGGAAATGGCAACACACTCCAGTATTCTTGCCTGGAGAATTCTATGGACAGAGGAGCCTGGCATGCTACAGGCCATAGCGTCACAGAGTCAGACATGACTTAGCGACTAAACACCAGCTTACTAAGTGCCAGGTAAAGCACTCAATATTTGGCATGAGCTATCTTCATATGATATACTCTCCAACCAAAATGGCAGATCCTTGTATTACCATTTTACAGAGGGAAAGACTGAAACTTTAAGAAGTGAAGTAACTGGCCCAAGATCATACAGGTAGGAAAGAGTAAATTTTTGATAAATGAGTGACTGAAATCATGTTAACAGTCATAAATCTGGAATTGAAGTATCTCACCATCAAATTATAAGATCATGAGAGACCATGTGAGTGGTAAAACAGTGTGTAAACAATTTTCATGGCATAAGTTATTTCAGCTTTTCTTGGGAAGGAATCAGAAGCTCTTCACCCTCCTTCAGGCAAGGTAGCACTTAGCAGCAAAGTGTTTGTGTCTGCCAGTTACACCAACATTTCCTCACAGGGCCCTAACCTCCTGAGTTCAGAGAGAGAGACACCTCCACTCAAAATCAAATCAAAATGGATTTTGTTTGTTGTTTTGTGACAGAATATAATTTGTTTTACTTTTAAAAACAGCGACTTGAATATAAATAACTTGTCTGGTTTGCACATAGGTTAGTCATATGAATATTATAACACAGCAGTTCCTATTTCCTCATTTGTAAATTTCTTTCCTGCTGGCCATAACATTTTTCCAACCAATATTTCACCAAATGTTTGGTTACCTCTCTTAAACCTCCCACAGTAGACATCCGTTGGACTCTTAGACTCAGTCACATCTACTATAATATCTCTTTTAACCCTTAAAATTAACTTTGTAAAATAATTTATACTAGGCCTTGGACAATTTAGTGTATTGCTCAAGGTCGCACTTGTCCAATGTCATAGAGTTAACAGAGCCAAGTTATGAATTCAAATTTTTAAAAAATGTGTTTATTTATTTATTTATGGCTACACTGGGTCTTTGTTGCAGTGCAGGCTTTTCTCTAGTTGTGCTGAGCAGGGGCTACCCTTCTATTGTGGTGTACAGGCTTCTCATTATGGTGGCTTCTCTTGTTGCAGAGCATGGGTTCGAGGGCACACAGGCTCAGTCGTTCTGGCACACAGGCTTAGTTGCTCCGTGGCATGTAGGATCTTCCTGGACCAGGGATCAAACCTGTGTCTCCTGCATTGACAGGTGGATTCTTTACCACTGAGCCACCAGGGAAGCCCAAGAATTCAAATATTTTGATACCATGTCCCCTGTTCCACAAGACCAGAGGGTCTCCCTACAAATGAAATGAGACTATCCCTCCATAACTTGGCAGAAATAAAACATTAAATAATCAAGATAGCCAGTATCTGATTGTATCAGAAGGGTTGGCTTAGCAAATAAGTGTTATGGGGTGAAGTCATCATAGGCTCTGGTGATCAGACTGGGTTTGGCTGGGTGGGTAGAACGAGTGCAAGGTAATGGCTTGCTTGGCTGGAATAAAAGCATCAGCAAATGTGTTGCGTTATGGCTAAGCATGCGGTCTGTGGACAAATAAAAAGTCTTCCTGGTGTCAGTCTTTGGAATTATTTCAGAGGTAAGCTTTTCAGTGTTAGTACTAAGGCCTTGAAAACTTTAAGGACTAAGAAAGTATGAAAATAAAGCACGCCTAGAAGGAGAACCTGGAGATATGTTTTAAACCATGTCAATGTGCAGAAAACCAGAATGGTGGCTACTTAATTTGATAGACAGTCGTCCATGTCCATATAAAAGCACAGGCTTCTAGACTTAAGGCAGGTTAAACACAGTGTATTTGATGACAGGTATACCACATAAAAATATGATCTTTGTTTTTAATTTTATCTTGGTGAATACAAGCATATTACATATTCCACTTGCAATCACTTTTCTCAGCGGTTCATCCATTGACATGCACACACACGCATGTGAGCAGATGTTTTCTAGTACCTTTGGCAGAAGAATTTAGTGCCTTGTACACATCACACCTGCCATGTCATGCTTATTGATTGAACGATTCAGCATGCTGAAAGGTACTGGGTGAGATATTAATTTTAAAATGAAAGACTTCACATCTGCTAATGCCTGTCAGTCTCTGGAGTGAATGTGCCATTCCAGCCAACGGAAGTGGGCAGAAGCAGCCTTCATGGGTAGGGCTGACAAGTTATTTTGAGTCTTCTGAATTACCTTTATTGTTGCCCGGTACTTACAGGCAGACCTCTCCTTCCATTAAACTCTAGCACTAACAGTACTTCTGAAAACAGCTCTAGTGGTTTGGAACTCATCTTTCTGGCTTTTCGCATAAATGGAATATTTGTGGTAGTTGAACGATAAATGGTGAGATAATGGTATTTTACAGGCAGTGAAATGACAAGGTCAGTTTTAATTAAGCTGAGATCAACCTCAGTCTGTATTGCACACTTCTGATTAGGTTATTTCAAATTAACATAAGTTTTGGGAGACTTCGCTGAAGTCAGTGGTGTTAAACACCAGCTGTGCTGGCAGAAAAGCGTGGGATATGAGAAGGAGATAGCATTCACATTGAAATTAGCACTTGGCACAATATAATTCTCTGATTGCAAACTATGTGGAGTTGCCTGTGCTAATTGGTTGATTTTATTTGAAGCAGATGTTGTTAGCTTTCCCACTAATGATCTGGAGAGAAATTCTTTTGAAAGACATGCCATGTTAGGATCTCTGCAGTATAATAAGCTAATTACAACTTTAAGTACTTGCAGTAATTAGCACAATGTGTATAAAGTGTTCGTGATCTTTTCACCCTGCCACATTATTTTCAGGGCAGCTTGAAAAACAAAAAGGAATGCTAGCTGGATTGAGTCTCCCCGGTCTAGGCGCTTCATTGCCCAGACTTCTGCACTAAAGAGATAATGAACTCGACTTCAATCCTTCTCTTCAGGCATGTCAAAAAGGTTTAGTGCTGATCCCCACCCCACCCAAAAAATGGAGAGTGGAATTTGCCAAACTGAAATGTTCTTGTGCACACTTATGCCGTTATGGCTTGTGAGGTCTTCATCACGTGAGCAAACCAAGGTATCTGAGAATACCAGTAGCCTATTTATCTCATGCTCATTTTATTTTATTATCAGTTCAATCTGGGATATTTTATTTGAGAACAGTTCCCCATCAAACTTCCAAGCCACAACTCAAACTTCTCTACAGAGAATGCTTTATGTGTTTGATATTATCTGTACACACAGCACTAAAATGCTAAGTCTCTCTGTATTTCATGAAGAAACAAATTCCTAATAACATATCAAGCAAAAGTCCAGAATTAACCGCTGTTAATATGAGTGAATCTGACATTCCTTCTTTGGCTTTAAGATACTTCTGAGAGGAGGCAGAGACTGAACAAATGCTCCTTTTAAAGTACCTTTGAAGAAGTTGGCTGGCTCCCTTGGCTCTCATTTCTGGAAAGTAGGCAATCTGATCACACTTTCTGAACTTGGCTAGAGAAATAAGATAGAAAATTCCCTTATTCTTACCTCTACTGCTGTTGTCTCCTAGGTTCTGGGATTGAATGCTGGGGTTTCTGTGGTTGCTGGATTTGTATCTACCTCCAGTAATATAAAATTTCACAAGGTGAATAGCCAAGCTCCCGGTAACTTTAATGGATTAAAAGAGAGGAGGGGTTAAGCAAAAATACCACAGCTATATGGCTTCTTAGGTTGCTCAGTGTTAAAAAAAAAATCAGCCTGCCAATTGAGGAGATGCAGGAGACGTGGGTTCGATCCCTGGGTTGGAAGATACCCTGGGGAAGAAATGGCAATCCACTCCAGTATTCTTGCCTGGAAATCCCATGGACTGAGGAGCCTGGTGGGCTACAGTCCATAGGATCACAAAAATAGTGAGACATGACTTAGCAACTGAACAACAACAACAATTTGAGAAAAACAAAGACAGAGATGCTGATGAAGATTCGCCCTCTTGAATTATTAAAAGAAAGGAAAGTTGTAGATTTAAGGGGATTCCAGTATTTTAACCATTCTTCATAAATATAAATAAACATTTATGGTTATGAAATTTTATTGATGTAAGTAATGAAAAGCAGTAGAGACTTTGTACTTTTCCTGAGTGTACAGAGCTTCAAGTTCTCAGCTGAACCTATAAGAAATAATTATGTTCAAGCAAAACATACAAGGACAGAGTTTAGACCTAGTGCTGACATTTTTCACCTGTCACTATGTCTGGCATGTCTTAGGTGTATAATAAATGGTAAATGGATGAATATTTTTAGTGAAAAGTTAATGACTCATTCTCTGTCACTGCCTTGAGGTTTGATAATTTTCCACATTCCTGAAAGTATTGTCATGAATTAGAACTGCTTGAAGCACCATATATAATTATTTGTCTAATTGGACTTGATATACTCATGAATATTTTAGTGCAAAAAGTTAAAGGGTCATACTGGGTATTGGGAGCTTTGACATCCAGCATCCTTACTGATAAAATATAAAAGTGTTATTTGGCTTTGGAAGGGATCAACTCACTTAGAAATGGAGCATCTGCTAGACTAACAAAAAGTTATTTAACAATAAACCAATGAAATTCCTTTTTTTGTCAGTAAGGATCATTTATTTTTATCCTGTTCTTATTTATTTAAACCTAAAGCTGCCATTCCTTACTCCTAATATAATACCATGATCACAGGAATATAAACTGGGTTCCTAACAATATATATATAGTTATTTTCACTATAAATAATCTTCATTTTCATTAAGTTTGAGAAAACTAGAGGTCAAATTCTTGCTAGATGCTTGAAATTAATAATATGTGTATATATGAATGTTATATATTATATATTATGTTAGATATAGATGTTTGTATATTACATACATTTATTACATATGATACTATGAATCATCTATTATATAAGTTTAAAAATCTGTCTACCTATGTAATCAGTCTTTGATCTTTCAAAAGAGGCCACCATTGGAAAAACCATAACCAAATCAAATGATTAACTTTAAAATTTTATTATGTTTTGATAACAGTTATTTGGAGAGCATTAATGGCTAAGCTATGACAGTTTTTCATTCACTCTTCCATGAAAAGAAAATAGTCTGACATACAGAAGGGCAAGCTGACTTTCTTAAAGCTTTCAGCTTTCTAAGACTGAGGAGTTTCCTAAAAAGAAGCTCCCCAGCTTTCAGGGAGTTAGCAGATTGAGACATGACCTTTTCTAATGCATCTGCTCACTGCTACCCTCTGCGTTCCACCCCGGCACTCTACTGTCCTGTCAGGGGCTAATGAAGCATGTGACGCCAAAACACTTATTCCTGAGATGCCTGCAGAAATGGTCATTTCTCTTACTTCCAAATGTGCCAAGTGGGGACAAGAAACCCCTACTTGATTGTTGGGGAAAAAATTAAATACTAACTCCAGATTTTAACATCAAAGAATCGAGGTTGTTTGATCTTTAGAGGACACAGCAATTACATGCGAAAATCTCGTTCATATAAGATTTTTCTGAAAAAGCCAATTGCATGCCTTCATCTTTTATGTCATAGATTACAGGGATAGGACTAAATAATATCACTTTGAAGACAATATTTTTTTCCCATTTCCCAATACATTTTTCTTTTTTGCCATAAAAAGCTTGAAAAACAAACTCCCTGAGGCACCAGAAGCGGGAGTAAGCAGGGTGGTTTGGCTGCAGACCAGAACAGCACAATGGGTTTCTGCTTCGTTTCTGTTCATCGTTCCCCCTTCCCTCCAAAACACACACAGCTCTGCATGGCTTTCTGGTTTCAGGCTCCAGTTTTGCAGTTTTTTCCATTATGTGTTGGGAAGATATTGAAACGTAAAATTATATCCCCTGAAACAATCATGTCGCTCTGGGGTCATAGGAATGAGAGGTACAGAGATGAGTTTTTTCTTCTTAAAAAAAAAGGCTACTATGGGCCACAATACCTATCCCTTGCTGCTCTATGAACCTCTTGTGTTTTTTTTTTAACTCTTATTTAATTTTGAAAAAAAGTGGCTTAACCACTGAGAACATTGTGCAGAGGAAAGAAAATTTCTTCCTGATGAAGGATTATGCTCAGCAGAGATGCAATAATATACTGTGTGACTTGTTTCTATCTGCTATTTTCTTTCCTCTGGGCATACCCCATTCACACACATATCCTTGAAGTCATTGGGATGAGAGTTTGGCCGTGGAGAGTGGAGAAGGATGATTTCAGCTCTACTCATAGCAGGTAATGGAGTTGGCAAAGAAGGTTTCAGTATTGCTTCAAGGAAGTTGAAAATGACTAATGTGATGACTAATAGTAACATGTAAAGCAAAAGTGTGATTCTGCACTGCAGTAAGAATGAGTGACCTTCTGGGCTTGGAAGAGGGAGGCGAGAGGGTGGAGGAATCTTTGGGAGGAAGATTTTAGAACAAATAGACCTATAATGTTGGTATTTAAATGCAATTTACTCATTCGCTTTAGCAGATAAACTCTTAATATGCATGTCATCTGTGGGCAGAGCCTGAAGAATTATAAGCATTAATTTGTTTTAAATAATTTGAAAAAGAACAGTTTTATTAAACACTACAGTCATCTAAGTAAAAAATTAAAATAAATATCTCTATCTTTCAGAAACTAATTTCTGCCTACAGATCTTTTTCTATAAATAACGTGGGCTTAAATCATGCTACAGTGGTTGCCTCCGCATCAACTATACTTCCTCAAATGCTGAAGCCAAGAAAGCTGGGGCCTTTAAATCTATGATATGCTCCCTACTTGCCCAGTTCCACCCAAGTGCCTGCGCCTTGACATGGGCTTGCAAATCAGGCATCAGATGAGCTAGGTGAATATGTGAAGTTAACCCCTGATGGACTCACATCTTTCTGTGGTTCTCTCTAGTGTCAGGCCTTCAGTGAGATGAAATAGGCTTCTCATTATTTTGGATTTATCCATATTTTGCTTTGTTTCCCTGGAAACTTAGTTCCATGAAATGGTGTCGCCTCTAGTATGATCATAGTTAACACTTACGGACCACTGGTTTAGGGCAGAGATTCTTATTGGAGATTCAGATTTCATCCTAATAATGGATGAAAAATTAGGTATATATAATATAAGGAATAGATATATAATGGGCTTTATGGGAATAAGGCCTATAACTTTCATCTCAAGATATGTGAATTATGAAGCATAGTATTTGATTACAATAATAACTCTGAGACAAAGGTAAATTATCAGTACTACTTTATACCTGATTCATGTAGACTCATTCAAGTTTGGTCCCAAGTTTGAGAAGTCCAGATTTTTAATCCAGTTCTTTCCCTATGGGCTTCCCTGGTGGCTCAGTGGTAAAGAATCCACCTGCTAATGCAGGAGATGCAGGTTCAAGCCCTGGATCTGGAAGATCCCCTGAAGTAGGAAATGGCACCCCACTCCAGGATTCTTGCCTGGAAAATCCCATGGACAGAGGAGCCTGGTGGGCTATAGTCCATGGGGTCGCAAGGAGTCAGACACGACTTAGTGACTAAAAACAACAACAACAACAAAGTGGGTGAGGGATATGAGAACTCTCTTTATTATCTAAAAAATTCCAAAATAAACAAACAATTAAATTTGCTTGAATCTAAAAAGATGACCACAAAGTCAACTCAGATTTTGTTCCTGGATTAACCAGAATAAATATCATCTTCCCTGAAAATCCTTCCATATGACATTACGTACTAATCCAGTAACAGACTTTATGGTACTCTCCTGGAAGATATGAGAGATGTTATTGCCTAGTGGTTATGAGTTTGTACTCCTGGAGTCAAACTGCTGTGGTCCGAAGCCATCTTTACCACTTATCAGCTGTGTGACCTCCAGCACATGGCTTGATCTTTCCCTGAATTAACCTACCTCATAGAGCTGTTACGGGCATGTAATTTAAAGTTACACTTTTGAAGTTCTTAGAATAGAGCCTGGTACATAGTAAGTACTCAATAAATGGTGGTGGTGATGATGATGGTGCTGATAATGATGCCAGCTCCATAGCATTGTCTTTATAACACTACCTTATGGTATCTAATTGCTTACCCCTACTTTTTCTTTTAGATGGTGAGATCCTTGAGGACAGAAGCCATATTTTATTTATCTTTGTGTCCTTCTGCCTGATAAATAGTAAGTGCTCAGTAATTATTGAAGGAATTACACTTCATTTCTTGGATCCTGACTTGGCATATCTGGGATTTGAGTATGACCCTTCTCTCACTATTGCCAAATTCCAGGCTTATGTGGGGGAGAACTACCAATTAACTCTTTAGTGCTCTTTTAGGTGCAGTGAGAGCTGCAAAGATGTATATCCGAGGTCTTTCCCCTCTCCCTCCAGAAACTCACCAGCATATACACTCCAATATATATGTACATTAATTTATTTGAAAATGATAAAGGTCTAGATTAATCAGTACTGAGGACAAGTGCTTAAATTCTAAGAAGATAGAGATGATAGCAAATGGTATCATGTAAAAGAATATAGGATAATCTACTTTTGTGGAACATTCAACATGCCCAGCTCCCCTGTAGAGCATGCGAGAAACTGAGCCAAAGTTTTACAAAAGAAAAACCAAAGTTTGTTAGACATTCAAGAAGCACAGAGTTCCTGCTTTAGATTTATTGTGAGGTCATTCCATTATTCAGAGAGAACTTAAATAATCTAAAACTTTTACTAACTTGTGCAAGGACTTTTTTTTAAGGTAAAGTGTTGAGATATGAGTTGTAATGGTATTGATAAGAGTGAGTGGACTGAGCTTGGTTTAAAAATGAATTTATTACTACAAAATGTACTTCAAAGATATCAATAAAAATTGGGAGGAGGGTGAGTTTTTCTGGGGCTTTTGTTCTCTTTTACCAGTGTCATACTGCATCCTTTGAGTTGCTCCTTAACCAATATTCATGGGGGAAGTTTTTTAATCAGTATATAGTCATCAACTTTAGCAAATCTTTTTTTCCAAATTCTTTTCTCAGTAGCCAAAGCGTGCATTATGAGTAGGAAGAGTGTTCACAGTGACTGAAGCTACCTGACCAGAGGTCCCTGCCATATGTTTGAAAACTTAACCTTGCCCTGTTTTTCATTCTGGGACAACCCCAAACCAAGCTCACATCCTGGCCATATATTTGGAAATCCAGATCCTGCCCACATAATTTAGGCACCTGAATACAGTGTTACATTTTACAGTCTTTGAATAAAAGGGATATCCATGTTATAAGCACTGTTTCTGTTTCATCCAAGGCTATGAATTACTGTATGGTCTGAAAGAGATCATCTTCATTTGGGGGACCAAGCTGCTGGGCTGTAGTTGATATGGCTAATTCTTGAACCCTGGTCTTTAGGTTGAATTGCCCAGGGTTGGACCTGACTAGATTTGGCTTATAGAATTCCAGATGGTCTGGTAATTATAGTGCAAGACTAAATTTCTGTTCTCATTTGTCTTTTTAAAATACTTTCATTCCTCATTTGGTCTCTTTCACCCAGTATTTAGGGGTTATAACTTCTATGAGTAAAATTTAGTTTTAAATGGAAGAAAATTTAGCTCCTGCTACTTTGGAACTAGTTAATCATAAGTTCATAAAAAAGCTAACATACTGGGTCAGAGAGGCAGCATTAAAATTTGATGCGTTTGGGGAAAATAAATTAAAAAGGTCTGGTAGAAAGCTTGCACTCTGGAGCTTTTTCTCTGCCGTCTGTCATCTGAGGCATAAACCTGTGCCCTCGTGTGTATCCAATTGCAATCTATCTCTTCTATCTAAAGCCAGATAATTATAAGGTTCCATAGTCCCTTGGCAGACTGAATAAACGGTTACTTTAATTTCTTTTCTTAGGATGTAGATGTATATTGTGTTCTGTAGAGATACTGTACACAGTTCTGTAGTAAGGCTGATTATCAGCATTTATAAATTAATATCTCTATTTAGCTAATGGTAAGCCAAGATGGACTCAAGAGCATATAGCATGTGGATACATTTAGGATGTAGGATGACTATGTTAATTTTGTTTATCACCATCTTCATTGTGCAAACTGAGTAGTAGAAAAGCATCAGATGCTTCTGGACCCCAATATGACATGTATTCATCTAAACAACTAGTCAGTGAACAGAAGAGAACAGTGATGAATGTAGTGACAACTGGAGAAAATTGCTTCTTTAGCTAAGGGACATTTTGTGTCACTGTCCTAATTCATCAGGGAATACATTAGGAAAGAGTTTTGGATTTCATAGGGGAAGAAGGCTTTATGAACAAGGGTTTGTTTTCTTTTTAATTAGAGAGAGGAAGGAAGGTATTATTGAGCAAGTTTTTGTGGTAGAGGTTTGGAAGATGAGGGCCAGGTTATTTCACAAGAACTGTGAGGTTGAACTTGGAGGTAAAACAATACATTTTTAAGACATGACAAAGAACAGTGTCTCAGCTGCCTTTTTTATATGTAATTCAAGATCAGTTTTTAAAAATCAAGAAATTGTAATAATTTCTTCACTTAACTAATTTATTAACTTATTTAAAATAACATTATGGCAAGTACTAAGTATATTCATATGACATGAGAAAAAGAGGAGTTGGAAAGCATTCTATGAATCTTCAATAAATACTAATTTATGGTGGTAAATAAAAAAATAATTTAAGGGTCAGTAAATGCAAGGGATGACAAAAGATTAGTGTAATTCCTATTTTTCTTTTCAGAAGAGAAGAATATGGGATGATAGAGTTGCTGGTTTCAAGTATGGGGATCATTCTGGTGAGTATTGGTGAAGGGGACATTCTTAGTTCTGCTCAAGAAGGAGCAAGATGAAATATGCTTACCATGTAGACTTGAAAAATTTCAAAGTTTAAAAAAAAAGATTTGGCACCCAAATACACCTATTTTAAGTGTTCATTTTTGATGAGTTTTGACAAATATATACACCCATGTATCCACCACTACAAGAGATTTAGAACATTGCCATAACTCAAGAATGTTTTCTTGAGCTTTTCCTAGTCAATTATGTATCTATCTGTGCCCAGAAACAACCACTTCGTCTGCTTTCTATCACTGTAAGTTAGATTTGCCTTTTAAAACAAATGAATTTCAGATAAATGAAACTATATGGTATGTACTCTTTTGTATTGAGATTCTTTTGCACAGCATAAAGTTTTTAAGATTTATCTGTTTTGTTGTTGCATTTGTCAGTAATTTATTCCTTTTTATTGCTTAGTAGTATTCCTCTGCATAGGTATTCCACACTCACCTTTGAAGCACATTTGGGTTCTATGTTAGTATGATCAAATCTCCATCATTTAGTAGGCCTGTGTCTGGGCTGTGACACTTACAAGTTTTCTCCAGTGGTACAGCTTTTTTATTTTTTTAATTATGTATTCATGTATTTATGGCTGCACTGGGTCTTTGTTGCTATGTGTGGGCTTTCTCCAGTTGTGGCAAGCAGGGACTACTCTTCATTGTGGTGTGTGGGCTTCTCATTGTGGTGGCTTCTCTTGTTGTGGAGCATCTTCTCTATGAGTGGGCTTCAGTAGTTTCAGCATATGGGCTCAGTACTTGTGGCTCCCGGGCTCTAAAACACAGGCTCAGTAGTTGTGGTGCATGGGCTTAGGTACTCCACAGCATGTGGGATCTTCCTCGACCAGGGATTAAACCCATGTCCCCTGCCCAGCAGGCAGATTCTTAATCCAAGGGGTATAGCTTTTATAGAAAATTCTATCTTCAGTGAGACAGGAATGCTAGATAAGTGGCTGGAGTGGGAGAAATTCCCTTCCTCTAGTTGTAATAAAGCTCTGGAAAAGTCTTTTCCTCTGGATAGCGGTCCTTCATCATGAAGAAGGCATGTTTCTTAGTGATTACTCTTCCCTTTCCCTTGCCAGTGTCATGAGTGTTTCTTAGACCTTCACTATGAGAACCTGGCCAGTTTCCTGGAGGTAAAACTTGTGAGAAGGTGGGCCCCACCCAAGAAGTGACCCTCAGAAATTTCTTACTCTCACACTCTTGCATGCTTAGTCTCTAGCAACTGGTCAACCCTCTCATTCAGTGTTCCTAGTAGCTTATGCTCCCACAGCTTCTGCTGTGGGTCAGGGAATCTTGGCTTATGCTCTCATAGCTTCTGCTGTGGGTCAGGGAATCTTGGCTATGCCTCTCTGGATGCATCTGTCTCTCCAGATTTCAAGGTGATGTTTGCCCTGTGACTTCAATTCTCTGATGGCTCCAAGGAAAATCTTGATTTTTCAGTTTGTTCAGCGTATTTTTGTTGTAAGGACAGGTGTGACATCTTCTAAGTTCTTTACATATTGGAGCTGAAGCCAGATGTTTCCTTCATTTTCATTTTTGAAAGATATTTTCACTGGGATTACAATTCTTAAGTTGACAGTTTTTTCTTTGAATAGTTTAAAGATGTCATTTCATTGTCTTTAGGCATTAATGGTTTCTAACAAGAACTCTGCAATGATTCTTAGTCTTGTTCCTCTGTACGTAAAGCACCTTTTCTCCACCTTCCTCTGGCTGCATTTAATATTTCTCTTTTAAACAATTTGATTATGATATGCCTCTCTCTGGTTTTTTGTTTCTTCTCCTTGGGATTCATTGGTGTTTTTGGTTCTGGGGACTTATAGTTTACGTAATTTGGAAATTTTTCAACCATTATTTTTTCAAAAAATTTTTCTATTCTTCCTTCTGTCTGTTCTCTTTCTGTGACTCCAATAAGTACATTAGACCACTTAATATTGTTCCATAGGTTGTTGAGTTTCTATTCATTTTTTCCCAAATTTTTCTGCCTGTGCTTCAGTTTGGTTAGTTTATATTGCTAATGTCGTCAAGTTTCATATTTTTTTCTTAGTATCCAATCTGCTGTGTTCAGTGAATTTCACATATTACGTTGTTCATTCCCCAAACTTTCATTTGACGTTATCTTTTCTGTTCTCTCATTATGTTCATGTTTGTCTTAGAAATTGGAACATCATCTCAATAATATTTTCCATTGTGATTTTAATAAAATTGTTAACTCCTTCTTCTCTGTCGTATCTTGATCTCTATATATAAACTGATTTCTTTCGTGGTTATATGTCAAGTTTTCCTGCTTCTTCATAGGTCTGGTAGTTTTTTATTGGCTTCTGGACAGTGTGAAGTTTACACTAAATGTTGGAGTTAGTTGTATTCCGTTAGATAGTGTCAGGCTTTGTTCCACAGTTAGCTCATTTGTGGATCAGTTTTATCACTCCAGAGCTTGTTTTTAAACTTTTAAAAAGGCAGATATAGATGCCAATTGGGATTTTCTGGTAGATCAGTGGTAAAGAATCCACCTGCCAAGCCAGAGATGTGGGTTCGATCCCTGGGTCAGGAAGATCCCCAGGAGAAAGGAATGGTAACCCACTCCAGTATTCTTGCCTGGGAAATCCCATGGACAGAGGAGCCTAGTGGGCTATAGTCTATGGGGTCGCAAGGAGTCAGACACAATTTAGTGATACCTATGGCTGATTCATGTTGATGTTTGACAGAAAACAACAAAGTTCTGTAAAGCAATTGCTGCTGCTGCTGCTGCTGCTAAGTCACTTCAGTCGTGTCCGACTCTGTGCAACCCCCTAGACGGCAGCCCAGCAGGCTCTCCCATCCCTGGGATTCTCCAGGCAAGAACTCTGGAGTGGGGTGCTATTTCCTTCTCCAATGTGTGAAAGTGAAGACGCTCAGTCGTGTCTGACTCTTAGCGACCCCATGGACCGCAGCCTACCAGGCTCCTCCATCCATGGGATTTTCCAGGCAAGAATACTGGAGTGGGTTGCCATTGCCTTCTTCGTGTAAAGCAATTATCCTTCAATTAAAAAATTAATTAATTAAAAAAATACAAAAAAAGCAACAAAAGATGCTGATTTATTCTGACTTTTAAGAAACAGTCCTTCTGATTTCTCTACTGAGTGACCCTTTTATTCTCTGAACTCTGTTTACTTTGGTTGTTGGAAATACTAGTGAAAATCAAGGGAAGTAAAACTAAAATTATCACATGCAATACCATGTAAACCTTCCTATCAGATTTGCAAATAATGAAACATCTAATATACCTGTTTATAGGCAGAATTATGTCCCTTCTGTCCAAATGTAATCTGCTGAGGTCTAGCCCCTGTTCCTCAGAATGGGGCCTTACTTGAGATATGGTCTGTACAAAGGTCGATCAAGTTAAAATGCGGTCATAAGGGTAGGTCAAAGGGGAAAGTTTGCACCGAACGCCCAAGACATTCAGAGGGAATTTAGTGTGAAGACACCTGGAAAAATGGCCATCCACGAGCCAAATAAGAAGCCTGGAACAAATCCTTTCCTACAGCCCTCCAAAGGAACTATGATGCCTGCTGACAACTTGATCTTGGGCTTCCAACCCCCATGAACTGTTAAAAATAAAATTTCTGATGCTTATGCCACCAAGTTTGTGTACTTTGTTACAGAAGCCTTAGCTGCTGACTCCAAACCAAGTGCTATTGAGGATGCAGGGCAATAGAGCAGGATTCTCTAATAACAGTTGAGTGAAAGAATATAAACTAGTACAACCACTTTGAAAAACAGTCTGACATCACTGGAAATGTCTCTCTGAGGTCCTAACAATTCACTCCCACGTATGTATTCCTAGAGTAGTGCTGTTGAGGTAGAACGTTCTGGAGTGATCGAAATGTTCTAGAAATGGTGTTGTCCAATACTATGCTGGTGAGTCAAACAGTAAGGTGACACAATGTGAATTGTACCCTTAAATGTGGTTAAGCAGAAGTAAAATACTGCATTTTTAAATTCAATTTAATATTAACTAATTTAAATTTAAGTTGGTCCAGTCTAGTGCTATCCATATTTTATAGTACAGCTGAACATCTGCACTATCGAATGCTTACAGCAGTATTGAATCATAATCCTCAACCTAGGAAATAACACACATAACTATAAATTTAGGATGGCTAAATTACTATACATTTATACAATGGGATACCATACAGTAATGAAAATGAACTAGGATACTACACACCAAATTGACGAATCCAAATAACATACAAGCAAATAAAGCATAAATACAAGAATACAGATGGCAATATATCCATTTACATAAAGCTCAAAACACAGTAAATGGATCATCAACAAGGACCTACTGTACAGCACATGGAACTCTGCTCAATGTTATGTGGCAGCCTGGATGAGAAGGGGAGTTTGGGAAGAATGGATACATGTATGTGTATGACTGAGTCCCTTCCCTGTTCACCTGAAACTATCACAACATTGTTAATCAGCTATACCCCAATACAAAATAAAAAGGTTTTTTTTTTTTTTTATATAAATATACAGGGTGGTAAATGATAAAAGAAAACAAAGAAATGATCATCCACAAGGTCAGGTTGAAGAAGCCCATAGGAGTTCTTCTCTGGGTTTTTGCATGTTATGTTCCCTTCATCTGGATTGGTGTCCATGAGTCACTTTACAATTATTATTTAAGCTGTAGTTTAAATATTTCTGTATATGTGATATGTATCAATAAAGAACAGAACAAAAGCATAATTATTATAATTATTCTTATACATTGTTTTTAATTAATTTTCTTTTCTTTACAAATACATAAAATCTTCAATGTGTGAAACTAGGGCAAGATTTTTTTTAGTAGAATTCCAAATCTTTATTTCTTTAACATACTGAATTTCTCCAATTAAAGGCCATACAGTCCAATGACATATCCAGGCTACTCTTTTAACTGACCTCCTCTTATATAACCCCTAAATTAACTAATGTTACCATTTAAGGAGGTCAGTATTACTTAAGCTATATGTACATGGGTTAAATATTTCTATATATGTGATAAGTATCTCAATAAAGAACATGAACAAAAGTATAGTTATTATCATTATTCTTAGACATTGTTTTTAGTTAATGGTTTCTTTCTTTTTACAAATAGCATAAAATCCTACATGTGTGAAACTAGGGTCAGAGGACTGTTTTAGAGAATCCAAATCCTATTTTCTTTAACGAAACTTGAATTCGCCAATTTAAAGGCACAATCCAATGACCCTATCCAGGCTACTCTCTTAACCAGACCACCTCTTTATATAACCCCTACATACTGTATTTTCAACAGGTAATGTGGGGAGGCACTGAAGTTTGAATTAAAAAAAAAAACTCCCCTAATACCCAAAAGTTACAGAAGTCTCAAATCAATTATCTCCATCCTCTCAATCTTATACTGCCTCCCAACTTATTTTAATCTGGTATTTTGTTATTTCTGGCTGCATTGAACACTTTGCACAGACGGTTATTGACCCCTACTGTGAAATTCAAAAGTTAATCCATTTTAATCCTTCTTGACGTTGTGGCCACATCAAGACACAAAACAATGTTTTTTTTATCTCTGAAAGATTTATTTTCTCTAGGTTCTTGGAAATCTGCCACATTCCCATGTTCTTCTCCATTGTACTATAGTCCAGTCCCTCTTCCCTCTACCTGATGCTAAAAGGTTATAATACCCAGGGTACCTTGTCCTTGGTTCCTTCTCTCTCTATTTCCCACTTACTTCTTAAACATTTGTCAGTATGAAAGACCTTTAAACGTCTAATCAATATACCCGGATCTAGCCTCAATCATACCTGAGCCCACTGATTCCACTTTCTGATGCCTAAGCAGGCATCTAAAATTTAATATGACCAAAAAGGAACTCTAAAACTATTTTTAATTTCCCTGTTCCCCAACTTTTTTAATTCAGCAAATGATCCTCTATCAAACTTAGGTGAAAACTTGGAGCAAATCCTTCATCTATCTTTTTTCCTTATAATGAAAAATTTTCATGATCTATCACCAAAATAATTTGGAATATAACACTCATCAAGTTTCTGCTCCGAAATCCTCATCTAAGCCTCTCGCACCCTGGCCCCCTGATCTACAATAACTCTACAACAGCTTCTTTTGCATCCATGCTTGGCCCCTACACAGAGTCAAATTTTTCTCAAAATATAAATCAGACAGTATATTTATTTTGGTAAAAGTTAAACTCCAATAGTTTCCCATGGCAATCAAACAGTATTTAAACTCTTTCCCAAGTCAATCAGAGCAAAAAAAATCAAATCGGTACCATAGCAGTCCTGATATATATGGCTCACCACTTCTTCCCATTTTCCATTTCTGCTCCACGGACACTGGCATTGTTGCCATTGCGTGTTCCAGGAATAATTTCTAGTCCATCTCCTGTTTCAGGTCTCTTCCATCTATCTGGAAATAAACTTCCCCTCCAGATTTATAAGTAAGCTCTCTTCTTCCTCAAACAGTAACATCTTTGCACAGCCAGCTAAAGAAGTTCTACAGCCTAACCACATTGTATCCACTGCAGCAATTTTATATTTCTTAAAGTAATATTTACCATCTTAAAATGTGTGTGCTTATCTTATATATTGGTCAGGAGTCTGGATCAAAAGGCTTCTCTGGTGGCTCAGACGATAAAGAATCTGCCTGCAATGCAGGAGACCTGGGTTCGATTCCCTGGGTCGGGAAGATCCCCTGAAAGAAATTAGCAACCCATTCCAGTATTCTTGCCTGGAGAATCCTTGGACAGAGGAGCCTGGTGGGCTACAGTCCATGGGTCCAAAGAGTCGGACACGACTGAGCGACTAACACACAGTCCCCCATGAAAATGAAGTATTTAGAGGAATACAATTGGACCTAAACATTGGGGTTACTATTGTGAGTGTGAAAGTGGTTGATAAATAAATATATTATCGAGTGAATAAATATAAGAAATAAATAAACACATCTCAGGGTTGTGACCCATGTATGAAGACACCAAGAAAGAGACTCACAAAGGCTTTTCATACCCAGTGTTCTCATATCCCCAAAGTATCCTTATACCTAGGAGCAAGGCACGGCTTAAAGAATTTCTAGCAACTCAGAAACCATTCTAGTAAAATTTTTCCTTTTAAGACATGGAACTAACAAAGCAGCTCAGTTCTCCAAAGTGAACATAGGATAATGGCAAAGAAAAAAGCTCTGCTCCAGGAAAACATTTTAAATTCTAGTACCCCTGTAATTTAGAAATCCCCAAACACCTCCTGGTTCAAACTAAAGACTTATGATCCCTGCATATTATGCTAAGTCATACCCCAGGAGGGCATTATTTACTGTTAAAAGCTTTAGTCTAGAATGTCCTCTTCCTGTCTGTAATTATAAAGCATGAGGTTATAAGAAACTTTGTACAGAAAACAGGATTTCCTAAGAAGACATCCAAGTGACAATCTTCCTGTGAGAGTTACAGACTTATGTACTAATAGACAGTTTCAAAATCCAGAACAAACACTAACATAGGCACATGGAGAATGCAAACAGGTATAATTATCAGTTCAGTCAGTTCAGTCACTCAGTCGTGTCCGACTCTGTGACTCCATGGACTGTAGCACACGCAAGGTTCCCTGTCCATCACCAACTCCCGGAGCTTACTCAAACTCATGTCCATTGAGTCAGTGATGCCATCCAACCATCTCATCCTCTGCCGTCCCCTTCTCCTCCCACCTTCAATCTTTCCCAGCATCAGGGTCTTTTCCCAAAATTGAAAAGGGTCCCCCCCCGGTTCTCGCATCAGGAGTTTCAGCTCAGCATCAGTCCTTCCAATGAATATTCAGGACTGATTTCCTTTAGGATTGACTGTTTGATCTCCTTGCAGTCCAAGGACTCTCAAGAGTCTTCTCCAACACCACAGTTCAAAAGTATCAATTCTTCAGTGCTCAGCTTTCTTTATAGTCCAACTCTCACATCCATACATGACTACTGGAAAAACCACAGCTTTGACTAGATCGGACTTTTGTTGGCAAAGTAATGTCTCTGCTTTTTAATACGCTGTCTAGGTTGGTCATAGCTTTTCTTCCAAGGAGCAAGTGTCTTTTAATTTCATGGCTGCAGTCACCATCTACAGTGATTTTGGAGCCCAAGAAAATAAAGTCTGTCACTCAAGGATTCCATAGGCTCAGTTCTATTTGATTTATTGTTGTTAGGACGATAGTATTGTCAGGATGTCTGACTGGTCAAGAGAAGCCAGAAAGCTGGATTTTAAAATCTGATTTTTAAACAATTCAAACTTAAAATACTATGTAAGCTAACATTCTACAGAACAAACAAAAGCAAATCTGGATTAAAGACCAGCATTTTGTAACTTCTTCACAGGCCCAGAACTAGAGAGAAATAAGGAGAGATAATACATTACATATACTTATATGTTTATTATCATAGTGCTGTGTGCTCAGTTGTGGCTTTGCACCCCATGAACTATAGCCCACCAGACTTCCCTGTCCATGGAATTTTCCAGGCAAGAATACTGGAGTGGGTTTCCATTTCCTACTCCAAGGGATTGTCCTGACCCAGGGATTGACCCCAGGTCTCTTGTGTCTCCTGCACTGGTATGTGGATTCTTTACCACTTCAACCACATGGGAAGCCCCATATTACATATAACCATATATAACTATATACAACTATAACTATTCAGTTATATATGGTTATACGATTTTATTATATATTAGTTACACAACTATTTATAGATACATAGATACACAGTGACACACAGAAGGATATAAATAATTGGAGAATCTTCAAACTAACACAAGATTTAACCAGAAAAGTTTGCATCATGTAGCTACATTCTATATTTTTAATCATTTGGGCAGGGACTGAGCTGAAGTACCACTTGGTACTGATTATAAAAAGAACACCTGACTAAGCAAATTTACAATATCAACAAGACCATAAATTAAATCTTAACTTCTTCAGATTAATTGATTTCAGAAACTTATGAGTATACACTAACACAAGGCAATTATGTATGAGCCAAGATAAAAACTGATTCTTCATTAAATTAAAAAAAAGATTGCTGGTTTCGTCCTCTGTGCAGACTACATCAATATTCTCAATTGTCATGATTTTGAAAATAGCAACAATTCAAACATTTCATTAATTTACACAGACACTTCTAGAAATCAGTTAAAAACAGAGGCTTCTAGCTAACATGATTTTCCTACTTTCAACTTATACTTATTATGCTTAAAGTACAAAATTGTTTTGAGTGACTTTTTTTTTGCTTCTAAAGATTGGAAAACGATGTTTCAGTTTGATATATCGGTATATCCTTTCACTAGTTTCTTGCATGACACATAAACTAGCTTCAAGGAAATTCTGGAAAATAATATTCAAAAATGTTTGAGCAATGGTAACATTCATGTAATAAGTACCTTCTCCCAGGGTAAAATTTTTGAACAATAAAGTTATTTGGATATCTAAAATATAGAATATTTTTAAACATCTTCACTTCAGTTCAGTTGCTCAGTCGTGTCCAGCTCTTTGAGACCCCATGGACTGTAGCACACTAGGTTTCCCTGTCCATCACCAACTCCCAGAGCTTGCTCAAACTCATGTCCATCGAGTTGGTGATGCCATACAACCATCTCGTCCTCTGTCGACCCCTTCTCCTCCTGCCCTCAATTTGTCCCAGCATCAGGGTCTTTACCAGTGAATCGGCTCTTTACATCAGGTGGCCAAAGTACTGGAGCTTCAGCGTTAGCATCAGTCCCTCCAATGAATATTCAGGACTGACTTCCTTTAGAATTGACTAGTTTGATCTCCTTACAGTCCAAGAGACGCTCAAGAGTCTTCTCCAACACCACAGTTCAAAAGCATCAATTCTTCGGAGCTTAGCTTTCTTTATGGTCCAACTCTCACATCCATACATGACTACTGGAGAAACCATAGCTTTGACTAGACAGACCTTTGTTGGTAAAGTAATGTCTCTGCTTTGTAATGTGCTGTCTAGGTTGGTCATAGCTTTTCTTCCAAGGAGCAAGCGTCTTTTAATTTCATGGCTGCAGTCACCATCTACAGTGATTTTGGAGTCCCCAAAAATAATGTCTGTCACTGTTTCCCTATCTATTTGCCATGAAGTGATGGAACCAGATGCCATGATCTTAGTTTTCTGAATGTACTCTGCATATAAGTTAAATAAGGAGGGTGACAATATACAGCCTTGACGTACTCCTTTTCTATTTGGAACCAGTCTGTTGTTCCATGTCTAGTTCTAACTGTTGCTTCCTAAACTGCATACAGATTTCTCAAGAGCCAGGTCAGGTGGGCTGGTATTCCCATCTCTTGAAAAATTTTCCACAGTTATTTGTGATCCACACAGTCAAAGGCTTTGGCATAGTCAATAAAGCAGAAATAGATGTTTTTTTAGAACTCTCTTGCTTTTTCAATGATCCAAACGATGTTGGCAATTTGATCTGTGTTTCCTCTGCCTTTCCTCAATCCAGCTTTAACATCTGGAAGGTCACGGTTCACATACTGTTGAAGCCTGGCTTAGAGAATTTTGAGCATTACTTTACTAGCATGTGAGATGAGTGCAATTGTGAGGTAGTCTGAGCATTCTTTGGCATTGCCTTTCTTTGTGATTGGAATGAAAACTGACCTTTTCCAGTCTTGTGGCCACTGCTGAGTTTTCCAAATTTGGTGACATATTGAGTGCAGTACTTTCCCAGCATCATCTTTTAGGATTTGAAATATCTCAACTGGAATTCCATCACCTCCACTAGCTTTGTTTATAGTGATGCTTCCTAAGGCCCACTTGATTTCACACTCCAGGATGTCTGGCTCTAGGTGAGTGATCACACCATCGTGATTATCTGGGTTGTGAAGATCTTTTTCATATAGTTCTTCTGTGTATTCTTGCCACCTCTTCTTAATATCTTCTGCTTCTGTTAGGTCCATACCATTTCTGTCCTTTATTGTGCCCATCTTTGCATGAAATATTCCCTTGGTATCTCTAATTTTCTTCAAGAGATCTCTAGTCATTCCCATTCTATTGTTTTCCTCTGTTTCTTTGCATTGATCACTGAGGAAGGCTTTCTTATCTCTCCTTGCTATTCTTTGGAACTCTGCATTCAAATGGTATATCTTTCTTTTTCTCCTTTGCTTTTTGCTTCTCTTCTTTTCACAGCTATTTGTAAGGTCTCCTCAGACAACCATTTTGCCTTTTTGCAGTTTTTTTTTCAGTGGTAAGCACTGGAGCAGTGGCTGTGCGGTGCTGGAGTGACTTTGAGGAGATACCCCACGTCCAATGGCAAAGGAGCAGCCCCAGCAAGATGGTAGGAGGGGTGAAATTGCATTTAGAATCAATCCCCAAACTCACCAGAGATGCTCAAGGGCTCAAACAAACCTTGTCTGCACCAGGACCCAGAGACCCCACAGAGACTGAGACAGAATTGTGTTTGAGTGTCGGAGGTACAGGTCAGCAGTGGACAGGGGCAGCGGCTCTGGGTGCAGCAGACCTGAGTATGGCATGAGCCCTCTTGGAGGAAGTCGCCATTAACCCCACCATAGAGCCGCCAGAACTTACATAGGACTGGGGAAACAGACTCTTGGAGGGCACAAACAGAACCTTGTGTGTACCAGGACCAAGGAGAAACAAACAGTGACCCCACAAGAAACTGACCTAGACTTGCCCGTGACTGTCCAGGATTTTTGGCAGAGGCGTGTGTTGGAGGTGACCTGCTGCAGGGTTGAGGGCACTGAGTGTAGCCATGCATGCATGGGACCTTTTGAAGGAGATCTCCATTATCTTCATTACCTCTACCATAGTTTGGCCCCAGGTAAATAACAGGGAGGGAACACAGCTTCACCTATCAACATAAAATTGGACTAAATATTTAGTGAGCATGGCCCCGCCCATCAGAAGAAGACCCAGTTTCCCCCTCAGGCAGTCTCTTCAATCAGGAAGCTTCCATAAGCCTCTTACCCTTCTCCATTAGAGGGCAGACAGACTGAAAACCACAATCACAGAAAACTAACCTATCTGGTCATATGGACCACAGCCATGTCTAACGCAGTGAAACTATGAGCCATGCAGTGTAGGGCCACACAAGACGGATAGGTCATGGTGGAGAGTTCTGACAAACCATGGTCCACTGGAGAAGGGAATGGCCAACCACTTCAGTATTCTTGCCTTGAGAACCCCATGAACAATATGAAAAGGCAAAAAGATAGGACACTGAAAGATGAACTCCCCAGGTCGGTAGGTGCCCAATATGCTACTGGAGACCAGTGGAGAAATAACTCCAGAAAGAATGAAGAGATGGAGCCAAAGCAAAAACAATACCCAGTTGTGGATGTGACTGGTGATGGAAGCAATGTCCAATGCTGTGAAGAGCAATATTGCATAGGAACCTGGAATGTTAGGTCCATGAATCAAGGCAAATTGGAAGTGGTCAAACAGGAGATGGCAAGAGTGAACGTCGACATTGTAGAAATCAGTGAACTAAAATGGACTGGAATGGGTGAATTTAACTCAGATGACCATTATATCTACTACTGTGGGCAGGAATCCCTTAGAAGAAATGGAGTAGCCATCATGGTCAACAAGAGAGTCCGAAATACAGTACTTGAATGAATGCAGTCTCAAAAAAGACAGATTGATCTCTGTTCGTTTCCAAGGCAAACCATTCAATATCATGGTAATCCAAGTCTATGCCCTGACCAGTAATGCTGAAGAAGCTGAAGTTGAACGGTTCTATAAAGACCTACAAGACCTTCTAGAACTAACACCCAGAAAAGATGCCCTTTTCATTATAGGGGACTGGAATGCAAAAGTAGGAAGTCAAGAAACACCTGGAGTAACAGGCAAATTTGGGCTTGGAGTACAAAATGAAGCAAGGCAAAGGCTAATAGAGTTTTGCCAAGAGAACGCACTGGTCATAGCAAACATCCTCTTCCAACAACACGAGAGAAGACTCTACACATGGACATCACCAGATGGTCAACACCGAAATCAGATTGATTATATTCTTTGCAGCCAAAGATGGAGAAGCTCTATACAGTCAGCAAAAACAAGACCGGGAGCTGACTGTGGCTCAGATCATGAACTCCTTATTGCCAAATTCGGACTTAAATTGAAGAAAGTATGGAAAACCACTAGACCATTCAGGTATGACCTAAATCAAATCCCTTATGATTATACAGTGGAAGTGAGAAATAGATTCAAGGTATTAAATCTGATAGGCAGAGTGCCTGAAGAACTATGGAGTGAGGTTCCAGACATTGTACAGGAAAGTGGATTACTGAATTAATCTCATACAGCTTTATATAGGTGTAACTCTTCTGTAACTTTAGGGGGCCCATGAAATCCATGACTAAAGGGTAAATAAAAAATAAGAAGAAACTGAGTCAAGAATATCTGCAAAATATCAGAATTCCCAGAAGTAAATAATGTCTCATCTTACAGTTGTGTGTATATATACACACACACACTATGGCTCAGATCATAAAGAATCTGCCTGCAATGCAGTAGACCCAGGTTCGATTCCTGGGTCAGGAAAATACCCTGGAGAAGGGACTGGCAACCCACTCCAGTATTCTCGCCTGTAGAAAAGAGGACAGAGGAGCCTGGCAGGCTACAGTCCATGGGTTTGCAAAGAGTCAGACATGACTGACCGACTAACACTTTCACTACTATTTTAAAACATTTTGATTAAAACATGATTCATATCCTTTTATAATTCTCTATTCTCCTCTAAAATAATTTTAGAATGTAGCTCTTCCATTTATTCATCATACTTTAATATTAATTATGATGGGGTATCTTTTGTTAAATAGATACAAAAGTCAGTAAATTTGGAAATAACTTTTGGTTATCCCAGTCTTAACCAGAATTAGACCGATAGCACAAAATTTATGGGCTTATCCTCACATTATTAATCAATGTAGCATAGCCATCTACTCTGCCACATAGTTTATAAGATTATACAACAAAAAAGTCTTTCTTAAAGTTCTAAGATTTTGCTTTATGCTAAATGAAATAAACCAGTCACAGAAAGACAAATACAATTTGTCTTTATACAAAGAAAAGTATAATTCTACTAATGGGAGGTATCTAAAGTAGTCAAATTCATAGAAATATAAAGTAGAGTGGTGGCTAGCAGGGGCTGGGAAAAGGGGGAAAGAAGGAGTTGTCCTTTAAAGAGTAAAGAATTTCAGATGTGAAACATGAAAAAGCTCTTAATACCTCTTTTATAACAATGTGGATATACTTAACACTACTGAACTGTCAATTTAAAAACAGTTTAGATGATACTCTGGTTTCTCTCTTAACTGAGTAAATATTTTGCCTTTTACTGAAAGAAAGGGTTAATTTGTTTTTTTAAGTGACAAGTTCATCATATCAAGGATATAATCTTATCACACTAATCCTTTAGGAAGGCAGTTAAGTTTTCTAATGATATTCCAATAAGCAAAATTACCAAAGTAATATCCCCCCAAAATACTGTTAGTTAACAGTTAACTGACAGTTAACAGACTAGGATGCCTGTATCTTCTATTAAGTTCAAACTTCCAAGAACAACTGGTAGTATTAAGTCACTTTCCTTCAGACATTATATAGTTCAAGCATCCATTTTTCTCATTTGAAAACAAATGTTAATGGCACAGTGGTAATAAAACAGGGTAAATCATTTCTAGCCCTTGTTTACAGGGGCTGCAAACAAGCCTCTAAGAACAGATTAATATTGTCTGAATTACACACTTGGTCTTCATATTAAGTGATAGTCAGAAGGCCTGTAAGAACTAATAATTAAATCATAAGTAAATAATTCAACTGACATCAAAGCTCTTTGAAAGTATATAAAAAATTGGTATTATTAAAAGGCCTGCTAGAAAATTCTAATACTATTATAGGAAAAACTTTCTACTATTACTCAATCTTTGACAAATTAATGCATTTCTGGGAAACTGTAATAGCTTTTGTATTAGTCTTAGATTCTTATTTTCTACTCCTCTGTCTTCCTACCAGGTACTGCTCTACCCAGGGTTGAAAAAAGTTAAAAAGCATTTTAGAATATTGGAAGGAGTTTTTCTATGAGAACAATAGTTTATCTGATGTAAGCTCGTTTCTGCTTTAAAAGAATGGAAATACAGTGAGGGAATGGTAACTAACATAAATAAGGTTTTTTTCATGTATTCTCCAAAAACTATATAGATCAAAAAGAAGAAAATAAAAACTCTCAGAACTTCCATATTCTTATCATAACCAGAAGACAAAAAATACCAGAACAAAACAAAACAAAAACAAATTGTCTATAAGTAGAAAAATAAATGGGCTTCCCTAGTGGCTTAGATGGTAAAGAATATGCCAGCAGTGCGGGAGACCTGGGTCCGATCCCTGGGTCAGGAAGATCTCCTGGAGAAGGGAATGGCTGCCCACTCCAGTATTCTTGCCTGGGAAATCCTATGGACAGAGGAGCCTGGTGGGCTACAGTCCATGGGGTTGCAGAAGAGTCAGACACGACTGAGCAACTAAACTATAGAAAAAAAAACTATAGAAAACTATAGAAAAATAAATACCAATTTCTAGTAGAGCTATGTTTCAAGCTCACTCCTCCAGCATTAGCAAAATCTAGGGTGACCCAGAAAAATTGTGCAGAACACAACAAAGGACATAAGACTGAATTAAAATCATTCTCAGAATGACAAAGTGAACACTAAATGCAAAAAAAAAAAACAAAATGAAAGAGGCTCCATGTGGATTAGTATAGACAGTAATACTAGATGAAAGCTAACTATAAGTTTTCTTATAGAGTTTAAGTCTGAATGACTGAAATACGCTGCGCATTGGTGCAAATAGATAATTAACATGGAGAATCAGCATTGTGCTTTTTGATCATTTCTCCAAATTGGTCTTTCTGCTTTGAGATTCTCATTTCTGAAACCCACATTCCTATTTTCTCCAGAATAATCTTCCAAAAAGGACTTTGAGTTTTTCATATTCCTCAAAAAAATTCTTAAATGGCTGCTTGAGGACAGGTTTTAGTCAAATCTACTTAAGATAACACTCCAGGACTTTAGTGATTTGGTATAAAAATCCTTTCTCCCTCTCCTCTTGTAATATTTCAGACCTTCTGTTCAGTCAGATCAGCTGGGTTTCTGCAGTGCAGTCTCCTAAGCCTAGAAGATTCTTCCTCTTTTTTAAAAAAAATAATTGCATCTAACACAACACTGTAAATCAACTATTCTTCAATCATTTTCTAAATAAATTAAAAAATGGCTATTATGGACCACCAGGGAAGTCCCCACTTCAGAGTATTCATCCCAAGGAAATTAAATCAGTATCTTGGAGAGAGAGCTATACTCTTATGTTCAGTGCAGCATTAGTCACAGTGGCCAAGACAATGGAAACAACTTCAGTGTCTGTCAATAGATGATGGCTAAAACAAATGTGATATATATATATATATATATATATATATATGGATGGAACATTGTTCAACTTTTAAAAAGAAGGAACTCGTACCATTTACAGCAACACAGGTGATCCTGGAAGACATCATGATAAGAGAAATAAACCAGACACAGAAAGAAACATACTATATGATCTCACTTATATGTGAAATCTAAAAAAGTCAAATTTTAAAACAGAAAGTAGAATGGTGGTTGCCAGGGACTGTGGAGAGGGGGAAATGGAGAGTTTTATTCAATGGGTATAACATTTTAGTTATATAAAGTGAATAGATTCTAGAGATCTTCTATATGACATCATGCCCACAGTTCACAATATCATATTGCAAGTTAAGGACGATGTGAAGGAAAACTCCAACCCTTCATAGACGAACAGTATGAATGAGAAATAAGTCCTTGCTATATAGTTTTGTAAAAATCGAGAGATAAAGAGACCAAAAACTTGTTGCAAGAAAACAAGCAAAAGATTATATTAAAAGGGCCCTTAAATACATGACAAGATGTTTAACTCCATTCAAACCGAAAGAAAAGTAAAATAAATCTACACTATCTCTCACCTAGCAAACTAACCAAATCAAACTAAACCAAAACTTCTCTGTAACACATTCTGTACAGGTTGTGGGGAAACACAACTCACACTCTCTCATTTCCCCAAGGTTGGGATCCTTTTAACTTCTTAGGTATCAACTCTGATATGACCTTTTAAGAGTAACTTTCCTTAATCACCCAATCCAAAATAACTTTGTTTACTTATTTATTTCAGTTCAGTTCAGTTCAATCACTCAGTCGTGTCCGACTCTTTGCAACCCCAGGAACCGCAGCACGCCAGGCCTCTCAGTCCATCACCAACTCCCTAAGTCCACCCAAACCCACGTCCATGGAGACGGTGATGCCATCCAGCCATCTCAGCCTCTGTCGTCCCCTTCTCCTCCTGCCCTCAATCTTTCCCAGCATCAGGGGCTTTTCCAATGAGTCAACTCTTCGCATCAAGTGGCCAAAATATTGGAGTTTCAGCTTCAACATCAGTCCTTCCAATGATCACCCAGGGATGATCTCCTTTAGGATGGACTGGCTGGATCTCCTTGCAGTCCAAGGGACTCTCAAGAGTCTTCTCCAACACCACAGTTCAAAAGCATCACTTCTTCGGCACTCAGCTTTCTTCACCGTCCAACTCTCACATCCATACATGACCACTGGAAAAACCATAGCCTTGACTAGACGGACCTGTGTTGGCAAAGTAATGTCTCTGCTTTTTAATATGCTATCTATGTTGGTCATAACTTTCCTTGCAAGGAGTAAGCGTCTTTTAATTTCATGGCTGCAGTCACCATCTGCAGTGATTTTGGAGCCCCCAAAAATAAAGTCAGCCACTGTTTCCACTGTTTCCCCATCTATCTGCCATGAAGTGATGGGACCGGATACCATGATCTTAGTTTTCTGAATGTTGAGCTTTAAGCCAACTTTTTCACTCTCCTCTTTCACTTTCATCAAGAGGCTCTTTAGTTCTTCTTCACTTTCTGCCATAAGGGTGGTGTCATCTGCATATCTGAGGTTAATGATATTTCTCCAGGCAATCTTGATTCCAGCTTGTGTTTCTTCCAGCCCAGCGTTTCTCATGATGCACTCTGCATATAAGTTAAATAAGAAGGGTGACAATATACAGCCTTGACCTACTCCTTTCCCGATTTGGAACCAGTCTGAAGTTCCATGTCCAGTTCTAACTGTTGCTTCCTGACCTGCATACAGGTTTCTCAAGAGACAGGTCAGATGGTCTGGTACTCCCATCTCCTTCAGAATTTTCCACAGTTTATTGTGATCCACACAGTCAAAGGCTTTGGCATAGTCAATGAAGCAGAAATAGATGTTTTTCTTGTATTCTCTTGCTTTTTCGATGATCCAGCGGATGTTGGCAATTTGATCTCTGGTTCCTCTGCCTGTTCTAAAACCAGCTTGAACATCTGCAAGTTCACGGTTCACGTATTGCTGAAGCCTGGCTTGAAGAATTTTAAGCATTACTTTACTAGCGTGTGAGATGAGTGCAATTGTGTGGTAGTTTGAGCATTCTATGGCATTGCCTTTCTTTGGGATTGGAATGAAAACTGACCTTTTCCAGTCCTGTGGCCACTGTTTCCATATTTGCTGGCATATTGAGTGCAGCACTTTCACAGCATCATCTTTCGGCATTTGAAATAGCTCCACTGGAACTCCATCACCTCCAAGAGCTTTGTTCGTAGTGATGCTTCCTAAGGCCCACTTGACTTCACATTCCAGGATGTCTGGCTCTAGGTGAGTGATCACACCATCGTGATTGTCTGGGTCGTGAAGATCTTTTTTGTACAATTCTTCTGTGTATTCTTGCCACCGCTTCTTAATATCTTCTGCTTCTGTTAGGTCCATACCGTTTCTGTCCTTTATTGAGCCCATGTTTGCATGAAATGCCCCCTTGGTATCTCTAATTTTCTTGAAAAGATCTCTAGTCTTTCCCATTCTATTGTTTTCCTCTATTTCTTTGCATTGATCGCTGAGGACGGCTTTCTTATCTCTCCTTGCTATTCTTTGGAACTCTGCATTCAAATGGGTTTTTCTTTCCTTTTCTCCTCTGCTTTTCACTTCCCATCTTTTCACAGCTATTTGTACGGCCTCCTCAGACAGCCATTTTTCTTTTTTGCATTTCTTTTTCTTGGGGATGGTCTTGATTCCTGTCTCCTGTACAAGGTCATGAACCTCCATCCATAGTTCATCAGATATTCTGTCTATCAGATCTATTCCTTTAAAACTATTTCTCACTTCTACTGTATAGTCATAAGGGATTTTATTTATTCATTATTTCTTTCCCTTAACCCAGAAAATTAGCTCGCTGGAAGAATGGACCTTATCATCCTTTAATTGCTGCATCTGCCTAATAAATATTCAACAGTGAAACAATGTATGAATGAATGAATGATAGATGTGTAAAGGTAAAAAAAAAAAACCTCTTTACAGAATAAAAAACATATCTAAGGTATGACAACTTTAGTATAGAAAGTATTTATAAATTCTAAAAATATGGATTCTCTTAGAATTTTAACTGTGGTTTGATTTATCAGCTTTCTAAAGATATTAAAATGTAGCAGAAGTGAAATTCTACTCTGTAGGTTACCTTTAACATTCTTGTTTTAACTTACAATTACTTTTCTCACCAATTGGTCATGATGTATTGTAAATTATAAGCCTCAAGAAGCACATATCACTACATCTTTAGAAAACACGTAGCAAGGTTATCTCTGGGTGGTGAAGTCATAGGTTTTTGTTTTCTGTTTTCTTTGGGATTTTTGGCATTGAGCATGAATTATTTTCTGTAATTAGAAAAAGGCAATAAATGTTATGTTTTAAAGGGGAAACAAGAAGTATAGATCAGGAAGGAGCAAGAAGGATGATTTTTTTTATGTGAATACATTTCATCCTCAACAGTCTACCAGCCCAAGCAGCATAATTGGGAAGAAAAGACCAGGTGTTTGCCTTTCAGCTGCTCATTTCAATACAGGGAGTTGGTTTTTGTTGTTGTTTTTCATGTTTTCTCCCAAATGCTGAGCCCAGTGTTCCCAAACCTTGAAAAATATATTTATGCAGGTGAATCACACCAACCTAAATCTGGCTAGACAAGGGCATAAAACTGCATTTAAAAATAAACTTCACTTTTGAATATATACATGGGAAAATGATGTTTTCCAAACGGGCAGAATCAAATTTGAAATTTAAGTAACTGTTAAAACAGATTCCTGGGTCCCCTCACGGAATTCCAGTCAAAATCTCCCAAGATCAGTCTCATTTGAAACACCCAAAGCTAGAACTTGGGTTAAGCTTCTTCCTAGTCCCCCGTCACCTCAGAAACCCTGGGAGGATTAATTTTTTCAAGAGTCTTTCTCTCTCTCCAAATGCAGTGTTCTGTCATCATGCCGGAGCTCCACACTTACTGTCAAATGGCATTAGCTCATCCAATGCCAGAATGAAAACAGACATGAAATAAAGGCTCTCAACTCATCTCCCTAGATAATTCATCACAGAAGTCATGAAAGTCATTTTCATGCATGTTATTTTCTCTGAATTCTTTAAAATAGTTACCTGAATATTTGGTTACATTTCCTGTGAGCATTTGGAGCACTTTGGATTCTGTAACAAATCAATATTATTTTCTCAATAGCTCTGAGAGATTGTAAAAAATTGTGATTGGTATCCACAGAGCATTTTGCCTCAGGGTGACTATCCTCTCAAACATCTACTGACAAAGACTGTGCATCCAAAGGCTTATCGTTTCATCTGTTACCAGAGCTGCTCAGGAGGAAAAAACGTTGAGCTTTGCCCATTTCTTCTTGCTACCATGATACATTCTTTCAAATCCATGTGTTTGCATGTGCCCTGAAAGAAAACTAATGAATTCTATTTTCTCCACTGACGGCAATTCGAGCTGAGCACATACGGCAGTGATGCAATTGGCGCTTGATTCATCATGCCCACAGTTCTGCACCTGTGTCACTGCCAGCAGGAGCAAGGCAGTGTAACAAAACACTTTGCTCATCCACATCCCCAGGGATGAGTGAGTGTACACACCAAGGAAAACAAACCCATAATACAAATTATTTATATTAACGATCAGTATGCACAGTTTATACAAACCATTTCCTAAAATGCTGTATCTTACAATGTTTAAAGGATATCACAGAAATATCTGGAGCTTGTCTGCTCATTAGAAAGAATCCTTCAGGGCTGTGGAATATCTCTTTTTGTGATCATCAACAAGGTAAGTAGTTGCTTATGGGTGGCAGCAGATGGAATATCATAGCTGCTCTGGGTGCTTCTCAGGATTTAACCAGCAGCCCTGACCCCATCTGGACTTGCTAATATGGTCCATCTTCTTTTGGACAGTAATTGAGAAGGTTTTCCTCTCTGCTATTTCAAGCCCATCACATCTCAGATAGTGCAACCATGCACCTCTTCCAGCCACATCTCCAGAATAGAATCATGAGGAAGGAGTCCTCAAAAATGCTGGGTCCCTCTTGCTCCATATATCAGTTAGTCCTGCTCACATCTAACCCACCTAGTCAGCCAAGATACCCGAGTCACAGAACCAGAAACTACTGTGCCTGCTGCATGACTAGGTGCCCTTTCCTATACTCTATGGCCCCTCCCCTCAAGTCCAATCACAGAATTTCAGTTGGGAGATTACTTGAGGGTCCAAGTTAACCAAAAATGGATAAGAATCTGTCATTCTAGTCAGGAAACAGAAACCAAGTCTGTCTTGAAAAAGAGAAAATTCAATATAAAGAATTGTTAACTAGTAAAAGTTGGTTGACTACTAATGGGGTAAAGAGAACTCAAGAATAAAGGACTAGCAAACGGAGGAGACAACAAATCCCCCCCCAAGACTGAGGGAGATTATCCAAGGAAAGAACAGACTTGGAAGAACCCCCATTCCTAACCAAGACTGAGATTTTTATCCCATTGGAGAGAGTTTGACTGTAGCCCACTGGATGGCACAGGAGATCACTGGAATGCCATATGCAGAGCTGGTTCACAGACAGTAGTCCACTATGATGAGCAAGAAGCCATCCACCTTAGTGTTGGCAAAAGAACAAAGCTGGAAGATGGACTCCACCCAATTTCAAGACTTACTGTAATGCTATAGTAAACAAGATAATGTGGTATTGGCAAAGAATAGATAAACAGACTTAATGGGTCAGAATAGGGAGAACAGAAATAGACCTCTCAAGTACAGTCAACCAATCTTTAACAAAGGAGCAAACACAATTCGATGGAGAATGGAGAAAGGTGAGTCCAACAAATGGTGCTAAAACAACAGGGCATCTACATGCAGAAAAGAAAAAGAATCTAGGCACAAACCTTACATCTTTCACAAAAATTAACTCAAAATGGATCATATACCTATGGGTAAAATGCAAAACTATAAAACTTCTATAAGATAATGTAGGATAAAATCCAAGTGATCTTGGGTTTGGCAATGAGTTATTAGATACAACATCAAAAGAACAATCCATGAAAGAAAAAACTGGTAAGTTGAGCTTCATTAAAATTCAAACTTTCTGCTCTGCAAAAGATACTGTTAACAGAATGAAAAGACAAGGTACAGACCAGGAGAACATTTTTGTAAAACATATATCTGATAAGGACATATATCTATAATAACATATCTAAAGCACTCTTAAAACTCAGCAGTAAGAAAAACAACCCAAAGTGAGCAAAAGATCTAAATAAAAACCTCACCAAAGAAGATATGTAAATGGCTATTAAGCACAGGAAAGAAGGCTTGAAAGGAACTGCAAGTTAAAACAACAATGAGGTACCACCACACCCTTATTAGAACGGCTAAAATCAAAAACAGCAATAACATCAAATGCTGATGAAAATGTGGAGCAACAGGAATTCTCATTCACTGCTGGTGAGCACGCACGATGGTTGTTGTTGTTTAGTCACTCAGTTGTGTCCAACTCTTTGCAACCCGATGGACTATAGCACGCTAGGCTTCCCTGTCCCCCACGGTCTCCCGGCATTTGCTCAAACTCATATCCCTTTGGAAGGCAGCTTGGCCCTGCTTCCCTGGTGGCTCAGATGGTAAAGAATCTGCCTGTAATGCGGGAGACGTGGGTTCAATCCTTGGGTTGGGAAGATCCCCTGGAGAAAGGCATGGCAACCCACTCCAGTATTCTTGCCTGGAGAATTCCATGGTCAGAGGAGCCTGGCAGGCTACAGCCTTTGTGATTAGAAAGAGTCAGACATGACTGAGTGACTTTCACTTTGGCAGTTTCTTAGAAAGGTACACGTTATCTTATCCTACGATCTGGCAAATATACTCACTGATATTTACCCAAATGAGTTGAAAAGTTATGCCCACATAGAAAGCTGCACACAGATATTTCTAGCAGCTTTACTCATCAGTCACTTCAGTCGCTCAGGAGTATCTGAGTCTCTGAAACTCCATGGAATGCAGCATGCCAGGCCTCCTTGTCTATCACCAACTCCCAGAGTTTACTCAAACTCATGTCCATTGAGTCAGTGATGCCATCCAACCATCTCATCCTCTGTCATGCCCTTCTCCGACCTTCAATCTTTCCCAGCATCAGGGTCTTTTCCAGTGAGTCAGTTCTTCGCATCTGGTGGCCAAAGTATTGGAGTTTCAGCATCAGCATCAGTCCTTCCAGTGAATATTCAGGACTGATTTCCTTTAGCATGGACTGGTTGGATCTCCTTGCAGTCCAAGAGACCCTCAAGAGTCTTCTCCAACACCACAATTCAAAAGCATCAATTCTTCAGCTCTCAACTTTCTTTATAGTCCCACTCTCACATCATACATGACTACTGGAAAAACTGTAGCTTTGACTAGATGGACTTTGTTGGTAAAGTAATGTCTCTGCTTTTTAATATGTTGTCTAGGTTGGTCATAGCTTTTCGTCCAAGAAGCAAGCGTCTTTTAATTTCATGGCTGCAATTACCATCTGCAGTGATTTTGGAGCCCAGAAAAATAAATTCTGCCACTGTTTCCACTGTTTCTCCATCTATTTGCCATGAAGTTATGGGACCGGATGCCATGATATTTGTTTTCTGAATGTTGAGTTTTAAGCTAACTTCTTCAGTCTCTACTTTCACTTTCTTCAAGAGGCTCTTTAGATCTTCTTCACTTTCTGCCATAAGGGTGGTGTTATCTGCATATCTGAGGTTATTGATATTTCTCCCGGCAATGTTGATTCCAGCTTGTGCTTCATCCAGCCCAGCATTTCTCATGATGTACTCTGCATATAACTTAAAAAGCAGCACGACAATATACAGCCTTGATGTACTCCTTTTCCTATTTGGAACCAGTCTGTTGTTCCATGTCCAGTTCTAACTGTTGCTTCCTGACCTGCATACAGATTTCTCAAGAGGCAGGTCAGGTGGTCTGGTATTCCCATCTCCTTCAGAATTTTCCACAGTTTATTGTGATCCACACAGTCAAAGGCTTTGGCATAGTCAATAAAGCAGAAACAGATGTTTTTATGGAACTCTTGTTTTTTCTATGATCCAATGGATGTTGGCAATTTGGTCTCTGGTTCCTCTGCCTTTTCTAAATCCAGCTTGAACATCTGGAAGGTCACGGTTCCCATACTGTTGAAGCATGGCTTTGAAAATTTTGAGCATTACTAGCATGTGAGATGAGTGCAATTGTGTGGTAGTTTGAATATTCTTCAGCATTGCCTTTCTTAGGGATTGGAATGAAAACTGACCTTTTCCAGTCCTGTGGCCACTGGCAAGTTTTCCAAATTTGCTGGCATATTGAGAGCAGCACTTTCACAGCATCATCTTTCAGGATTTGAAATAGCTCAACTGGAATTCCATCACCTCCACTAGCTTTGTTCATGTGATGCTTCCTAAGGCTCACTTGACTTCACATTCCAGGATGTCTGGCTCTAGGTGAGTGATCACACCATCGTGATTATCTGGGTCATGAAGATCTTTTTCGTACAGTTCTTCTGTGTATTCTTGTCACCTCTTAGTAATATCTTCTGCTTCTGTTAGGTCCATACCATTTCTGTCCTTTACTCATAACTACCAATGTTTGGAAGCAACCAAGATGTCCTTCAGTAGGTAAATGGGTAAAAAATGGTGGTACATCTATGCTATGGAATGTTATTTAGTGATAAAAAGAAACGAGGTATAAAGCCACAGAAAGACATGGAAGAACTTTTAATGCACACCACTAATTGAAAGAAGCCAGGCTGAAAAGGCTATATAGTATATACTGTACTGTATAGTATCAACTATGCAACTTTCTGGAAAAGGCAAAACTATAGAGACAAGAAAAACATCAGCCAGTTCTCAAGGTCCAAGCAGGAGGAGAAAAGGGGAAAGGGATGAGGAGGTAGCACACAGGGGATTTTTAGGGCAGAGAACTATTTTGTATGATATTGTAATGGGGGTTACGTGACATTATGCATTTGTCAAAACCCACAGAAATGTGCAGCAGAAAGAGTGAACCCTAATGTAAACTATGGACTGTGGTTACTAGTGTATTACTTGTCATCAATTGGAACAAATGTATCACACTAATGCAGTAATAAGAGGAGAGAGTGGGCAGAGGAGGGGGTAGAAATACATGGGAATTCTCTGTATTTTTTCTTCAGTTATTCTGAAAACCTAAAATTGCTCTAAAAGATAAAGTATATTATTTATTTTTAAAAAGCATGGCAAGGAAGGGTGACTTTAGAGCTAAGAGGCAAAAAATTGACAACTGGCACAGACACCAACAGGGTGGTATAACTGCTCATAAAGCTAACAGAATTTGAAACCAAGGAAGAGAATACTTTGGTATGGCCAGACAATGATTGGAGCATACAGCCAGTTTACCAGGACACAGCCTACAAGAAAGGAACCAGGGGGGCTGGAAGTCTGAAAAGTTAGGGAATCTGAGGGAACTGAGATGTTTAACCTAGAAAAGAATAAATGTGAAGAATATAACAGCTATCTTTAAATACTGGATAAATTGTCACCTACAATAAATTTATTCTGTGTTTCTTTAGAGGTCAGAGCAAGATTCCATGGATGTTACGCTAAATCAAACCTAACGTTTAGAATTGCTCAAACATTGAGCAGGTTGACTTGGAAAGAGAGTTCTTCAATAAGTCTGCAAGATCACTTATTAGAATAATTACAGAAAAGACTCTTGCAAGAAGTTGAACTATATCCAGATAATTTCAAAGGTCCCTTCCAACTCCAAAGTCTATGAAAAGTGAGAAAGGTCATATAAGGTTTTGAAAGATAGATAGGTGTCAAGCCTACTGTTAAAGAGGCACAGAACGTATATGTATTACTACACACATACACACGTAGACACACAATCACACTATACTGAAGGAGTGAAATGTGGCAGATAAAAGCTGTTTATTTCCTCATAGTGTTGTACACATTATAAGAGCCTAATAAGAATTTGGACCTCATTAAATTCAGTTTTGAAAGGTATATTTTCAATGTTATGAGGAATCCTAAATAAAATCTGACCTTTCAGAATTCCACCCCTCCTACACTACAGCTAAATGGGGTAGAACCATGAGAAAGGTAGGGCAAGGGTAAGCAAGGAAAAACATGGTGTCACTGAAGCCAAGAGAAATATTTGCAGAATGAATGAATGGTCAAGACTGTCAAATGTTAATTGGAGAGTTCAGGGTAACAAAGGGCTTAAAAAAGTCTCTTGGATCTTCGATGTTCAGTAGATCTTAATGTTCAGTAGTATGGGTAGGTGCAAGTCAGGTTTTTCAAAACCGAAGGCAGTGTGCCACACCATGGCAGGAAATGGTTAGGGATTGCCCCTTTTCTGCTCCTTAGCTTATTTACAATTAATTCAGATTGCTTTCACAGACATTTTTCTGCCTATTCGGAATTTGAGATGTTCTGCCTGGGTATTCTGCTAACAGTTCACCCCTAACTGCCTTCAGACACCTCCCACCCCCCAACTTGGCTTTGTTTTACCAAAGCCCTTGATGCAAACAGTGGCACAACCCTCTGCACAACTCTCCCTGCTAGGAGCCCCTGAATCACTTCTACACCCAGTAGGTGAGTGTAGACTATGTTGTAAAGAAGTTTGACTGAGAAAAAAAAGAGAAAGATGGAAAAGACTTGAAGAAGACAGCATGTGGCACATTTACAGGCTAAAAGGAATGATCCAGTGGAGAAGGAAAGGGGGAAGGCCTCCCTGTCTCCAGCAATCCTCTTAGTGCCAACAGACAGTTCTTCCTTAAATTTCATTTTGTGTCAGTCTGTAAAACCTTTAAAACCTCCTTGTAAAAGTGAAACCAACCCACAATTTTAAAGCTAAAACCCTTAAATGACTTAATTACATGTAACTATACCATATGCAAATGGCACCCCATCAGTGATCACACACAGGCAAGTATCAACAAGCCCAACCAGAGGAGCTTAGGGAAGAGTGTACCTTTCCCCAGCTCCCAAGTGCCCTCCAACTCACATGGCCACACTGACAAAGGACCCAGATATCAATAGCAGGTAGGTTCTAAAAAAAAGTGAGGGACCGTGATGTGATTTCCTCAGTCACTCGTAAGCAGTGATTCTCAAAATTTTAGCACAAGTCAGAACAGCCTGGAAGGCTTGTTAAACACAGATTGCTGAGTCCAGCCCCAGGGTTTCTGACTCAGCAGGCCTGTGATATTAGAAGTTGCATTCCTAATAGTAGGAGACTTTAACACCCCACTCACACCAATGGACAGATCATCAAAACAGAAAATTAATAAGGAAACACAAGTCTTAAATGATACATTAGATGAGATGGATCTCATTGATATCTTCGGGGCATTCCATCCAAATGCAGAAGAATACACCTTCTTCTCAAGTGCACATGGAACATTCTCCAGGATAGACCACATCCTGGGTCACAAATCAAACCTCAGTAAATTTAAGAAAACTGAAATCATATCAAGCAACTTCTCCTAACACAACACTATGAGACTAGACATCAATTACAAGAAAAAAATTGTAAGAAACACAAACACATGGAGATTAAACAACATGTTTCTAAATAACCAACAGGTTGCTGAAGAAATCAAAAGGGAAATCAAAAAATTTCTAGAAACTAATGACAATGAAAACATGACAACTCGAAACCTATGGGATGCTACAAAAGCAGTTCTAAGAGGGAAGTTTATAGCAGTACAATCCTACTTCAAGAAACAAGAAAAACATCTAATAAACAACCTAACTTTACACCTAAAACAACTGGAAAAAGAAGAACAAAAAGAATTAGTAGAAGGAAATAAATCATAAAGATCTAAGCAGAAATAAATGAAAAAGAAATGAAAGAAACAATAGTAAAGATTAATAAAACTAAAAGCTGGTTCTTTGAGAAGATAAACAAAATTTACAAACCTTTAGCCAGATTCATCAAGAAAAAAGAAAGAAGAATCAAATCAACAAAATTAGAAATGAAAAAGGAGAGGTTACAACAGACAATGCAGAAATACAAAGGATCATAAGAGACTATTATGAACAACTATATGGCAATAAAATGGATGACCTACCTTCTAGAATAATGGAAATAAAACCAAAAGTAAACAAGTGGGACCTGATTAAACTTAAAAGCTTTTGCACAGCAAAAGAAACTATAAGCAAGGTGAAAAGACAACCCTCAGAATGGGAAAAAATAATAGCAAATGAAACAA
This sequence comes from Okapia johnstoni, assembly GCA_024291935.2. Classification (NCBI taxonomy): domain Eukaryota; kingdom Metazoa; phylum Chordata; class Mammalia; order Artiodactyla; family Giraffidae; genus Okapia; species Okapia johnstoni. Next base: position 20,085,147 of record CM044305.1, on the reverse strand, counting down.
CTGAAAAAGGATTAATTTCCAAAATATACAAGCAGCTCATACACTCAATACCAGAAAAACAAACAACCCAATCAAAAAGTGAGAAAAAGACCTAAACAGGCATTTCTCCAAAGAAGACACACACATAGCTAACAAACACATGAAAAGATGCTCAACATCACTCATTATTAGAGAAATGCTTAGCAAAACTACAATGAGATATCACTTCACACTGGTCAGAATGGCCATCATCAAAAAGTCTACAAACAATAAATGCTGGAGAGGGTGTGGAGAAAAGGGAACACTCTTGCACTGTTGGTGGGAATGTAAATTGATACAGCCACTATGGAAGATGGTATGGCGATTCCTTAAAAAACTAGGAATAAAACCACCATATGACCAAGGAATCCCATTCCTAGGCATATACCCTGAGGAAAGAGAAAGATAAATATTTTATTCTAACACATATATATGGAATCTAGAAAAATGATACTGAAGAATTTATTCACAGGGCAGCAGTGGAGAAACAGACATAGAGAATAGACTTATGGACATGGGGAGAGGGGAGCAGAGGATGAGATGTATGGAAAGAGTAACATGGAAATTTACATCACCATATGTAAAACAGATAGCCAACGGGAATTTGCTGTATGGCTCAGGAAACTCAAACAGGGGCTCTGTATCAACTTAGAGGGGTGGAATGGGGATAGAGACGGGAAGGAGGTCCAAAAGGGAGGGGATATATATATATGTATGGCTGATTCATGCTGAGGTTTGACAGAAAACAAAAAAAGTCTGTAAAGCAATTTCCTTCAATAAAAAAATTAATTAATTAAAAAAACAATTTGCATTCCTAACAAGTTCCCGGGTGATGCTGCAGCCACACTGAGAGACCCGCTATTAATCTGTAGCAGCAACACTGATGAACCCTGGATTTTTAAAATCCCAATTTCCAAGTGACAGTCTGGGCCAACCAAAGCCACATTATTGGAGGTGGGACCCAAGCATGAGTGTTTGTAAATCTCCCCAAGTGGTGCCAATTCCAACATGCAGACAAAACTGTGGACTGTAGCCCACCAGGCTCCTCTGTCCATGGGATTTCCCAGGCAAGAATACTGGCGTCAGTAGCCATTTCCTTCTCCAGGGGATCTTCCCAACCCATGGATCAAACCTGTGTGTCCTGCATTGGCAGGTGGATCCTTTACCACTAAGCCGCCTGGGAAGCCCCACCATCATCCTTATTCCTTCCCTTTTCCAAAGGATGGAGGTCTTTCCCTCCATATACTATCCTCTCAGCCTTCAATGCCCTTTCACCTCTTATCACATGTTTAGTTAGCTTATATTCACCTACAATAAACATATAACGAATAAAGCAGGACACTAAAAGTAGTAAATATTTTTAAAGTGTTAGATTTACACTTGATCTTAGCCAAGAAGCAACTGTTAGATTTTTAAACTTTTATATATTAAAGCTTTTTTTAAAAAATGTAATATTAGGCAAAGAATCAGCAGCTTACATGCCAGGAAAATTATTACTATTCTTAATTTTTAAATAAAAAAATTATCCTCCATTATCCTTAATTTTAAAAGAAAAAAATTCTTACAAGGCAACAAGAAAATAACAGAAACCAGAATAGAGAATGGGCAAAAGGCAAAAAGAGGTGATTCACAAAATAAACACAAATGACCAATAAGCACGTAGAAAAAAAATGTTCAGCTTCATTAGTAAACAAAAGGATGCAAGTTGTCCAGTTGGCAGAGACAAAAAATGCAAAGCATCCACAGATAGCAAGGGAGTAAGCAAACAGATATTCAAATATATTTCTGATTTGAAGAGGAAATTGGTATTAACTTTTGGGATAGGAATTTGGCTATATGAACAAACACCTTTACCAAGTTATTTCCTCTAGGAAATTTTCTGACAGAAATAATCATATACTTATGCATGGCTTAGTCAAATAGGATACTTCTTAAAGAATCATTTATAAAAACCAAAAATCAAAAACAGTTTATCAACAAGAGGGGATAGAATGCTGTCAGTCCAGGAAAGAACAATGGAAGCTCCTAATGGCATAGGACAGAGGTCCATAAACTTTCCATACAATTCTCAAGTACATATTTCAGGTTTTTGGGGACTCGAAGGTCTTGATCACAACTACTTAACTCTGCCATGTGAAAGCAACCACAGACATTACATGGACCAAAGGACATGGCTGTATTCTGAGAAAAGTTTAGGAAGGACACTGTAATTTGAATTTCATATAATTTTCAAGTGTCATAAAATAATCTTCTTCTCTTGATTTTTTCCAACCAACCATTTAAAAATTTTAAATCCATTCTTACCTGGAAGGCTGTACAGAAACAGGTGGCAGGTTGGATTTGGCCCTGCAGCTATGGCTTGTCAACCTCCGGCAGAGAGAAATACTTAGAAAATACTGGTGAGGGATGAAAGTAGATTACATACAAGAATGTAAACACAGAGAAAAGACTGGAATCTGAATATCTGAGATTGGAGCCCCAAGTTTTTTCTAAGCTCCTCAGACACAGCCAGATTTGAGAGTCACTGCAATAAAATGTTTAACAGTGCTAATTTCTGAAAGATGACATTATGGGTAATTTATTTCTTTTCTGTGTTTTCTTGGGTTTTCCAGATTTTACACAATAAATATTAATAATCAGGAAGATGTTAAAATAACTAAGAAAAATTTCTGGCTTAACATTTTTCAGCCTCAATCCTCATGACATTTTGAGCCAGATAAGCCTTTGCTGTGGGGCTCTCCTATGCACCGCAGCAGGTTAAGCAGCATCCTTAGCCTCTACCCACTAGAAACAGGTAGCATGTTCCCAGGTGTTACAACCGACAACCAAAAATATCTCTAGATATTATCCAGGGTCACCTAGGGGACAAAATCATCCCCAGTTGAGAACCACTGGCTAAGAAGAAAAGATCTGACCTTGAGCAGAAAAGTATAACCTCCTCATATTTTTGTGAGAGGAGAAAAGATGGAGCGTTGTACTTATCTTTCTAATCTTTAGGCCTCTATGAAAGGCTCTGTATGTCCCAACCATACAGTAATAAAAAGATACTGTTTATGAGAATAAGCATTGTAACTGCGAGTGCAGGGGAGTTGGAACATAATTTCTCATTTCACTTTTTCACAACTGTCTGATTCATCAACGTTCTGGACCTAAAACCCTTTAGAAAGGTGAATTTGTTGGCTTACTGAGATAAATATATTGAGTCACATGAGTTTTGTACCCAGGAAGAGGTTACTTAGGCTCCTATAGTTCACAGTATGAAGGGGATTCTTATAAGCTTATTTTTATACAACATGAGGAAAAGTTTTGCACTTGACCCTTTTTATTATGAAATGTTTCTTGCTTGGTCATATCTGACTTTTGTGACCCCATGGACTGTAGCCCGCCAGGCTCTTCTGTCCATGGGATTCTCCAGTTAAGAATACTGGAGAGGGTAGCCATCCCCTTCTCCAGAGGATCTTTCTGACCCAGGGATTGAACCTGGGTCTCCTGTATTGCAGGCAGACTCTGCCTACTAATGCAGGCAGCCACCAGAAAAGCCCCTTAACTTCAGACATACAACACAGAACTGAGAATTATGTAATAACCAGGTACTAGCCACCAGAGAAGTGGAATAAAATCTTATAATACTATTGCTGTGCTGCTCATCTAAAACATTCCCAAACCCCCAAAAGTAAAAACTTTCCTAAATTATCATCCCCGTACATTTCTTTATAATTTTTATTAGCCAGCCTTGCCAAATGACCAGCAAGGTAGAAAAGACCCTTGAGTAAATTGATGCTTCAGCTCCCCTGAGGCCAAGGTACTGCACACATACCTTAGTGGTTTATAATCAAAAGATAAAGCGCCTCCTGTGCAACTGAGAAAGGGCCCTTGGGAGCCACATCTGAAAGGCTCAGTCCTCTCTCTGATTGCCCACACTCCCTTTCTCCTGCTGCATCCTTTACATTTCTTAAAGCCATAGGTGAGTAGAGTCTTGCGAGTCCTTTCAATTATCCAACCTTGTTTATACCTTCACTGATATTTGATCTATGTTCAGAGAACAGGATTACATTTATTTCTGATAGAAAAAGATGTACTGTTTTCACACACCTTTTAGAAAGAGGCTCTCAAGTTTTTTCTCATATCCTCATACTCAAAACTGATTAAAAAAGTATACAGCTGCTACAAAACAATAGCAGATAGCATGGGTGATAGTGACAGATTTGCCTCTTCACTAATTTATAGCATTTTTCATTTTTGAAAACCTAAATGAAGGTGCTTTCCCCTAATAAATTGTTTCTATAAGAAGTCCTGCTTCTAGTAGCTCAGACATAAAAATTGGGGGGGGGGTTGTATAATTTTTCTAATGTACATAATTTACATTCATGACTAAACCATTATTTTGTAAGATGAAAATCAGAAAAAAATCATTTTGACAATGTTCAGTGATACTCCCGGGCCATGCCTTGATCTCCCAACCTGTGTTTGGCTCATGTCATGCTCCTCCTTTGCCTTCTGCTCCTGTTGAAATAGCCTCCTCCGTATCTCTGCTGATATAAATTCTACTTTTCCTTCAAGAGCTAGCTTAAAATCTGGCCTGCTCCATTAAAGTCTGCCTGGCTTGCTTCAAAGCCTTCCTATAAATCCATTCCTACAGGATACTCTGCCAGTGTTACTCAGTGTGGATAACACACTATTATTCCATTAGATGGGACTGTAGTTCTTCCAGAAAATTTTTAAGTTCTATAACAATAGAAATCTTGTTCAAGAGCTCTTGCTTTATATATTTTTATTCTGAATGCCTAAAAACAATGCCTAAAAAATTACCTTGCACATATTGGGAACTGGATGAGTATTTGTAGATCAGTTTGATAATGAGAACACAGAAAAGACCATCATGTTATAGTGTTTGGGTTCTAGATCACATACTGCCTGTCCACCTTACTGTGGACAATTTACTTAACCTCTGTGACTCCATTTTCTCATTCACACAATAAGGATAATTATAGAATCTATCTTGTTGGACTGTTACAAAGATTTGTAAAGATTAAATGAGAGAATGCAAGGCAGCTACAAGAAAAGCTTCTTGTGTTTCTCCTTTACTCTCACATTCACAATATTTCTGACACCAGGCAGGTGTGTTTTCCACAAACACCAAGCAATCTGGCAACACCAGCTGGGTGTCCCACTGTTCAGTTCAGTTCTTATACCATCTACCTGTAGTCAGCATCAGATCAACAAGTTAAGGGCTCAGTCTCATAAGACTGCCCCCACTTTGGATGTCAATCATCATTCCCAGGTTGTTACCTATACCTTTGACTGACCTCCTATAAATTGGGGTTCCCCAAAATTTGCTAGAAGAGCTCACAGAAATCAAGGAAATACTCACTTGTACTTGCTGGTTAGCTATGTAATAAAGGATATGATAAATGCTATAGATGAACCTGTTCATCTATAGAGGGTGGGATCTGAAATGGCACTGAGCTCAGGAGCTTCTGTCCTCATGGAGTTGGGGTGCACCACCCTCCCAGCACATATGTGTTCACCAACCCACCAGGCTCCATCCTAAAGCTACTTAAGAGTCCACCAAGAGTCATCTCATTACAATAAAATACACTGCAATCACCTGAGAAATTTCACAAGATTTAGGAGCGCTGTGGAAGGCACCGGGGTCAGAGAACAAGCATTAGAACAAAATATCTTCCTAGTGCTCTTACCACTTAGGAAATTACAAGGGACTTAGGATCTCTGTACCAAGAACTGGGGTCAGAGACAAGAAGGATATTTCTTCTTGCCTCACAATTGTACTGGGGCTTCCCAGGTGGTGCTACTGGTGAAGAACTTTTCTGCCACAGGAGATATAAGGCTCCTCCTGCCTTCTATTTTTCCCAGCATCAGGGTCTTCTCCAGTGAGTCGGCTCTTTATATCAGGTGGCCAAAGTACTGGAGCTTCAGCTTCAGCATCTGTCCTTCCAAAGGGTATTCAGGATTGACTTCCTTTAAGACTGACTGGTTTGATCTCCTTGCAGTCCAAGAGACTCCCAGGAGTCTTCTCCAGCACCACAGTTCAAAAGCATCAATTCTTGCTGCTCTGCCTTCTTTATTGTCCAGCTGTCACATCCATACACGACTACTGGAAAGACCATAGCCTTGACTATATGGACTTTTGTCGGCAAAGTGATGTCTTTGCTTTTTAACACACTGTCTAGGTTTGTCATAGCTTTCCTGCCAAGGAGCAATCATATTCTAATTTCATGGCTGCAGTCCCCATCTGCAATGATTTTAGAGACCAAGAAGAGGAACTCTATCACTGCTCCCACCTTTTCCCCTTCTATTTGGCATGAAGCGATGGGCCTGGATGCCATCTTAATTTTTAAATATTGAGTGTAAAGCATACATTATGTCTAATACATAACAATCCCATCAAATCAGTCCATATCAGTTCAGTTCATTCACTCAGTCGTGTCCAACTCTTTCCCACCCCATGAATCGCAACACACCAGGCCTCCCTGTCCATCACCAACTCCTGGAGTCTACCCAAACCCATGTCCATCGAGTCGGTGATGCCATCCAGCCATCTCATCCTCTGTCGTCCCCTTCTCCTCCTGCCCCCAATCCTTCCCAGCATCAGGGTCTTTTCCAATGAGTCAACTCTTCACATGAGGTGGCCAAAGTATCGGAGTTTCAGCTTCAACATCAGTCTTTCCAATGAACACCCAGGACTGATCTCCTTTAGGATGGACTGGTTGGATCTCCTTGCAGTCCAAGGGACTCTCAAGAGTCTTCTTCAACACCACAGTTCAAAAGCATCAATTCTTCGGTGCTCAGCTTTCTTTATAGTCCAACTCTCACATCCATACATGACCACTGGAAAAACCATAGCCTTGACTAGATGGACCTTTGTTGGCAAGTAATGTCTCTGCTTTTAAATATGCTCTAGGTTGGTCATAACCTTCCTTCCAAGAAGTAAGCGTCTTTTAATTACATGGCTGCAGTCACCATCTGCAGTGATTTTGGAGCCCCCCAAAATAAAGTCTGACACTGTTTCCACTGTTTCCCTATCTATTTCCCATGAAGTGATGGGACCAGATGCCATGATCTTAGTTTTCTGAATGTTGAGCTTTAAGCCAACTTTTTCATTCTCCTCTTTCACTTTCATCAAGAAGATCTTTAGTTATTCTTCACTTTCTGCCATAAGGGTGGTGTCATCTGCATAACTGAGGTTATTGATATTTCTCCCGGCAATCTTGATTCCAGCTTGTGTTTCTTCCAGCCCAGCGTTTCTCATGATGTACTCTGCATATAAGTTAAATAAGCAGGGTGACAATATACAGCCTTGATGTACTCCTTTTCCTATTTGGAACCAGTCTGTTGTTCCATGTCCAGTTCTAACTGTTGCTTCTTGACCTGCATACAGATTTCTCAAGAGGCAGGTCAGGTGGTCTGGTATTCCCATCTCTTTAAGAATTTTCCACAGTTTGATGTGACCCACACAGTCAAAGGCTTTGGCGTAGTCAATAAAGCAGAAATAGATGTTTTTCTGGAACTCTCTTGCTTTTTTGATGATCTAACAGATGTTGGCAATTTGATCTCTGGTTCCTCTGCCTTTTCTAAAACCAGCTTGAGCATCTGGAAGTTCATGGTTCACGTATTGCTGAAGCCTGGCTTGGAGAATTTTGAGCATTACTTTGCTAGCATGTGAGATGAGTGCAATTGTGTGGTAGTTTGAGCATTCTTTAGCATTGCCTTTCTTTGGGATTGGAATGAAAACTGACCTTTTCCAGTCCTGTGGCCACTGCTGAGTTTTCCAGATTTTCTGGCATATTGAGTGCAACGCTTTCACAGCATCATCTTTCAGGATTTGAAACAGCTCAACTGGAATTCCGTCACCTCCAAGAGCTTTGTTCATAGTGATGCTTTCTAAGGCCCACTTGACTTCACATTCCAGGATGTCTGGCTCTAGGTGAGTGATCACACCATCATTATTATCTGGGTCATGAAGATCTTTTTTGTACAGTTCTTCTGTGTATTCTTGCCACCTCTTCTTAATATCTTCTGCTTCTGTTAGGTCCATACCATTTCTGTCCTTTATTGATCCCATCTTTGCATGAAATGTTCCCTTGGTATATCTAATTTTCTTGAAAAGATCTCTATTCTTTCCCATTTTGTTGTTTTCCTCTATTTCTTTGCATCGATCGCTGAGGAAGGCGTTCTTAACTCTCCTTGCTATTCTTTGGAACTCTGCATTCAAATGGGACTATCTTTCCTTTTCTCCTTTGCTTTTCACTTCTCTTCTTTTCACAGCTATTTGTAAGGCCTCCTTAGACAGCCATTTTGCTTTTTTGCATTTCTTTTCCATAGGGATGGTCTTGATCCCTGTTTCCTGTACAATGTCATGAACCTCTGTCCATAGTTCATCAGGCACTCTGTCTATCACGTCTAGTCCCTTGAATCTATTTCTCACTTCCACTGTATAATCCTAAGGGGTTTGATTTAGGTCATACCTGAATGGTCTAGCGGTTTTCCGTACTTTCTTCAATTTAAGTCTGAATTTGGCAATAAGGAGTTCATGATCTGAGCCACAGTCAGCTCCTGGTCTTGTTTTTACTGACTGTAGAGAGCTTCTCCATCTTTGGCTGCAAAGAATATAATCAATCTGATTTCAGTGTTGACCATCTGGTGATGTTCACGTGTACAATCTTCTCTTGTGTTGTTGGAAGAGGGTGTTTGCTATGACCAGTGCGTTCTCTTGGCAAAACTCTATTAGTCTTTGCCCTGCTTCATTCTGTACTCCAAGGCCAAATTTGCCTGTTACTCCAGGTGTTTCTTGACTTCCTACTTTTGCATTCCAGTCACCTATAATGAAAAGGACATCTTTTTTGGGTGTTAGTTCTAAAAGGTCTTGTAGGTCTTCATAGAACCGTTCAACTTCAGCTTCTTCAGCGTTACTGGTAGGGGCATAGATTTGGATTACCATGATATTGAATGGTTTGCCTTGGAAACGAACAGGGATCATTCTGTCATTTTTGAGATTGCATCCCAGTACTGCATTTTCGACTCTCTTGTTGACCATGATGGCTATATGGTCCATATCAGAAAATCATAATTACTTAATTCACTAATTGAGTGTTTTTGCACTTTATTACCAAATATGTTCTTTTCTGTTTTATATTATATTTTCTACTTCTAATTAAATCCACTACTGGCCAGAAACACATTAAATTTATCCTTATTTTCTTGCTTTTATAGATTCATTCTATGACTACTGAGAGCAAACTATGCTCAAGACACTGGATTAGGCTGTCTGAGGCATTCAAAGATAAATAAAATATATTTGATCCTCTTAAAATCTGTATTCTCTTACAGGAGATTAAACAAATACACTAATATCCATAACATAATGGAGAGTGGGATATGTGTCAAGGAAGAAATAAGAGAATTCAAATAAAGAAAAAATCATTTCCAGGTGAAAGGGCAGGGAAAAGTAGCAGTGGCATTTGAAGTGGCCTTCAGTACTCAGAGAGGTATGCAAAGATAGAGGGCATTTCACAACCAGGACAACATTTCAGATAATATATTCAACTGTTTAAATTTGAATATATTGAATTATTAATACCTGTTGCCAATATATAGGTTCTAAGTGAAACTAACAAATTTTTTCAGTAGAATGTAAACAGAACAATAATAGTGAATTCTATTATCCCCTATTATGGATCTGATATTTCAAAGCTTTTAGCAGTAATTAGTAAATACTCAGATTGCAAAGATGAATAACATGCTCCTGCTAATAGCAGTTTTTGGATCTGAGTGTACACACACACAAAAAAACTTCAGTTCTTTGCACATAACATCTAAATGTTGAGAGGAAATATTCTTATTCCCACAGTCTTATTCCCCAATCTTCTAGTGCTTCAGAACATACTATCCCCACCAGGCAATGAGCCATGTGTTATACAGATCATATTTGGAATATCATGACTAAGTCTTGACATGCTGCAATTCAAGAAAAACAATGACAAGCATTTGTCCAAGGAGGAGAGACCAGGGCAGTGAGGGTCTAGAAATCACAAGTTATAAGAAATGGATGGGATAAAAGGGCAAGGGTGGTCCACAGCAAGAAGACTAAGGGTGGATATTAGAACGATGTGATGGACTCTACTGTTTTACTCTGGAGATGGGTGGCATATGGATCTGTTATTTATAATGGTTAAAGTGCAGATTTTGCAAATGATTTTTTAATATAAACTAGAAAGGGATCAATAATATCAAGATACTCACTCTCCCTCATTTACATTTCAGTGTTTTCTTAAATGGTCCATAAGTATAGTATGTATATGTATATCCAGTTACCTATATTATCTATATTATATAGATATTATTATATCTATAATAATATATCTATATTATTATACTATATTATAGTATGTATATGTATATCCAGTTACGTATATTATCTATGTTCCCACACCTCATAAGTCTCCCATAAGTCAGACTGTAACTTCCCTAAGGCTCAAATACCATGATACAAAAGAGTTGACATCTGCTACTCTAGAGCTAATGAGAAGAATTAGAAGCAAGAAGGCAGATCTGAGCTCAATCAAAAAAAAAATTTGTAAGTTTGTTCCATCAAGGAAACAACCTTCTTAGAAAAGTATTGATCCATCTGATACTAAAAGTATCCGAGGAGAAACTACAGGATTTTTTGAATCATTATAGGAGAGGCCACCACAATGAGGAGAAGCATAATCTCTAAGACCACTTTTAATACTGAAAATCCAAACAACAGACTAGGCCTGAAAATATCTGGAAACACACCAAAGTTATGTAATTCCAAAACAAATATTTTTCAAAGCCCAGAAACGAAATTGCAACAATCTTTCATTTTTCTGAAGGAGTTTTCTATCCCTTCAATAAGAGGTACAGTAGAGAAAACTTGAAGGACAGGGAAGCCTGGCATGCTGCCGTCCATGGGGTCACAAAGAGTCAGACACGACTGAGCGACTGAACTGAACTGAGAGATAACTTGGACAATTGTGTGCCCCAACCCCAGCATGTAATATTCTTTAACTCAATTACAATTATAGGAGCATAGGAATTACTATCACTCACAACTGATGAGAGGAATGAGAACATAGTTTCTCTCAGAAAAAGTCATGCACAAGTACATAAATAAGCATTTGAATAAGGGGCAGCCCATAGACAATTTGTTTAAAATCTGAATTGTTCTGTCCAGCATGGAGAGCTGAATTAAAGACAGGCAATCAAAGGCAGTGATTACAAAGCACTTATCCAGTTGGAGTCATGCTAACAATGGGATCCCCCAGCCATCATGCTAGCACAGATATTATTTTGACATTTTTATAAACAATCTGTTAGACGGAGACATCTCCAGATTCAAAGAATAAATTTAGCTTCCTCAAGTACTCAGCTGTCAAACTGGTTAGGGATAAACTGCCTTAAAATGTTACATGATTGAAGGAGTGGGTAGCAGAGAAGAGGCAGATGGACTTCAAGGTGAGTGCCAAGTATTGCTTTTAAGCAGAAATTACCCCAAGAATTAGGCACTTAATAATGGATGACTCTCCAATTGAATATCTCTAACCATGATGTCCCTTCATGAAAACCAAGCTTGTACAACCATCTGCCAATTACATATTCCCACCCGAATGTCCCACGAGCACATCAAACTGAAGATATTCTGATGTGAACTTTTCATCTCCCTTTCTTTCCCACTTCAAATCCTCCTCTTGCGGTCTCCTATACATTTGCTAATCCCATCCATCATCAATTGCTGAAGCCAGAAACACAGAAGTCACCATATTTCACCTGTAGCAGAGACAGCCTGCTGGTCACCAAAATCTGTTCTCATACACCACATACGCCATGCACTTTACAAGCAGTCTTATGGCAACTTTCTCTCCTATGAAATGAAAACAAAGGTGATGCAGGCCTTTTTGGGGTCTGGCCCATAAAAATCCTGTGTTTATACCTTCATGCATTTTCTCCCTTCCTAAGGATTAGGACAGCAATAATCAAAGCAATCTTGGAAGATATATATTGAAGATGGTCCAGGTGTGATGAACTGAGATCCCTGAGGGATGAAGTAGGTCCCTCTATCACCAACATCAGCAACCTAGAAAACTCTAAATCTGAAAAAGAAACTTGGGTTCAAGCTATTATATCTTAGGGTCTCTTTAGTTCACATGCCACAGTGAAGATTTTATATGCAACAACTGAAAGATTCCACATGCTGCAACAAAGACCTGGCACAGTCAAACTAAAAAAAAAAAATCAGCGCAGCTGATAAAAGTTCATGAAAAATAAATTCTCTTGTTACATAATTCGAGTGTGACTTTCTATTACTTACAATGCAAAGGATACTAATTGATACACTCTTCATTCCAACCCTAGTTCATCCCCCATATAACTCAACAGAACAATATCTTTAAAGTGAAAACCTGATCAAATAATCTCCCACTCAAGATCACTGAAAGATTCCCTAAGGCTTTAGCCCAATATAGTGGGTCCTTTATCCCATCTAGCTCTCCAAATTCATTTCATGGTCTTCAAATCTGAAAAATTCACATACAGAAATAACAAGGACTCTTTTGTTTCAGGAACACTGAACTTTTCCCTTACACCACACTCCCTTCCCAGAACTACTTCCCTTATGATGCAGCAAGTTCCTGCTCCTGGACAGATGTAGTGGTTTTTGGAACTACATGTATCCTGATCCGTGATCCATATTGAAAGACAGGCAGACACATATTATTATGAGACATTTGTCACAGAATTGAGTATAGTAAGAGAAAGCTGGCAACAACTCGAAAGCCCATCCACAGGAGAATGAATAAATGAATTATGACATATTTAGATAAAACTATAAGGCAATTCTTGAAGAGATTGGAATACCGGACTATCTTACCTGCCTCCTGAGAAATCCAAATGCAGGTAAAGAAGCAACAGTTAGAACCCGACATGGAACTACAGACTGGTTCAAAATTGGGAAAGGAGTAGATTGAGGCTATGTATTGTCACCGTGCTTATTTAACTTATACACAGAGTACATCATGAGAAATTCCAGGCCGGATGAAGCACAAGGTGGAATCAAGATTGCCAGGAGAAATATCAATAACCTCAGATGTGCAGATGATACCACTCTTACAACAGAAGGCAAAGAGGAACTAAAGAGCCTCTTGTTGAAGGTGAAAGAGGAGAGTGAAAAAGCTGGTTTAAGCTCAACATTCAAAAAATGAAGATCATGGAATTTGGTCCCATCACTTCATGCCAAATAGATGGGGGGAAAGTGGAAACAGAGACAGATTTTATATTATTGGGCTCCAAAATCACTGTGGGCAGTGACTGCAGCCATTAAATGAAAAGATGCTTGCTCCTTGGAAGAAAAGCTATGGCAAACCTAGACAACATATGAAAAAGCAGAGACATCACTTTGACAACAAAGGTCCATATAGTCAAAGCTATGGTTTTTCTAGTAGTCACGTAGGAATGTGAGAGTTGGACCATAAAAAAGGCTTAGCGCCGAAGAACTGATGCTTTTGAGCTGTGGTGTTGGAGAAGACTCCTGAGTGTCCCTTGGACTGCAAGGAGATCAAACCAGTCAATCTTAAAGGAAATCAGTCCTGAATATTCATCGGATGGACTGATGCTGAAGCTGAAGCACCAATACTTTGGCCACCTGATGTGAAGAGCTGACTCACTGGAAAAGACCCTGATGCTGGGAAAGATTGAAGGCGGGAGGAGAAGGGGTCAGCAGAGGATGAGATGGTTGGATGGTTTTACTTACTCAATGGACATGAGTTTGAGCAAATTCTTGGAGATAGTGAAGGACAGGGAAGCCAGGCATGCTACAGTGCAAGGGGTCACAGAGTCGGACATGACATAGCAACTGAATAACAACAATATGAGGCAATTAAATAAGTGAGATATATACATGAATAAATCCAAAGCATATGATGATGATAAAAAACTGGGTTACAGAAGAACTCACTTAGCATGGAAAAGCTGAACTGAACTGAAACATGAAAAATGAAAAATTTACTGTAGAAGTAAAAATACACTTGAGAATGGTATTTCTGGGGAAAGAGGGAGGTAAATTATATCAGGGAAGTATGTACAGGAAGATTCTAATCTGCATACAATGTTTCACTTCTAAAAGAGGATTTAAAGCAAATATTGCAAAAAAAATAAAGCATGGTACAGTGAGGTAGTGTTGTACAAGAATGTTCATTCTAATATTCTTTACACTATTTTGCACACTTGAAATATTTTTATATATTATGTAAAATATCATGCTTAAAAAGCTTTCTTATCTTCCTTCTCTAACTTCATTAACTTCATTAAAGCTGATTCCATAGTGAATGGTCTACAACCAGAATAATGATCAAGGTCTGGTCGCCTAACTTTAGCAAAGATATAATCAAGCTAAGGAAGGTTCAAAAAAGCAACTGAAATAGTACACTGTATTGGTGCAACTGTGGAAATACAGTGTCTCATACACTGCTGGTAGAACTATGAATTAGCATAACTTAAACATGAAAACAATCTGACAATGTCTATTAAAGGAAAGATGGCAGGAAAGGAAGACAGGGAAGAAGAAGGGAAAGAGCCCAAGTCAGTCTACTAGGGTTTCTGGTAATGCCTCCTGAGGAGCTGTTTGAGCTATTAATAAAGATTCTGGCCACACTAAATGCTTAAGTTGCTAACCAATATGGCAAGAGGTAAGAAAATTCCATTTCTTTACTGATTCTCTTTTCAAGCTTTACTTTAGTTTTCTTGTAACAATAAATGTCCTTAATCATAAAGTTTGCCTATAAAAGCTCTCATTCTTGTATTTCTACTTACACAGCAGCCAAAGAGATGCTAGGCTGCTGGAGGACAATTTTTCCTAAGATTAAATCTGGCCCACCACACTTATATCAAAGAATCTCAAAAGACCTATGTGAAGTTAATAAAAACCACACAAGTAGAAATTTTACACTTTGTTGCCAAAAGCAGACAGATGATAGAATGAATAAATAAGTGTGTGTGTGTGTGTGCATACAGAGAGAGAAAAAGAGAGATTGATTTGGGTATACAGAGGCAAGAAATTTATAATAACAACTAATCAGGCTTGTTTCTGAAAGTAAAGAAACACATGCCAACATGAAATAAGGCTCTCAACAATTTTTAAGTTGGCAGTTGAAAATTTTCCTAAACATAAATATCATAGTTACTATGGCAATGTGACTATATCAATCACTAATGTTGAGAAATCACATCATAAATTAGGATTATATTATGGAGTCAAAAAGTAGGTGAATTATAACCTTACTGAGCCTTTAAATCATAGTTTATTAGGGAGGAAAGGAGATTTTAAAGGAATTCAGAGAAGAAACAAATTTAAGTTTCTAAAGGGAGACAAGATACAGAAATCCTTTGTATGAGGAGGTGGAGAAAGCAGCAAATCTATTTCTGGACACTGATTAGAAGCACTACTTACTACAAATTTCAATTTTCTTAAATATCATTAACCTTGATATTAACTAGAAGCCTAAATATTATGTTTGTTTTGACTCATAAAACATTCACTTCTCTTAAAAACACTGGCATGCCACAATCAGATTTGCAATTACTTATTAACCACTGCACTGCCCATAATCTACAATATTAAAAAAAAGCCAAACTGACATTCACAGAACATGTTTTTCAAAAAAAGTCATTGACTGGTTGTCAGTAAACTGTCAAACCAAAGCTGTCCAGGGAAGCAGAAGGGGAGAGGTCATGAAAAATCAAAACATGTGTGGGTGTGAGAATGGTTTGTTTACTAGAACCCATAATTTATACTAGACAGTATTAAGCTATTCTTGTGACTGCATTAAGAAAATATTTGCTAGGCACCTGCCCTCTGCTAGGGATTGGAAGGACACAGCAATACCAAGTTTCTCTCCCTCACCTATCACAGGCCATCAATCACAACATTTCACAACTCAGCCTCCTTGCAAGCTTGCTCTCTCTCACACTCATCTCCCTCTAGGTTGCTATTGACTTAGTTTAAGACTTTATGACATGTTCACATCTGGGCAATACATATGTTATATTTTTATTTCTATATAACTTATATATATAGGTATATATACACACATATATAATTCACTCTAGCACTTGTATAGAAGCAAAAAACTGAAAAAGCCTAAATATCTAAATATCTATGAGTAGGGAACTGGTTAGATAATTTGCGGTCCAACAATCAAATTCTATGAAGCTGTTAAAAAGAATGAGACAACATTCTATGAAGTGATAAAAAACTATCTCTAAAATATATTAAATGAAGAGATTGAGATGAAAAACTAGTTTATAGTGTGCTACAATTTAATTTTAAAGTGATATTGTTAAAATAAAATATAGATCAGCATTGAAAATCCCCCAAGCAAACAAAACCATTTATGCTACATAAGTAAAACTAAATCTAACTTATTTCATAAACACAAGCAAAACTTAACTTAGGTTACTCCTTATAAATGTCTCTAACAATCATAAAAGAAACTTTAGTCATCTTCCTAAAATGGTATAAGATAACTACTCTTAACCAATACCCTGCTATCTAGAAATGTCCTGCTGTAACAACCAATCACTGTAAAGGCTGAACAACTTCATCATTTCCACTTTATAAGCTATTCTGTAATGACATCCCTCTGAGCTTCATCTCAGTATTGGATTTGAAGACGCCCAGTTCACAAATTGTTCTTTTGTGCACAATCAACTCTTACTAAATACTATTTTACTATTCTACTGATCTGGTTTTAACTGTTATTATTTCTGTTTTTTTGACAATGTATGTAATATATTGAATACACACTTACATATGTATATACACACACACACTACACACATACACAAACACATAGATCTTCCACTTACAATGGGGTTACATCCCAAGAAACCCCATTGTAAGTTGAAGATATTATAAGCTGAAAATGCATTGAATACACCTAACCCACCAAACATCATAGTTTAGCCTAACCTACTTAAATGTACTCAGAACACTTACATTAGACTACAGTGGGGCAAAATCATCAAACACAAAGCCTATTCTATAATAACATGTTGAATATCACACTTCAATTGAAGGTACTTTATTTAATACTGTACTGAAAATGAAAAACAATGGCTCTAGGGGATAGAATGATTGTAAGTGTATTGGTTGTTTCCCCTCAGGATCAAGTGGCTGAACGGGAGCTGTGGTTGCCTGGGAAAAGGTCAAAAACCCAAACTGAAAGTACAGTTTCTACTGAATGCAGATCACTTTTGTACCATCACAAGTTGAAAAAATTGTCAGCTGAAACATCATAAGTCGGCAACCATCTGTATACGCAAATGCACACATGTATGCATAGACTCAAAATACCTAAGAATCTGGGAACAATGCTTTCCTCCAAGGGAAGGGAACCAAGCGAGTGGGAGACTTACATTTCACTTTACCTCTTTGTCCTTTTTTGAAACTTGTATCGTGTGCATGCCTATACACCAACTACATAAATAGAATGTTTTGAAAGTAAAGAAAATACTGTAAAATGGATCTCACATCAGGACTACTACTGTAGTAATCTCTGAACTGCTCTTCCTGTCGCTCTCTTCTTTCTATTCAGATAGAATTTACATAACATAAAAGTAAGCATTTTGAGGTGTACAATTCATTGTCTCTTAGTACTTTCATAATGTTCTGCGACCATCATGACCATCTAGTTCCAGGACACTTTCATCACCCTAAAAGGAAACCCTGCAGGCATTAGCAGTCACTCCCAATTCTGCTTTCTTTCTTGATTGATTCGCCTCTTCTGGATGCATCATATATATTGTACGACACAAAATGTGCCCTTTGATGTTTGTTCCTTTGCTCCACCCTTCACTCTACTCCAGAGTTAAGTGACCTTCTCATGACCCGCCACAGCACGCTGTACTTGCCTTTCACGTACATTTGTCTGTGTACTTTGATAGAGTTTAGATTTAAGAGGGCAGGGTCCATGCCCACCTTGTCTTCAGTGTGTCCCCACTGCCTAAAATATATCAGTAAATACACGAAGTTGAAGGAATGTTTCTAAAACACAATCTGAACATATATCCTCTCACTTATGTAACGAGTTGACTGAATAGACTGGACTCGGTAGGGTGAAAGCAAGAAGTGACTTTTTATCCCACCATTATTTTCAGATCTGTTTTGCTGGTCAAGAGTTTAGGGATTAAACTCTTGTTTCCATCCCTAGATGATGTCTCAGCTTTGGGAGGAAGCAGAAAAGCCCAGTCTATTTGAGGAAAGAAGCATGGATTTGGGACCTTAACACAGAACAGAGGCAAAAGGAATTTCTAAGATGTCTTTAAAGGGCATTTTGAAGATGGAGATGATGCAGTAGACCTGGAGAGCAAGATATCCAGCTGGAACTGGATGTGACCTTTCAGAAAGAATAGTGCAAAAGGAAAAACCACCAACTGATGGATTTCCTCACTGACTGTACCAGTCATCATGTTCAAAAGTTTGGGGCAGAAATAGTGAAAGGTACATAGAAAACTAAACAATTATTAACACCAGGAAGAGTAAGAAGTAATACAAGGGAATAGAACTTGCTCAGCTGCAAATTTCCCTGTTTACCTAAACATAATGATGTCAACATGGAATGATATTTAATAAAGATAAATCAAAATATAATTATATTTGGAAGATAGAGGGGCGATGAGTACATCTGTACGATGGGGGAAGAGGGCAAGCCAGGGTAGTAATGACAGATAACAGCTAAATCCTCACTTAGAATAGGACAAAGTTAACAGAGAATGTTTACAATTGAAAATGCCAGATATAACAGAAATTTAGAATACTAGAGATAGCAGCTGAAATTATTCAGGTGAAAGTGATTGCCTGTAGAAAGTAGAAATCAAAGGGGCAGAACAGAGTGGGGATAAGGGTGTATTTTGGTTTTAAGTGTGATAGTACTGTTTAAGTCACTGGTGGTCTAAGTACATTGCTTTCATAAACAGAAATGATTTTTAAAAGCCCAGCTGAATCTAAACTGAAAGGTCCAGCTCCCACTCAGTTTAAAGATTCTCCCTTCTCCCAGCTCAACCCTGAATCTGGCTTAGAAATTTAGAGGAGTGAGGCATATGTTCCCTCTGGGAATGGGCAACAGCCCCTTGCCTTGGAGTCATCTGAGTGGATTGTATTCTCTGAGAGTGACCCTCTCCCATCTCTGTCCCCACAAGCCTTGTTCCTCTCCTTCACTCAGCCTATACTTCAGTGTAACAGACATCTTCTGTTACCTAGAATAAATGATGCTTCTCTGACCTGTGTAGACCCAGGGCTTGAAAAACTCTCTCCCCCATCTCCTTTGCCCAGTAAGTTTTCCTCACACTTCAGATCTCAGCTCAAAAGCTAGTGCTTTCCTCCAAAGAAATGTTTGAAGTCTTAGTAGTGACTCACCTATGCTCCCTCATGCTTCCCCTAGCACAGCATCGATCACACCATCTTCCTATCAGACTGTAAGCTCCATGACAGCATAAAACTTCAGTGTTATGCTCAATAAACACGTGATGAATGAATGGTCATCACATTCTCTCTGTAGACAGAATGTTATAGGGAGTCCAACTGTAATCAAAAGCTTGCTTAGCAGACACAGCATCAGAGTTGGGGGAAATGAATTAGTATTTACCCAGGACATTCCTATTTGTACTGATGCCCTGAATTTATTATTAATAACACCTCCCTTTCTCACTCTATAACAATGTCTCAGTTTGGATGATAAATGAGGTGGGATGGCATGACATATACCTGATCTCAGGGCAGAAATTGTGCCAGGGCATCCTCTCCTCAGGATCATGCTGAAGACACAGTCACCATCTCCTCCATCAGTGTTGCCTATGTTGTATAACCAATTAGTCCCCTCCACTCTTGATCCCATGCCCAGTGATCCAGTAATTCATTAGCTGGCCTAAAGTCTAGCCTCAATGAAAAGGCAATATACCATATCTTTATGGTGTTTCTACATAACTCTGCTATGATCTATTATGTTTCTTTTACAGTTTAACTCTTCAGGCCATCCTAATTTCCTAGGGAAGACAAAATAGTGAGCTGTGGATACTGTCAACCTCAAGTTCAACCTTGTTCGCTAGGCATCCTTGATAACTCAGTCACAATGGTGCAGCACCTATGTCAGTCCATATATACTTTATCTATGAATAAGAAGGTGACAGCAGTTTCAAATTTATCAGACAAGGAAAGGACATTTGGATTTTGTGTGAAGAGCCTCATATGACCAAAAATAACCTGTGAACTTCTGCCAGCAAAATTCAAGCACTGAGAAAAAATGAAGAAGGAATTCCAATCTAAGTCTCCTTGAAAATTGTATACCTGGAGTGAGAAACCAAAAAGGTTTCAATCTGGCCCTCAAACTACAACTTGTTTCTCAATCATGGAATTCGGTTTCCAGCTTAGTTGGATCTATTTTTGAAATGTTTTAAACTCTTATTGTTGTTTGAATCCTTCTTTGAGGGAAAAGAGTCACATTATGATGTAGAAATCAAAATGGGAAGTCACATTATGATTGAAGCTGAAGCTCCAATACTCTGGCCACCTGATGTGAAGAGCTGACTCATTAGGAAAGACCCTGATGCTGGGAAAGATTGAAGGCAGAAGGATAAGGGGATGACAGAGGATGAGATGGTTGGATGGCATCACTGACTCAATGGACCCTTTGGACTGTAGCCCACCAGGCTTCTCTATCCATGGGGTTTTCCAGGCAAGAATACTGGAGTGGGTTGTCATTTCCTTCTCCAGGGCAATGGACATGAGTTTCAGCAAGAGATGGTGATGGACAGAGAAGCCTGGAGTGCTGGAGTCCATGGGGTTGCAAAGAGTCAGACACAACTGAGCGACTGAACAACAACAACATGACATAGAAATAAGAACTTCACAGTTGGTAAAACTCAGCATGTCACAGCAGAATGCAGAGGGTTCACAGTGCCAGAGAACTTGGCAGGACTCCACGATTAGTCCTGCTTCCTTCACTCCCTTTCTCAAATGCTTCCAATTCTCATTCCCTTGACTATTGGTTTTGTAACCATCTTCCTCTGTCAGCCACCTTGGCTCCAAGTCAGCAGCAATAGCAGCCACATGTTTCTTTATAAACGTGGGGTATAAGGCCACTGTGACTGTAACGGGCCAAGATTAAAGCTGTGACTTCAGTCAATCCTCCTTCTGCAGCTAGGCCAGACAGGGCTCCTTCCAATGATGTGACACTGTGTGATCTCCTTGTAATGAGAGGATTCAGTTCTCTAACTAGCATCTTCATCAGACCTTATACTTTCTTCTAGACTCTGGCCATTTGCAGTGATGGTACACAAATAACACGTTAAAAAAATGAAGCTATAAACAGTAAAGCAATGCAGTACTTGGATGCAATCTCAAAAATGACAGAATGATCTCTGTTTGTTTCCAAGGCAAACCATTCAATATCACAGTAATCCAAGCCTATGCCCCAACCAGTAATGCTGAAGAAGCTGAAGTTGAACAGTTCTGTGAAGACCTACAAGACCTTTTAGAACTAACACCCAAAAAAGATGTCCTTTTCATTACAGGGGACTGGAATGCAAAAGTAGGAAGTCAAGAAACACCTGGAGTAACAGGCAAATTTGGCCTTGGAGTACAGAATGAAGCAAGGCAAAGGCTAATAGAGTTTTGCCAAGAGAATGCACTGGTCATAGCAAATACCCTCTTCCAACAACACGAGAGAAGACTCTACACATGGACATCACCAGATGGTCAACACCGAAATCAGATTGATTATATTCTTTGCAGCCAAAAATGGAGAAGCTCTATACAGTCAGCAAAAACAAGACCAGGACCTGACTGTGGCTCATATCATGAACTCCTTATTGCCAAATTCAAACTTAAATTGAAGAAAGTATGGAAAACCACTAGACCATTCAGGTATGACCTAAATCAAATCCCTTAGGATTATACAGTGGAAGTGAGAAATAGCTTTAAAGGACTATCTGATAGACAGAGTGCCTGATGAACTAAGGACAGAAGATCGTGACATTGTACAGGAGACAGGGATCAAGACCATCCCGATGGAAAAGAAATGCAAAAAAGCAAAATGGCTGTCTGAGGAGGCCTTACAAATAGCTGTGAAAAGAAGAGGAGTGAAAAGCAAAGGAGAAAAGGAAAGATAGTCCCATTTGAATGCAGAGTTCCAAAGAATAGCAAGGAGAGATAAGAAAGCCTTCCTCAGCGATCAATGCAAAGAAATAGAGGAAAACAACAGAATGGGAAAGACTAGAGATCTCTTAAGAAAACTAGAGATACCAAGGGAATATTTCATGCAAAGATGGGTTCAATAAAGGACAGAAACGGTATGGACCTAACAGAAGCAGAAGATATTAAGAAGAGGTGGCAAGAATACACAGAAGAACTGTACAAAAAAGATCTTCACGAACCAGATAATCACACTGGTGTGATCATTCACCTAGAGCCAGACATCCTGGAATGTGAAGTCAAGTGGACCTTAGAAGGCACCACTATGAACAAAGCTAGTGGAGGTGATGGAATTCCAGTTGAGCTATTTCAAATCCTGAAAGATGATGCTGTGAAAGCGTTGCACTCAATATGCCAGCAAATTTGGAAAGCTCAGCAGTGGCCACAGGACTGGAAAAGGTCAGTTTTCATTCCAATCCCAAAGAAAGGCAATGCCAAAGAATGCTCAGACTACCTCACAATTGCACTCATCTCACATGCTAGTAAAGTAATGCTCAAAATTCTCCAAGCCAGGCTTCAGCAATATGTGAACCGTGACCTTCCAGATGTTCAAGCTGGATTTAGAAAAGGCAGAGGAACCAGAGATCAAATTGCCAACATCCGCTGGATCATCGAAAAAGCAAAAGAGTTCCAGAAAAACATCTATTTCTGCTTTATTGACTACGCCAAAGCCTTTGACTGTGTGGATCACAATAAACTGTGGAAAATTCTGAAAGAGATGGGAATACCAGACCATCTGACCTGTCTCTTGAGAAACCTGTATGCAGGTCAGGAAGCAACAGTTAGAACTGGACATGGAACAACAGACTGGTTCCAAATAGGAAAAGGAGTACATCAAGGCTGTATATTGTCACCTTGCTTATTTAACTTATATGCAGAGTACATCATTAGAAACTCTGGGCTGGAGGAAGCACAAGCTGGAATCAAGATTGCCAGGAGAAATATCAATAACCTCAGATATGCAGATGACACCACCCTTATGGCAGAAAGTGAAGAAGAACTAAAGAGCCTCTTGATTAAAGTGAAAGAGGAGAGTGAAAAAGTTGGCTTAAAGATCAACATTCAGAAAACTAAGATCATGGCATCTGGCCCCATCACTTCATGGGAAATAAATGGGGAAACAGTGGAAACAGTGGCTGACTTTATTTTTGGGGGCTCCAAAATCACTGCAGATGGTGATTGCAGCCATGAAATTAAAAGACACTTACTCCTTGCAAGGAAAGTTATGACCAACATAGATAGCATATTAAAAAGCAGAGACATTACTTTGCCAACAAAGGTCTGTTTAGTCAAGGCTATGGTTTTTCCAGTAGTCATGTATGGATGTGAGAGTTGGACGGTGAAGAAAGCTGAGTGCCGAAGAATTGATGCTTTTGAACTGTGGTGCTGGAGAAGACTCTTGAGAGTCCCTTGGACTGCAAGGAGATCCAACCAGTCCATCCGAAAGGAGATAAGCCCTGGGTGTTCATTGGAAGGACTGATGTTGAAGCTGAAACTCCAATACTTTGGCCACTTCATGCGAAGAGTTGACTCATTGGAAAAGACGCTGATGCTGGGAAACATTGAGGGCAGGAGGAGAAGGGGACGACAGAGGATGAGATGGCTGGATGGCATCACCGACTCGATGGATATGAGTTTGGGTAAACTCTGGGAGTTAGTGATGGGCAGGGAGGCCTGGTGTGCTGTGATTCATGGGGTCACAAAGAGTCGGACACGACTGAGCAACTGAACTGAACTGAAACAGTAAAGAATTAGCCTGCAATGCAGGAGACCCAGGTTCATTCCCTGGGTCGGGAAGATCCCCTGGAGAAGGAAATGGCAATCCACTCCAGTATTCTTGTCTGGAGAATCCCATGGACTGAGGAGCCTGGCGAGCTACTGTCCATGGCATTGCAAAGAGTTGGAAATGACTGAGCAACTGACTTTTTTTCACTGGTGTAAAAAATGACTGAAAGACTTCACTCTTTTAGGACAGCTGCAGACTGAGGGAAATTTCAAAATATCAACCCAACCTACAAAAAATCTTCAAATTCAATAAGCAGACTGACTTTAAACAAAGTAATACTTATTCCCCATATTTTTTGGTCTCACAAAGGGATTATGTGTTTGCATATATTGTAATTAGTTCCCATACAATGCTAAAATTTGGTTACAGGTAGGGAATAGGAGGACAAATATAAGTCAAATATTTTGAAAAACAAAGATTAATGAGAAATTACTTGTCTAATATTTAAGAAAAAGAAGAGGAAAATAGCAAAAAAAGAATTTGAGTTTAAACCAAATAAAGAATCCACAAACTTCATAAACTGATAGCAAAAGAAAGAAACATAATTCTAAACCAAAACAACATGTTGTGGGAATGCTTTCCACTTAATTTTTCCCCTGCCCCTCAAACACTAAATTGTGTATCATCAAAATCATGTAAATTTTCACTCATAATCCCAAATCTGGAGAGACTCCAACTTATCTGGTATCTCTAGCTTTTCCTTCTGCTGACAGGAGCACAATGGAAATGACTGCCTGGGAAATAAGTGAAATAAAGGAAGTTTTTGAAAAGACACCCATGGCAGATTCATGTCAATGTGTAGCTAAACCAACACAATATTGTAAAGTTAAAAAATAAATAAATAAACTAATTTAAAAAAAAGAAAAAAATTAAAAAAAAAAAAAAATAAGAAGAGGCTCACCTTTGGATAAAGTGAGGGGTCCAGAGCTGCAGGTTGAATTAGGGAGCAAATCCAAAGTCTATGGTACCCAGTCCCTCCCACCATGTGAATGAGATACACCTCTTATCCAGGTGAAGGAAACTTGGTTCAGAGCATTTAACAAAGTATCAAAAGCTGAAGGATATAAAGTAAAATACACACCTTTATGGAGTCCCCCATTCTCTGCCATGTCAACAGAGTGTAAAAATAGATTAGGCACTAAATGGCTAATTTTCAACTGGGGCTTACAACACAAATAATACTGATCTCAGATAAAGTGGAAAATGACAAGGAAGTTATCTATACTGTATAAGAACAATCAAAAATCATACATAGAGCTGTCCAGGTAAGGTATTAGAAAAATAAAAATAACAAGGTAAATATGCAAGTATGCCACAGCAAAGAAAAAAGAAGCAGAGAGAAGGAAAGAAAGGAAAAGACAAAGAAATTCATCCAAGCAAGTTTATATGTTACCTAAGGAACAGAAGAAAGTTACTTTACCAATAATTAAACTATAGAACAACATATTATGGGCTCCATACAACAAGAGCTTTTTTAAGACTATATTTTTATCTTTGCTTGAACATTCATAATGTCCAGAAGTATATAGAAGTCACCAATAATATGGGTTATATATAGGGGAAGTTAACTGGATGGGTAGAAGAGAAGAGAGGGTATTCTCACGTGGAGGTTTTCTTTGATTTCTGAACAATGTAAATACATTATCTAGTTTTTTAGATGAACAAGAAATATATTTTGGTTGATAACAAAAGAACATAAGCTCAAAAGCAGGATGATAAAAGGAGATGAAAAGGGAGATTGCAGACATAAGAAACAAATCGAGGATCAAATTCCTGCAATACAGAACTAATAAATAAAATGGATAGAAAGGGCACAGAATTGATAAGACTGAGATTCACTCAACTGGAAAAGAAAAAAAAAAAAACTTGAGACATCACAATGATCACAAATAAAAAAGTTAAGATATCAGAGAAAAACTAACAATTATAAAAGATTTTTTTAGGAAACCCAAAACAAAGATAAAAGCTGTTCCTATACCAGAGAACACACTAAAGATAACAGAAAAGTATGCAAAGATGTAACAAAAGAAACTTTTCCTGAAGCAAGATGTGAATATGCAGAATGAAAAGCTTCACAAGTACAAGAAAAACTGACGCAGAGCACTCCTCATATTCTATTTAAGTTTTTTAAATTTAAAGATTAGGAAATAATTCTTTAGGAAATCCATGGGAAAAGAGCAAATTGGTACATTAGGTAGTGAGGCTAGTAATGAGAATCAGGCTGTGATCAGTCCTCCTCACAGTAACATTCAAAGACAAGACAGTGGAAATGTAACCACGACGTTGTAAAGCAAAGTATACCCAAGGGTATTATACTCAATCGTGATGATATTCAAATAAAAAGGCAACAGGCAGACATTTTCAACCATTTAAAACTCAGGAAATAAGCCTTTCTTAGAAAACAAGATTACATGAGTATGCAAGCTATCCAGTTAAGAGATGTATTAGAAAGAAGAACTTGGAAATGAAGAATATATGGTTAAAAAAAAATTGATGATAAAGGACTCATTTAAATATTATTTGTTGTTGTTGTCCAGTCTCTAAGTCATGTTCAACTCTTTGCAACTCCATGGACTGCAGCACACCAGACTCTCCTGTCCTCCACTATCTGATGGAAACAGTAAATATGGAATGTAATAAATATAAACCTTAGTAATTCAAAAATAATAAGATAAAGAGGAGATGGGGCAGTTGAAGAATAGAAATAATAATATCTTTACACTTCATATCAGGAATTTCAGTTAAAACTAAAGAATATATATGTACACACACACACTCACCCAAAAAACTCTTAATTTTTCATAACCTAAAAGGAAGCATGGGATCATTTAGGAAATAATATCCCATATGGTAAAGAAACACTGATTTAAATGGCAACAATTCTTTGGGGTTTATTTCACTGGATTTTAACTTTTGTTGAGGTGAAATTAGAAGTAATTATATTTAAAACAAATGGTTTGTGTAGTGTAGTCTTATTTTAAAGTATTATCTTTATCCTTTCTATACAGTTACACAGAAGAATATTTGGAATCATGGTCACTAATGCTAATATGGATTAATTTTAGGTAGTGGGACTTAGAGTGATTTCTTTTCCTTTTTTACTGCTTAAATTTTTTATAATTAGGAAGTATTCATTTTATCAAAAGAAATAATATTTAAAAATACATAAGCCAACTTGTACAAAGACCAAATGTACTTTCAATTTAATTCCATGAATATTTTTATGAGCACTTACTATGTGCCAAGTCTAATGTTAGTCTAACGCTGAAGGTGGGAAGGGTGGAAAGCTAAGCATGAATTCACATCCTAGCTCAGACAGGCACTTAAAGCCAGTGAGACCTTGACAAGTCATTTAATCTGAGCCTCTGTTTCTTTTCCAGTACAAACTGGGAACATAACTGTATTACTATGAGGACACAGTGAAGTGATAAAGTATATAAAGCACTTGTAACAGTATCTGAAATGAAGCAGAAACAAAATGTTAGTGACTGTGACTTTTTTTAAATTGCATTACTTCTGTCAAAAATCATGATTTATTGATAAAAATTCTGCCAACATTGTTGGTGCCATAATCATCAAGGTGGTCTAAAATTCATAAAACTATTTCTAAACTGTTTCAGCAGATAATAAAAATGTTTCAAAGCAGGGGAAGTGTTTTTTTTGGTTCAGTCAGTTCAGTACAGTCGCTCAGTCATGTCCGACTCTTTGCGACCCCATGAATCGCAGCACCCCAGGCCTCCCTGTCCATCACCAACTCCCTGAGTCCACCCAAACCCATGTCCATCGAGTTGGTGATGCCATCCAGCCATCTCATCCTCTGTCATCCCTTTCTCCTCCTGCAAGAAGTAAATTAGCTCTTTAACCTTTTTTATAAGTGAAACTCAATGTAGTCATATTACAAATGACTAAAGGCATATGATAAAAGCTTTGTATTCACCAAATTATAAGATACTATTACCAAAGTATAGAGTATGTTTCATCAGCCCTGAGGCAAGGAACTTGAAGTATCTTAATTGCTTGTTACTTTTCCTCCGCCTTCTATTGATAAACTTGAAGATAAAAGGGTAAGTTTGATTTACTCAGGCAAAGAGAACAGATGTTGTATGTTGTAAATTTTACTAAAGGCCAGTAAGATAAGAGAATGCATTTACATGCTTGCCTAACTCTTTGCAATTTAATTTATGTGGTACAAGTTGAAAAATTAGGGAAGTTTTGCTTCTTCCTGCCCAGTGCTGATTAAATCAATTTGAAGCATTCCACTAAATTAATCACCCCCAAGACAGTGTTCTTTATGGTTTCTAATGTTCCTATGACAAGAAGAAGACTATTCTGATAACAAAACCAGGGAACAAGTCAAGAAAATAGAAGGACACATAAAATAAGTGAGAAGAAAAATAATTTCTAGATTAGATAACTATGCCTAGGGTTAAAAGTCTCAACTGTCTGAAGGAGAGACTGTCGTTGCCAGTCAGTGAAGAGTCATCAGTGACACACTGCTTGAAGGGGGGGAAAGGTACAAAGTCAAGACAAAATGTAACACAGAGAGAGAACATTTAAGAGGATGGCTTAGCTTTTATCGTAATCAGAGCTTTATAAGGGATTTCCCATCCCCAAAGTTGCCATACTCTACAATTCTCCTCAAAGGCTGGACGATAACCTATCAGTTTCACAGCTACAAGAAAAAAGAAAAGCCATCATTCTTCCCTCCTTCGATTTCAGCCCAGACAGAAAGACCGTCCTGCCATGTTAAACACTCAAACAGGAGCAGGTCGTGGAGATGCAATATAACTGAAGTTATTCAATTCATACCAGAAGTTGGATATTGTTATTTTTTCTGTTTCCCTCTAGGAATTTTTAAAACTCCTAGTTTCAATTAACTTTGTTCCAGGTTTTAAACAGTTGAGAAAAACCAAGTGCAAGCTGAGTAAGGGATCAGGCCAAGCTTTTATTATAAATTTGGAAGTAATAATACTAATTACTATTTATAGAACACTTAGTATGCTCCAGGTAGGGGGCTGAACCCTTCACATACATCGTGTATTTATTTTCTCATAAATGTCCTAGGCATCTGTGCTTAGTCACTCAGTCAGGTCCAATTCTTTTTGACCCTTTGGACTTTTGGACTGTAGCCCACCAGGCTCCTCTATCCATGGGATTTTTCAGGCAAGAATACTGGAGTGGGTTGCCATTTCCTTCTCCAGGGGATCTTCCCAACCCAGAGATGGAGCCCACATCTCCTGTGTCTCCTGCATTGCAAGCAGATTATTTCCTCGCTGAGCCATTGGGGAAGCCCTAAGGTAGATATTCTTTTTGTTTTACAAATGAAAAAGCACAGGATCATGACAATTCAGTAACCAGAGATTACATATCTGCCTATGACACAAGATTCTCTCTCTCAGGCCCTGTTCTCCTTCTGGGCAACACCTTGGAAGGCCTACCTGGCATTGAAATGCTCAAATTCTCAAAACAAAACAAAACAAAACCCACAACATTCTCTAAAGGGGGTTTTCTTTGCTGCCTATTTTTATCCATTCTGTGCTCAGGAATTTCAGCTTATATAGTCTGTCGTTTCCTCCCAATCTAAATGACTATTTACAGTAACGTCTAGGGGACTCGATGAAGCAGGGTTTTGTTGAATACAACAATAAAGACTGGATTCCCCACCATGCAATGAAACAGCTGAGCAACAATCCAGTTGATCAAACAAAATTATATAACAAGCCACAAGTGGAATGTTATGGTTTCCATTTTAATTTCAAGTCCTTTCAAAACACTAACAAATGTAGATGAGAAAATTGTCTCTGCTTTGATCCTGTCCATCCTTCTCTTCCCATGTTGCTCAGGTTCTGTCCTTTTGTATGACTTATACATTTCTGGTCCCAGACCAGTTTTCAGTGGGATGAGATTTTATTTTATGTGGACCTACAGGTGGCGCAGTGGTAAAGAATCTGCCTGCCAATGCAGGAAACTCGATCTCTGGGTTGAGAAGATCCTCTGGAGAAGGAAATGGCAACCCATTCCAGTCTTATTGACTGGGAATTCCCATGGACAGAGGAGCCTGGCTATGTTGCAAGAGTCAGATACAACTTAGAGACTAAACAACAACAACAATGCAATTGAATACAGTTCCTGTGCTTGAAAAATTCATGTCTCGTGGGGAATCCAGATATATAGACCATCATCATAATGAGATGTGATAAATATGTGTTTAGAACTGTTATGTGCTGTGCTTAGTCACTCAGTCATGTCTGACTCTTTGCAACCCCATGGACTGTAGCCAGCCAGGCTCCTCTGTCCATGAGAATTCTCCAGGCAAGAATATTGGAGTGGGTTGCCATGCCCTCATTCAGGGGAATTTTCCCAACCCAGGGATCAAACCCAGGTGTCCCACATTGCAGGTGGATTCTTTCCTGTCTGAGCCACCAGGGAAGCCCTTAGAACTGTTACAGCAATATAAAACTTGGAGAAAATTTTGTTGGACGTCTGAAAGGGATTTGGGGCTATAACATTTAATATCACATATATTAATATAATAGGAATATAATGTATAGGATACAATAAAATAGAAATATAATATATACTGGGCTTGCAGGTGGCTCAGTGGTAAAGAACCACCTGCCAATGGAGGAGACGCAGGTTTGATCCCTGGGTCGGGAAAATCCCCTGGAGAAGGGAGTGGCAACCCACTGCAGTATTCTTGCCTGGAGAATTCAAAGGACAGAGGAGCCTGGTGGACTACAGCCCATGGGGTTGCAAAGAGTTGGACATGACTGAGCATGAGCACAGTCACAATTGCAGATGTGCTCAGTCTCTATCTGGAGTCACACAGAGATCACCTGAAGTACTGCATCTTGATCGATGACACATCTCCACTGTGCTCTGCAAATTAATTACTCACTAGCATGTCACCCTGCCGGCTTGCCCTCTGGGTCCTCTAATCTTCATGGCTTCAGTATTCTGCCTGGCAACCACCCATGGGAGGGGTGTATGTGGTTCTGGTTTTCTCAAGGGAAGAGTAACCTTCCTGACAGAGGGCCAGCATGAAAGCCTCACTGAGTCAGATTTCACAGGCTGTAGCACCTCCTATGTAACACAGCTGCCCAGACTTTAAAGCTTTTCCCACACTATCTTCTGGGTTTCCCTCTTGGCCCACCACAGGCTCCTGCTTCAAATGGTCTTCAAGATGGCGCAACATTTAAATCCATTCCAAGTGTCAGAAAATCTTAAACGTTGTTAACTATGAAATAAGGAAAAAGAGAGGGATGAGGAGGAAGAGAGCAAGCAGGCAGGCAAAAACAAGGAGAGAGAAAAGGGGGAAATTATACCAAAAAGAGAAATACAAACATCAGGAGTCAGTCCAGGAGTGAAATGTGATTCTCATAGCACTAGAACTGCAAAACCTATATGAGAGAGGCTGTGAAATAATCTTAAAGGGCAGAAAAAAGTAAACTTCAAAAAATATCTATTCGTATTTTTATGAGGATGATATTAAATTTATGGACTTAGATTAACTGATATATTTATAATGCTGTTTTCCTTTCCAAGAACATGGTGTATCTTCCCATTTTTCATGTCTACTTGACCCTTAAACATGTGTTAATAAACTCAGTCTCACTCATAATATCCCAAAATGTGACAAGAGGCATAGTCTGCTGGCAAAGCTGTGAAGATAAATTATACATGACGGCTTAGAGTGCAAAGTGGGAAAATTCCTCCAAAGAACAATTTGGCACTATCTGTCAAAATTACAAATACATCTGTTCTCTAACCTGGCAATCTCACTTCCAAGAATTCATTCTGTAGGTATACCTATATGTAGAAATATTGTATGTACAAGCTTATTTTCTCATAGTATTGTTTGCAATATCAAAAGATTGGAAACAATCCAAGAGTTCAACAAAAGGATGCTGATTAAATAAACTATAGTACATTCACATAATAAATGTGCAATTAGGAAGCTCTCTATGTACTTACTCAGAAAGATTCCCATAATTACTATTAATGAAGAAAGGAAGATGCAGAACAGTTCGTACAGTGCACTACCTTCTGTGTTAGGAAGAGGAGCAGAGAAAATATTTTTTTAGCAGCATAAATATTGGAAGAGCAAATAAGAAACTAAAGGGAGCCACCTGGTGGCCTAGGGGTTAGGACTCAGTGCTTTCACTGCCACGGCCCAGGTTCAATCCCTGGTCAGGAAACTAAGATCCCACAGGCTGTACAGTGCGGCCAAGAAAAATAAAAAGTCCCTGAGAACATTCCAGAATTGAAGACATGACTCCTCGGGTCTAAAAAGTCTTATTGAGAACATCAAGGATAAATAGGAAATATCTTTTTTAAAAAAGAAACTAAAATAAGTGATCATTCATAGGAGTAAGGTAGGGATCAAGGAGGACAAGGACAGGGGTGGGAACACAGCTTTTTACATTTTGAAATTTTGAACTATGGGGATATACAGAAATTTGAGTGTAAAATTAAATAGATGATATTTATGAAAATTTTTAATGTTGTGAAAGATCTCTTTGGCTTGATTCTGTATCACCCATAATTAGGTTACAAAAGATAATACTTTTTTTAATTAACACGTGATAAGAAACTGTATTTCAGGAGCTCCCTTAGCAAAGTGAAATTTCCACCCTTTTACTTTTTCTACAAGTTAGCCTCAAATCATTTACCCAGCTCTAATCCCCCTAAGATGTACCCTTCATTCCAGCCAGTATGCCACCTATAGAGAGGTATGAAAGAGTTTCATAGCAGGGGAAAAGAGAAAGAGTTATAAGTTATGAAAAAGAGAGAGAGCCAAGTCCAGACAGGGAAAGAATTATCTAGGAGAGATCTCCTTGGGTGAGTCTGTATTAGGACAGTGTAGGTCCAGATTCCCAAATATTTATAACAAGGGTGGGCCCACACTCTTCAACAGCATTAACCACGAGGGCATATTAGGCCTGTGTCTTTGGCACTAGAGTTGGTCTCAGTTCTTCTACTAATACTAAGAATGGTCTTAAAGCTAAGAACTTGTAGACAGTCGCTACAAACCCCATCACTCAGTACGTGGCATATTGCATCACTGGTCCTAAGTTTCTTTCTTCCCTTCACCTTGGCCAAGTTACTTAACAGTTTCTCCTACTAGACCCACAGTGAATTACCAGGGCTGAGGGGAATGTTTGAAGAACTTGACCACCCTTTTAGGGTTACCAGGTAAAATGCAGGACATCCAGTTAAATTTCAGATAAACAACTACTGTTTAAATAGAAATACATCTCAAATACTGCACACAACATTTTTATACAAAAAAAGTATTTGTTGTATATCTGAAATTTGAATTTAATTCAGCATCCTGTGTTTTTATTTATTTAAATGTGGACAAACTTCCCTCCCCTTCATTTTTACCCAGGATTGAACCTATAATTAGAAAAAATGGGGAGTGGTCTCAGACAGTTGCTGATCAAGAAAGGGGGACAGAAGAGAAGGAATGTCCCAAAATGTACATTTCTCATCAACAGAGGAATGGATAAACAAAAGGTAGTATGTGTATATATATAAATATATATATATATTCCTTTTAGAGGAAAAATATATATTCCTTATAAAGTCTGAGTACAATTTCATTGTGTATTTACATATAAATATGTATATGTAAATTGTAAATATGTATATTTATATATAAATATGTATATGTATATGTGTGTATATTTAAATATATAAACACACAATGGAATTTTACTCAGATTTTATATATTATTTTACTCAGACTTCATATATATATTATTTATGTATATATTATATATATTACTTATTTATATAATATACACACACAATGAAATTGTACTCAAACTTTATATATATTATTTTACTCAGATGTTACATATATGATAACATATATTACATATTTATATAGTATACACACAATGGAATTTTACTCAGACTTTAAAAGGAATGACATTCTGCCAATATGGATGAAACTTGAAAATATTTTGCTAAGTAAAACAAGCAGACACAAAAGAACAACTATTGTATGGTCCCACTTAAATGAAGTACCTACAGTAAGCAAATTCAGAGGCAGAAAGCAGGATAGAGGTTAGCAGGGGTTGGAGAAAGAGGAGAACGGCAAGTTGTTTCATGGGTACAAACTTCCTGTTTGGGAGGATAAACAGTTACAGAAATGGATAGTGGAGATGGTTGCACAGCACTGTAAATGTTCTTAATGCCACCAATCTGCACACTTTAAATGGTTTAAATGGTAAATTTTATGTTACATATGTTTTACCACAATCAAAAAAAAAGAGAGAGAGAGAGAAACTCCCCAAGGCTCCTTGCCACTGGCTGGAACGATTTTTCCCAAGCCATTCAGCCATTTGTCAATAAGATATAAACATCCATTAAGGGTTACTGCATTGTTTTTTAATGATTAGCATGTAGGTATATATGACTAGATCATAAAATCCTTTTTTGCCTCAAAGTCATGCTTCTTTATGCCTTCTTCAGTGTAATGCAGATAAATGTTGAAAAGTATTTATAAAAATAATTAATGCCTTTGGCCATCTATTTCTTGTTCTGTCAGTACAAATTAGCTTATGTTAGGAGCTTTCTACCTATTGAACATTTTCCCCAATGATTCATTATTACTTCTGAGAGGCTATTCTGGATCAGGTTTTACTATGTGAACTGATTTTAAGATATTATATTAAACTAGTTTCATGAAGTCCATATCACACACAAAATCCCAAGCCTTAAGCTTAATCAAGCATTAAGCTGCTTGATGCTATCAGTGTGGTTAGTTTACAGAGCAATAAAGAATTTATACATCAAATACCTGAGAAATGGATGTTGAGCAAAAGAAGTTAGTAAGAACTTTGAACCTGGAAAATAATACCTATAACATCCTTGAAAACATTGATCTTTTCAATATTCAAGTAATAATTCCTCACTCTTCTGTGAAGCTAACACTAGATGGCTATAGTAAAATACCAATGAAATAAGCTTATTCTATTTCATTTTAAAAACCTGATAACAGTATCCTCTGTGATATAACTTAAAAGAAGGATTGTGAACATAACTGTGAATATAACTTAAAAGAAGGATTTATCAAACTGTATTGACAAGTGGAGAAATACTGGGTGATTTTCTTTAAGCACTAAGCGAGTATCTACCCACTCATTTCTCAGTTTCCATGTGCATAAAAAGGATATAAAACTACCTACTCCACAAGCTCATTCTGAGAGTCAGATGAGACAGTAAGTTTATAAAGTGCTATGTGATATCGCGTTGACATTATGAATTTCAAGAGTGAAACTGAACTTATCCCAACCACAGACAAGGAGCTGAACTGTCAGCAAAACTTTCACATTAAAAAGCCCAACATGATGTCTAATCCTTAGGAAACTAATTCATATTTCAGAAAATACATTAGGGTAATAATTAATAAGATGGCAAGTGGAACCACGTGTCTGGACCAATTCCCAGGGCTTATTCAAAGAAATTCACTGAAGTAACCAACATTTGGTTTGGGAGTATTTGAAGAGAGCATTTGACGTATTCAGCAGATAAGAGGTACATAATTTTCTCAAGATGAAGTTTTAGAAAAAAAACCATTCTTTAAAAAAAACAGAAATAATGAAGTCATCAAATAAGTTGTAGACAAGCTTGTAAACTCCCTAGTGTCCCTAGTATAGACAGCTAACATTAATATCTAATGAGATCTTTCTCCTAGGTAGAATCTAGGTATCATGGTAAAGGTCATGTTCATTAGAAGTCTGAATGTTCCAGCTGGAAACAAGTCCTGCTAACTGAGCCAAAAATCTTAACTTGTTCCTAACATAATTGTATTGCCTTGGCCTCATCAACATTATGTTCCAGCCAGCTAAACTGAGAATCTCCCTCCTTTTCCAATGACCTTCAAGAATGCAAGAAAGAGGTTCCTCTTTTTTTGAGAGCATGACATAGGGTTGCGAGGACACAGAAGGAGACAGCCTACGAAATCACAGTTGTAACCTTGAAAAAGAAAACTTCAAAGCTCTTGGGTTCGCTTGATTCCTAGGAAGAAAGAAAAAAAAAAGGTATTCCCAGATTCTACTAAGGAAGCACAGAACATGGTCTAACAGATTCGGAAATCCTATCTGTTCATCACAAAAGATAAATACGGAGGATCAGATCAAAATATCCCAACTTTGGGTGTTCTTAGTGATTCTCCAATTTGGTTGCAAAATTAAATTCATTTACTTCAAGATTCTCAGGGTTAAAAGATTTACTCTTAAGAAGCTCTCTACTTGAAATTGTTATTGTTGAGGACAGATTTAAAATGCATTAGGTATATTCAAAAACCTAAACGGAAAAATAACAACACTAATTGGGCTGACCCTCCTGCCTCCAGAAAGTTAAGATATACGTTTGACAGGTAATTAAATGCAATATTCTAAAATGGGAGTGAAATCAAGAGAGAAGCTCTACAGAATACCAATGGCAGAGTGGCTTAGGTTTCTCTTAACTTCTTTTGACTCCCACAGAATGTTTTCTACTAAAATGAATATTTGAGCCACTGCCAAAATGAAGAGCTTCTTTTGGGAAATAATGCATATTTTGTATGGTGAGAGAGGCAATCTGAGGCTGAAGAAAACATGGATTTTAATATCTGGTAGACAGGGGTCCAAATTCTGGTTTCATCTCTCACCAGCTCATGATGTTATGTTATTTAATCTCTCCAAGCCTCAGGGTGCTTTTCCTCTATACAATGGAGACAATAATATGCCAGACTGTTAAGAGAACAGGAAATTTCATAAGTATTTATATAACCCATTACAGTGCTGGAGCATAGTATACTCACAATAAAAGTTTGTTGAGCTGCATATATATTAAGAATGTCAATCTCAGACATTATCTCCGAAAGAGAACATCATCATTGCAAAGATGATAGCTATTATTTTCCTGAAAATTATGTAGTTAATTCCTATTGGGACTGTTGTTAGTGCTAACAGCTTTCAAACACAGATCTCACTTTGTTCTTAGCACTCTTGCCCAACCACAAGCAGATTTAATCCACATCAGTCTTCTCTTTTAAAAGGGTTATAATGGTATCAAACATTGAAGGCTTTGATTGGGTAACTCAAAGAATTTTCCACCCTGCTGTGATTCTGATTGGCTGAGTGGAAACAATAAAACAGCTACATGTGGGTTGACCTACAAAACTCACTTTTCAACAACAAAAAAACTGGCATTTAAGAAAAAGAATATCATCTCCAAATAGGAGGAGATAGTTGTTTTCAATCCCATTATTCATTTTCATCCTCTTGTATTTCTTTAGGACCACTAGAAATAAGATTTGCAAATAAACTGAAAAAGGGATCCCCATGTTACATTTAAGGGCTTGGAGAATGCTAATGGGATTTTTTTGACTTAAAAAATGTCACAGAAATAAAGCATATATTAAAAGGAAATCCACAAAAAATAATCAAGATGAATGCAGGAAAAAAACAAAGATATATTTTAGTCCAATGAATCAGTCTGCTTGGGTTTAACAACAACAATACACACATACACACACATATAGCCTATTTGTGGTGATTTCCTTCAGTTTGAGCATGGACAAATTTTCTCTCCACTAAAAATGGGTTCTTTTATTCTTCGTTTCATTCAAGTAAGAGTGGACTCAACTTTTCCTTAGTATTGTGGGAGACCATGCTGTGGAAATGGCTTCAAATAA
Source organism: Okapia johnstoni (assembly GCA_024291935.2). Taxonomy (NCBI): domain Eukaryota; kingdom Metazoa; phylum Chordata; class Mammalia; order Artiodactyla; family Giraffidae; genus Okapia; species Okapia johnstoni. The sequence goes on along the minus strand of CM044305.1, from coordinate 20,047,371 downwards.
TGAGCACTGGGGTGGTGAGTGAAATGCTGCTCATGTTTACACCAGCGCACGGGCACAAACAAAAGCTCCAGCACACCAGCAGCATTCTGTTGATCTGCTGATTTTCTCCAATATGGTTCCTGCTGAGGCACAGTAGCAAGGGAAAATAACAAAAAGTCAGCTAAAAGATCTGTTATGGGAATGGAGAGGAACATCTTTTTAAAATAAGACTATAATATGCTCATAGAGTGTTGAAATTCATCCATGCTGGTCAAAATAATTCATGAAGTTGAAGTTTCAAGTCTATTCAAAATATTGCCATAGGGAGCTCTACTGGTGCATGTCAAATAATAGAGTCCAAGGGTGTCAGCCAGTCTAAAGGAGACACTTACTATCTATGCCATCCCTTCTCCCCACCACCCAACTCAAGGGTATTGTTGGAGGCAGCCAACAGTAGGTCATGTGGCCAGAAATGGACAGAGTTTATAATGGATATGTAGTACATAATATGAATAGAGTAATTTTATGACATGTGTGCTCCAGCACTATGCCTCCTATTTTTATGAAACAATAACAATTTCTGATTAACTTATGAGGTGTCTCATCAGAAGACTAAAATCAAAACCATGCATCTAACTGGTCTTCCCATCCCAAGGAACATTAATTTTGTTTTGCATAAGAATTTATCAGGAATTAAATTCCATAAACTTTAGGAAAAGGGAAGGGAATGACTTAATTGGAGATCCACTTAATTAGTTGCAATTTTCTATATTTCCATAAATAATTTTACATCAGATCCTCAAAATCAGTTATCATAATGGAAGGCATAGTAGACAATGCAATGATTTATTCTTCTATCTTAATAATGAATCAACAGCATTTCTGTATGTCATGATGCTGGTAGGTGCATTACAAAAAGAAATCTAGGCATAGGGAAATGGCTGGCCTTAACCCCCAAATTGTCAGGAGATGGAATAAAAGTGAGAGCAACACAAAAAGGCATATAATGAATTTAATGACACTCAAATAGCTTGGTCTCTGCTGGATGCCACTGGCTTCCCTCTAAACATCCTATTCATGGCAGTCACAATACAGGTAGCATCACTTTTACTGACAATTTTCAATTTTCTGTGACTCTTCTGACCAATTCTAACATCTAACCACTGCAATTGAAGAGCTGGAACAAAGGTAAGTTAATGGCTCAAAATAGTTTTTTTTTAATATTTAAGTACTCCTTCCTCTACCACCATGACTCCCCACCCCAAACTTATTCCTATCCTCCTTTCTATATTTGTGTTTTAGGTAGTAGAAAAGTTCGAGAGAAATGGAAAAATTGGGACAGAAAGAAATCCAGTAACAACTTGTGTCCCCTCAGGCCCACTACCAGAACCTGTGGTATCATTCCATCAAAGACATGAAGATTAGAAAAGACTCAAATTTGTCAGTTTTTTGTGATCCACACAGTCAAAGGCTTTGGCATAGTCAATAAAGCAGAAGTTGATATTTTTCTGGAACTCTTTTGCTTTTTCGATGATCTAACGGATGTTGGCAATTTGATCTCTGGTTCCTCTGCCTTTTCTAAATTCCGCTTGAACATCTGGAAGTTCATGGTTCATGTACTGTTGAAGCCTGGCTTGGAGAATTTTGAGGCAATAGAGCCCCCCAAAATATAGGGTAGACTAAATTTTGAAAATAGAGGACAGATACCTTCTTATTGGCAGAGATAACAAGAACTCTGTTAAAGCCTTAGAATTCTTTCTTTTCTGCCACATACTCCTGATGAAAACTTTGCTGGAGACAATGTTTGTGCCACTAAAGTTCATACTTTGAAACCTAATCCCTAATGTTGATGGTATTTGAAGGTGGAGCCTTTGGGAGGTGATCGGGTCATGAAGACAGAGCCCTCATGCATGGGATTAGTGTTCTTATAAAAGAGGCCTTCTACCACATGAGGATACAGCAAGAAGATGGCCATCCATGAACCAAGAAGCAGGCTCTTACCAGACCATAAATCTGCTGGAGCCCTGATCTGTGACTTTCCAGTCTCCAGAAGTATGAGAAATAAATAGTTATTGTTTAAGCCATCTAGCCTATGGTATTCTTGATACAGCAGTCTGAACTAAGAAAAAAGTGCACAGCTAAAATGAATCCTCTAGAACTTCACACTCAGTTTATTGCTGCAAAATAACCACCTCAAAACTCAGAGGCTTAAAACAACGTATTATTTCTCACAAGTTTTCAGGTTGACAGCATGGTTCTTCTGCTCTCTCCCAGACTCACTCACACGGCAGATCAGGTGGGGGCTGCGATGAATTGAGACAGATGGCATAGCTAAGCCTCTCTCCGTGTGGCCCTATATCCAGGACTTCATGGAATGGTGATCCTGGGCAGTGCTCAAAGAGGACAAAGACTCTGGAGCTCATCTATCACATTCTATCAGTCAAAGCAAGTCACATGGCCAACTCAGACTCAAGGGGTAGCGCAGGCAGCACACTCTACTTTCTGATGGGATGAACTGCAAAATGTTGTAGCCATGGTTTTTGTGGTTTTCTACCACAAATATCTGATTCAGGCTCAGATATCTACTTTCTGCCATTTACATCTAATTAAAAAATGACACCACTGAAATTAAAAATCCCCTCGAATTGCACTCTTAAATATTTTAGCTATACCAAACTGAAATTTTCCAACAGAGAGATGCTGTGTTATTTGCCTTATTGTAATTGTCAGATATATTAACAAGCTTCCTGAACAAGATGCTGCACTAGGAAATATACTGAACAGTTATCACCATCAGTCATGTCCAAGATGGATATAAAATCAACATTGTCAATACACAATGCCACAAAGGGAGTGTGAGGCTTTTTTTCCCTTATCAAATTTAAGATTTAAGATTTGAATGCTTAAAAGTGTGCATATAGAAAATAAAGGGGACATTTTTAAAAATAATCTCTGAGTAAAGATCTTTTTAAGCATGACCCACAGGCAGAAACCATAGATGAAATGATTGATAGCTTTAAATATATACAAGTTTAGGACTTCTGTATGAAAAATACACATATGACATTACATACATAAAAATAACAAGTACTTACTAAGAACCAAGTACTATTCGAAGAACTTTGTGTATCTTAATTCATTTGATCGTTACACTAGCCCTATGAGGTAGATACTATTATCTTCCCATTTTTAGGTGAGCAAACAAAGGCACAGAATGGTTACATAAGACACCAAACTCAGGTAGTATGTAGCAGAGCCAGTATTTAAATCAAGCAATTTAACTTCTAACTCACTACGTTCTACAGAAAACCTGGAAAACAGAAAAATAACTATGACAAAGGCTTAATATCACTGATACATTAAGAACTCTTGCAAACAAAAAAAATAAACAGAAAAATATACCATTTTCTGTGGACAAGGGCTATGGACAAACAATTGACAAAAGGAAATGTAAATGGCCCATAAAATATGAAAAATGTTCATCATCACTAGGAATTGTAAGAGCTCTAACGAGATACCATTTCTCTCTTGACCAGTTAAGCAAAAACAAAAACAAAAACCAGATAGTACCCATGGATATTATCTCCTTGCTGGTAGGAAGGTAAACTAATAAAATATTCTGGGAGGATAATTTATATATATATATATATATATATATATATATACACACACCATTCAACCATTCAAACACACATATGATTGATCCAGCTATTTTACTCCTAGTAATTTTTGCAAAGAAATAATCAGACAAGTACATGAGATGTAGGTTAGAGAAATTTACTGTAGCAGTTTTATAATATTTACTTAAATACTGGAAAAACAGAAGACTGATTAAATATGCTGATTCCTCCACAAATAGAAGAGTATTTAGCTGTTAAAAACAATGATGCATATTTCCGTTTCCTGACATGAAAAGAGTAGGTTTACAAAACTGTTTAAAGAACACAGTTTCATCTTTTAAAATCTGTATATGAATAGATTGGATATTCTCTCTGGATCATGGAAGGTTTTTTTTTATATCTTTACAATATTATACTTTACTTCTTAAATAACTCATGTATTTCATGTCTCACTTCTGTAATCATAAAAAAGCCAATCACCTTCTCTGTATTAGTTTAGAGTACTGAAGCTCTCCCCAGGCCCTAATATGACTCCCTTCAGAAAAACCTACCAGCAAGAAGACAATTCTATTCTCCATCTCAGAGAACAGCTATGTGACTGATTTTGCTAGAAACATGACGAGAACATTTACTATAACACAGTAAGGGCTATTTGATACTCAGAACTACCCAAGGCCATTGCCTCATGACCTCCAACACCATATTCCCCAACTCATTCAGCTTTTTAATCACCTGTCATCTGAGAGCTGAAAATAATGACAGAGATGACAAATCACAGCTCCCCAAAGCTTATCAGCCAATCCAACAAAGGGAAAAAAAATCAACTTAGATACTTTTATATGGGTTTGAGGAAACAGGATAAGAGCTCAGGAAAACTCACTTCATAAGTACAGGCAATTAACAGTCACTGAGTCGTGGGCCTTCTTAAGTAAAGATGTCACGTGCTTAGAGTCAGGGACAGTCAGAAGCTGCGGAATGTCCTCACCTGCTGACTGATGAAAATGACTGACGCTGGGGTGCCAGCTGAAAAATCAATTATTCCCATCTACTAGGCAACTGCCCCCTACACAGTCAGCAACAGCAGGTGGCAGGCAGGGGAGATTGCTGGTTTGTTGTTAACATGCATTATCCATTTCTCTGGCCTTGGTGTTTTACAACAGCAAAACCAATAGGCTGCTCCAAACTAAGAAATGGAGAAAGTGGGCACCAACTCCATACCAAGTGCCCAGAACCATCCTAAAACTCAGCCACAGACAAAGGACAAGTGAGAAGATTCCTTGTCCCACCATCTTTTTCCATATTCTGTGTCTTTCCTATTTCTCACAGTAATAAGAGAGAGAAACCAAAGTTTTGCGTATTCCTAATAATTAAGGCCACTTCTGTTAAAAGGGGGAAAGTAGGGATTCATTTTCAAAGGCTCCTCAGCTGTTTTTCAGCCTACTTACCACTTGCCTTATGTCCTGGTGGCCCCAGAAGTCCTCTTTCAGTACGTGGAGTTACCTTTCCAAAGGAAAGAACCTAACAAGTAAAGTTAAGAAGTTCGGAAAATTCATTTCAGTACTTGCCAAGCACTGTAAATAAAGAAAATATAGAGCCTCTTTTTGTCGAATCATTTATGTTTAAACTGTGTTTTGAGAAAATATTTGTCTGGTTCTAATGTCTGCTGCTGTTTATAAATAAAAGTTACAGAATTGTGGGGATGCAAAATGGTACAGCCATTTTGGAAAAGAGTTTGACAGTTTCTTATAAAGTTAGATATACCTTTACCATACGACCTAGCAATTTCACTCCTAGATGAGATGAAAATTTATGTTCTCATAAAAACCTGTTCATGACTGTCTATGGTAATTTTGTTCACAATATCCCAACCTAGAAACAATCAAAATTTTCCTCCACTGGGAGATGTGGAATGGGTAAACACATTGTGGTACATACATAGAATGGAACACTGGTCAGTAATAAAACAGGGACAATAATAAAATTACACTAGTCCATCTAGTCAAGGCTATGGTTTTTCCAGTGGTGATGTATGGATGTGAGAGTTGGACTGTGAAGAAAGCTGAGTGCCGAAGAATTGATGCTTTTGAACTGTGGTGTTGGAGAAGACTCTTGAGAGTCCCTTGGACTGCAAGGAGATCCAACCAATCCATCCTAAAGGAGATCAGTCTTGGGTGTTCATTGGAAGGACTGATGTTGAAGCTGAAACTCCAATACTTTGGCCACCTCATGCAAAGAGCTGACTCATTGGAAAAGACCCTGATGCTGGGAAGGATTGGGGGCAGGAGGAGAAGGGGACGTCAGAGGATGAGATGGCTGGATGGCATCACCGACTCGATGGACATGGGTTTGGGTAAACTCCAGGAGTTGGTGATGGACAGGGAGGCCTGGTGTGCTGTGATTCATGGGGTCACAAAGAGTTGGACATGACTGAGCGACTGAACTGAACTGATTAAGGCAGACAAATGGAAGGATACATATGCCTGTTGAGGATAGAGTCATAATGGTGGCAGTTTTCCCTAATCCATAGATTTAGTGTAATTCCATCATAATTTCAAGTTTTTCAGGTAGGTTGATGAGCTAGTCATAAAATTTTATGGAAAAATTAAATTCCAAGATTAGCCAAGAAATTCTGAAAAACACCAGCAGATTTGCTCTGCCAGCTACCTGGAATTATTATGAATAGAACAGAGTTGAGAAAGAGTCCCAATTTTTTAATTTTTAATTAATTTTTATTGGAGTATATTTACAAATCTAGGTAGAAAAAAGAACTCAAGGAATTCTTCTTCATTGGTAAACTACGCAGTCTCTCATCCTGATTACTGATACATTTTCCTATTTCAACATTTGCTTATGCCACATTCTCTCCTTTTACTTCCATGCTAGAGTTAAAATGCAATCTGGAGAAGCAGCAGACAGGACTCTGAAGAGTACATCACTCTTTGCAAGACCCTAGTACCATGGACAGAAGCACTAGCCCTGCCTATCCAAATAAAAATGCATTCATGTCTGCTCAATTGGCAAAACTTTTCCTCCAAAAGCTTCCTGAAAGAGATCAAACAGGCATGGATGCTGCATTGAGCACTAGACAGCAAAATCAGGAGACCTAGGTAGAGATTCACAAAATCTGCCACTAATTCATGACATGATCTTAAATGAGTTACTTCACATTTCTATCTGTCAAAGCCTCAGCAGGAAAAAAAGTCAAATCAGGTAGCTCAAGAGACTTCCAAAGTGTTGAGAGACTGAAGATAATCAATAAGGGGTGTTGAAATACCCAGACATTAGCAATAATGGAAAGCTATTTCCTCCTTTAGTCCTGAAGATGTAAGAGGAGAAGGTGAGGGTGTAACAGGGACCCAGTGAGATAGGAAGCTGTAAAGGAGGGAAAGAATGAGTCAAAACCAAAAACCACATCACAAAACATGGAAACATCAATTCTTTCCTCCCCTCCTCAATTTCCTTTTGGTATCTTCCATTAGCTAAACTCAACAGGCTAATTAGAAAGAGAGTGTAAGTGATGGTGGTCAGCCTCTACAATTCAGGTCAGGGCAGAGAGGGACACGAATTGACCCTAGAAAGAGTGGAATGAAGAGAGCAAACTGAATGTTGCAAGGACCCTGCTATTTACTAAACATATGTAGACTGACAACTTCCAAAATCCCTGATACGGAAAAGAGTCTAGGAATCTACCTAACTTTTGAAACCTCCCTCCATGTTCTCTAGAAACCAGACTTTCACACAGAATAATTCTTATTTCATCAAGAATGGAATTCTCTTCAGTCTTTGGGCTAAAACCTGTTTCTCATTCAGCTAAATTGAACTTTACCCAGCGGGAGACCTTCAATATCCTTGGTTAGGCACAAGCACCTCAGTTGCCTATAAAAACTTTGACCAAGATGCTTTGAAAGTAATAAGTGTATGACTAAATTTTGATTTCTGATTTCTTCAGTTAAAGGGCTAAAGATTTTAGAGATTTGTTCTAAAAAGAAAAAAGGAGTACAGCCTTCAGGTAGGGCTTCCTTCTTCACTCTGACATCTTAGGGTATAGAATTATGAATAAATATCTGAATATAATACAGACAAGAAGCAAAAACAGTCTGGGATTCTCCACTTTTTAAAAACTTATCTTTTACTCTGTATGTAACATATTTCTGTCCTGACTTCATAACTATACAAGGGGTTATAAGTAGGTATGTATGTATATGTATTTATATACAGTTCCAGAACTGAAACACAATTACATGGAAAACTGGGTCACATGAAGATAAATACAGTTTAATTTCAGTTCTTAGGACACTGATTAGGATATATGACACCTGTTTTACTTTGATTTTTTTTCCCACAATCCCCCAAAGGACAGACTTTATCCTTCCCTTAAACTCAGAAAAAGTTTAATCTCTATATATGTTTCCAGCTGCAATGGGAGTAAAAACAACTCTTCCAACATGAGAAAGAGAGCTACAAAGTGGAGGCAAGCCAAGCATGGCCTTAAGCAGTTGTGCTTAAGTTGTGCTTATAAGTTCACCAACTATATATTCGACATGGCACTGGTGTTGCCACCCAACAAATCCTAAGTCCTGTAGCTACCCCACTCAACTCTCAGTGGTAGCTGTGTCCAGGGTGCTTCTTGGGAGGATGTAGATGGTACTGAGGGCTTCCGAGGTGGCTCAGTGGTAAAAAATCCGGCTGCTGATACAGGAGATATAGGACATGCAGGTTTGATCCCTGGGTCAGGAAGATCCCCTGGAAAAGGGAATGGCTGCCCACTCCAGTATTACTGCCTGGAGAATGCCACGGACAGAGGAGCCTGGCAGGCGACAGTCCACAGGGTCACAAAGAGTTGGACTTGACTTAGCAACTAAACAGCAGCAGCAGCATGTGGTATTGAGGTTGCCCTTTCTCTGTCAAAACCCTCATGTTCTTCATCCATCAGGCATTGAGTTGTTAGACTGATGCTTTGGTGTGACAGTGCACTAAGCAGGTCATCTGGGGCTCCCAAATTGAAAGGAAGGGGCTAAGTCGCATGTGGATTGCTGACACTCTTACAATTTACAGTGTTCTTCCCATTTAAAGACTGCCAGAAGCTATTCCCTGGATATACCATTGGACAGGTGGCTGAGTTTGAGCCAAGTTTCTGAGCTGTTTCATGTGGCCACCACATAGCTAATTTGCCTTGTGGCCTGAAGATACGGGCTCTCTGGCAGTATTCAAAGGGCTATACTGAGCAGATTCTCAATATCACACAAGAATAACTGCAGCTCTGACCCACCTCCAAGGCCTGAGGCAAAGTACAAAGTAGATAGACTCTTCTTGGAGCCTCTCCTTCTACCTCCAACCCCGATCATGCCCTCATAAAAAGCCTTCCTTTTTCATCTGCTTCCCATTCTGCCCTCATAATGATCTATGACTCTCTAAAACCCCAGTCTGTAGGACCCATCAGTGGCTATCTTTCCCCCAAAGAGTCTCTCAATCCAAAATCATTTCTCCCTCCCTAACACCTCACAAGTGGATTATGGAGAAGCTTAACATTCTCTAGAAATACCTTGATTTTTAGGGGAAAACTGTTAAGTCAAAATAATATAGCACTCAAAGAAAATACAGAGAAGGTGATGGCACCCCCACTGCAGTACTCTTGCCTGGCAAATCCCATGGATGGAGGAGCCTGGTAGGCTGCAGTCCATGGGGTCGCTGAGAGTTGGACACGACTGAGCGACTTCACTTTCACTTTTCACTTTCATGCATTTGGAGAAGGAAATGGCAACCCACTCCAGTGTTCTTGCCTGGAGAATTCCAGGGACAGGGGAGCCTGGTGGGCTGCCGTCTATGGGGTCGCACAGAGTCAGACACGTCTGAAGCGACTTAGCAGCAGAAGCAAAGAAAATAACTAGGAAATGTGCTTTTTCCATTTTCAATTAACTTTGCCTCCCTAAACTGTCCAGAGGGAAGACAGTGGAGAAAGTGGGAACTCTCTACCATTTTAAACTTCCTTTAGCAAAGGGAGAAGTAACTTCCTGTCTGACTCCCTCCAGGAAGAAGAAATGAAGGAAGGCACGACTCTTCCTCCTCCTGGAAGCCATCAGCCACTTTAGGACAGCCTATGTCTACCTTACAAAAAAGGTTTTAATGAGGTCATTAAATCTATTTTAACAATTTCTATTAAAATATCCTTTTTGGAAATAGTTTATGAAATGTTTGACATAGACTCCTCACCTCCAAATTTATGCCACTAACTACATAATTTGAAATTACTCTTTTTTAATTAAATTTAATTACTCTAACAACTCTTTAGCTTTGGGGATATCATCTTGCTCTTGTAATTATCCTAGCTTTCAGTTTTACCCCATGTTATCTATCTTAACAGTTTTCTGAAAATAAATGTACTGTAAGTAGATGTCAATAAAGATACATTTGAAAGAACTCCACAGATGATATAATTGTTCTGATTCTTGAAACCAGCACTGAGTTAAATACTCATGTGGGATTAAGATATTAACCTCTAAGCTGTAAGAGGACCCAGGGCTGAAAAAGTTGACATATCACTTAGATGTTAGCAACTTACTCCATAGAATTGGTCTCATCAGCCATTACAATAACCCACACACATTCAACAGAATGACCTTTGCAAAGCTTATGGCTCATACCAAACTGTCAACTCTCTTCCTTGAAAGATGGCTCCATCTAAAATATTATCTCAACTTTCCAACTGACTCCACCCCATTCCTACTGACATACTAGAATGCAGGAAGACCATCATAGATCATTTCTTATTGCAACGGGTGCTTTCTGAAAGAAGGAGCAAGACTGGCAAACAGCAACTGAAAAATCCATTAAATAAATCTATCAACAAAATGCAGAATAAGCTTGAAAAATAATGAGACCATTGCTGAATGAGGCAGATGGCTTGGCAACCCCAAAAGACTAACATCAAACAAACATTCATTTCAGTCTTTATCTAGCTTCACTAAATTAGTATGTGAATTCAAACATTTGTCTTTTGATATTTCTTTCCGAGTCGTGGGAACTATGTGAGTAAGGACCACTAGCAAGAGAGGAGGAAATGCTAGCCAACGAAAATGGCACTTGTAAGTCATGCTGACACTAAGCCTTATAAGGGTATAATAGAATCTATTGGAGACCTTCCATCTATACCTCAAAGGCCTAAGGACATATTTGAGTTCTTCTCTCATATGTAATTATCCATAATTATTGCCCTAAGTTTTTCAAACTTTACCACCACATTCTTTGTGCACTGCAGTAGAATCCTTGCCATGCTATTGGTGAACTGATCTTCAAAGATACTCACAAACAGGAGAGATAGACTTACTTTATGAAAGTTCAAAAAGGGGTGGTAATTGAGAGGAGAAAACTCTCTTGCTAATCACATACATAAAATGAGAGATACAGCCATATTAAAAGACACAGCCCTCAAAAAGTTTACTATTCAAGAATATCAGAACTTGGTCACCAGACCATACAAAGACTATGTACTAAAGATAGGTATGCACGTCCCACAAGATTCACTTAGATTTTCTACTAAAAAAATGAAAACTTCAACACACTGAATATTTATAGGAGACCATAAAAGAAAATTAGCAGTTAAAAAAGGAAGCCACTACAAAGGAAAGGATTTGCCATTCACTCTGGAAAAGTCAATGCTAATCTCTTTTTTAAATGACTCATTATGAAAATAAAAGATGTTCAAAATGCATCAAAAGAATATGAGAGCAGGATTAAAGACAAATTTAAGACTGGCTTTATTCTCTTTTCAGGGCTGTCAGTCAAAAGTATTCCTGTTCCTGTGGAACTAGGGAAAAATTACCTCTCTAGTCATCCCACAGAACTCATAACCCTAATGAGAAGAAAAATGATGATTCATAAGCATAAAGTATTGACACATGATGTGAGGCTGTCTTCAGTGAAGCAGTATTTCCAGTTAGACAAGAACTGAACCACTTATTTAAGGGGATTTATAAGCTTTTTTCTCGGTATCCAAGCTGAATCTGTGTGCTAAAATCTAGGCCACAAAACCTGAAAGAATCACCCAAGTGTGTACAGTATAGCCCAGGAGGAAAAATTACCTGAAAGGAAATACACTAAAATGTTATTTTAGGGACTTCCCAGGCAGTTTAGTGGTTAAGACACCAAGCTCCCACTGCAAGGGGCATGGATTCAATCCTGATCAGGGAACAAAGATCCCACATGCCACATGAAATGACCAAAAAATAAAGAATAAAATGATACCTTAGAGTAAAGACCCTCCAGTGGGTCATGCATTAATCTTGAACAACCTTCTGCAGTTTCCATACTTGTTATAATGAGCATATACTAACTTTATAATCAGAAACAACACTCAGCATGTTTTCCAAATGTTAAGATAAATTATAGAAATAAAACCTTTAAATTGTTTTCCCTATTTTCCAGTTAGGTAAATAAGGCCAGCTTCATCCAGGAGGCTGTCACATGAAACATTCTCCCAGTATCACTTAAAACTACCATTTCTCTTCCTTTTAAACCCACAAGACCTGTCAAACCAAAAAACTGTTTCCCCATTTTAACTTTAAAAATGTATAAAATATCTTTGCATATAGAGTTATTAGTCAAAGCCTAAAATTACAAAGTGTTTCTTGCTTTAGCTCTATTTCTCAGGGAACATAGAACCAATAAAGGAGGAGTTAATAGATAAAAGGTTTTTCCTCTAGATACCAATTGTGTTACATCGATTATAATGTAAAATTCAAGTGTATAGAAATTCACTTGACAGCTACTAAACAAGACAGCATGAACAAGAGTAATCTAATATATACTAATTTCAGTGGCGAAAATAAATGTTTGTGGGAGGGGGGAGTTTAAAGTGGCATTTAAATATAAGTACTATTGTAAGTACTATTTCACTGTAAGTTCCCACTGTGCCTCATACAATGCTCAGCACACAGTAAATAGTCAAGTGGTTTAGTGGAAAGAACAGTGGATTAGAAGTCAAGAAGACTGGATTCTCGCTCCAGCTTCACCACTATGTAATTAGCTGACTTTGAATCTATCATTTTATCCATTTCCTCATCAGTAAAACAAGAATTGAATCTACCTCGCCTGCCTCAGAGGCCTGGATGAAGACAAGAGAATGAATGAGAAGGAACATTTTATTTAAACTATAAAGCATTTTTCAGCTCACTAATTTACCCCTTTATATAATCCTGCTATGGAAAGAAAAACTTTATTATAAAATTGCATCTTATCATCACTAAAATCCCCCAAGATCAATGATAATCAACTCTACTTGCTTCTGTAAGTACATTTTGGGACATGAAATGGTTGGGTGTTAAAGCATCAAGGATATTTGAAAGGCTATTCTCCAAGTTATTTGAAATTCTTAACACAATTTGAAAAGTTCCCTCTTCTGAGAATCAAGCCATAGTTGCTTAGAGTTTTGACAACTGACACACCTCATGGGACCAAGCAAAAACTTTGTTTCTTCTGTCAGCCCCCCACTGTTGAAAGAAGAATGGTGCAGAAAAATTCAAAATAATTCATTTTTATTCCTCCCTGGAGTGACAAAAGGATACTGAGTAAAATTTAACGACACTGAAACAACTTATAGACTGATGGGCAAGTAGGTCAGTGGTGTCAAAGCTTTGAAAATCCTCAGAACATAATCACACAGAGTTGGTTCACTTTATACCAGCAGTCAACAAACTTTTCCTGTAAAGGGTCAGGAAGTAAAGAATGAAGGCCTTGCAGACCATGTAGCAACTGTCACAGCCACTGAGCTCTGTTCTTTGTTGTGTGAAAGCAGTCATAGGCAATACACAAAAATACACTCTAATAAAACTCATATGAATGTTGAGTTTCATATAATTTTTTTTTTTTTTATCTTTTTTTTTAATTTATTTATTTTAGTTGGGGGCTAATTACTTTACAATATTGTAGTGGTTTTTTGCCATACATTGACATGAATCAGCCATAGGTTTCATATAATTTTCAAATGTTAGAAAACTTTATATATAATTATAAAAATTATTTTCCCTTCTATTTTTTTCAGTAATGTAAAAGCATAAAAACTATCCTTACTAATAGCTTGCAATCTGTAAAAAACAAATCATAAGCTGGATTTGGCGCAGAGAACGATCCTTGTTTTAGACAAAGAAATTTCATGAATTGAAGGCAATGGCATCCCACTCCAGTACTCTTGCCTGGAAAATCCCATGGATGGAGGAGCCTGGTAGGCTGCAGTCCATGGGGTGGCTAAGAGTCGGACACGACTGAGCGACTTCACTTTCACTTTTCACTTTCATGCATTGGAGAAGGAAATGGCAACCCACTCCAGTGTTCTTGCCTGGAGAATCCCAGGGACGGGGGAGCCTGGTGGGCTGCCGTCTATGGGGTCACACATAGTCGGACACGACTGAGGTGACTTAGCAGCAGTAGCAGCAGGCCAGGCTCCCCAGAAGCAGATCTGAAGAAAAGAATCAGTGTACAAGCAATTTATTAAGTAAGTCCTGCCATGGGAAACTAGTCAAGGAGAAGAGGGAGCAAAGAACAGAGAAGAAAGAGAAACTGTAAGAGTCACCTCTCAAGATGGCCCTCAATGGGGACTTCCCTGGTGGTCCAGTGGCTGAGACTCCACACTCCCAATGCAGGGGGCCTGGCTTCGATTCCTGGTCAGGGAACTAGGTCCCACATCCCACAGCTAACAATTCCACATGCCACAACTAAAGAGCCTGCATGCTGCAATGAAGACCTAAAAATCCTGTGTACTGTAACTAAGACCTGGCACAGTCAAGTAAATAGATAAATGTTAAAAAAGAAAAGATGGCCCCCAGTGATTCCCACCTACTGCTATTCACACCATTGTATAGTTCTCTCTCACAATTTACTGGAGTTGGCCTCTGCAATGGAACACGACAGAGATTATGACATGTCATTTCCACGATTAGGTTATAAAAGACTGCTGGTTTTGGTCTTGGGCACATTCTCTCTCTGTGTGTCTCGCTAGCACTGGGAAAATGCAGCTGTCTTGTCCTGAAGACATTCAGGCAGCCCTGTATAAAGGTCTACATGGACAGAAATTGACTTCTCCAGCCAATAGCCATATGAGTGAGCAGGAAAGCAGATTCCCCAGCTTCAGATGACCATTAACTCCAATTTTATGAGAGATCCTGAGCTAGAATGACCCAGTTAAGCCACTCCCAAATCTCTGACCCTCAGAAACTGCGTGTTAAAATATTTTTGCTGTTTTGAAATGCTAAGTCCTGTGCTAATTCTTCACACGGTAATCAGAATTTCAAAGCCATGCAAGGAGGTGGTCTCTGAAACCTCAGGGGGCCTCTAGAATTTAAGTTTGTCCTCAGAGTTGCCCAAACCGGAGAGACAATGGGGCTAGAGATTTACAAGTCTATCACCCATGAGGCAAGAGCCACCCCAGGGGAACATAAATTCCCAGGCTCCTCTATCTCTCAGCATGTGAGGGGCAAAAGTGGGGGCATACCACAGAGAATGAGTCTCAGGTGCTGTTTTGGTAGTTAAATGTTTAAAAGGTTTTTGGTGGGAAGGATCTGGATACAGCGCTGACATTATTGACTCTAGGCCATTTCTTTTTGGAGATACAATTGACATACAACATTGTGTGAGTTTAAGGTGTACAATGTGTGAATTACCATCATAGCATTAGCTCACACCTCTCTCACATCACATAATTAGCATTTCTTTTTTTGTGGTTAGAATGATTAAGATCTAGTCTCTTAGCAACTTTGAAGTTTATAATATAGTATTGTCTATAATTACTATGTTGTGCATTAGATCTCCAGGACTTATCTATAGTTGCAAGTGTTTACCCTTAAACAACATGTGCCCAACTCCCCTACCTACCCTCTCCCCAGCCCCTCAGCCCCTGGTAACCACCATTCTACTCTCTGTTGTTACAAGTTTGGCTTTTCTAAATTATACATATAAGTGAGATCATAGAGTGTTTGTCTTTTTCTGTCTGACTTAGCTCACTTAGCACAGCACACAATGCACTATTGGCCGTTTTATGAGTTTGTCATCTTAACACAGGTTTACAACATGTTGTAAATGAAAATTTACTTACCAGCAAGGCTCAGCATTCCAATTCAAATTCCATCCATGTCCCAAAGACAAGCTGAACATAAAGAATTCTCACCAGGACAATCAGATATTGATGCTTTAGATAACCTAGCATGAAGACAATCAATAAAATCACTTTGCCAGTTACAGATGTTAAATGATGAAAAACACCATAAAGTTCTTTGCATGGCTACAGATAGCAATTTTCCTGGGTACAGAGTGCTAGCCTCTAAATTCCTACATAAACTTTTGTTGTTCAGTCGCTAAGCTGTGTCTGACTCTTTGTGACGCTATAGACTGCAGCACACCAGGTTTCCCTGTCCTCCACCACCTCCTGGAGTTTGCTCAAATTCATGTCCATTGAGCTGGTGATGCCATTCAACCATCTCATCCTCTGGTGCCCCCTTCTCCTTCTGCCCTCAATCTTTCCCAGAATCAGAGTCTTTTCTAATGAGTCGGCCCTTAGCATCAGGTGGCCAAAGTGTTAATAAACTTAGGACAATAAAAGTTTATAATAAATTCTTTAGTAAATCAAATAACAAACTAAGTATCCATTCCCTAACCAATATTAAAATTTTAAAATCAATCCTGGCATTTTTTAAAGGAAAGTTGAACTAGTGACCATCTCTAAATCTTAAATATCCCTCCTCATCTCTACAAATTAACCCACTTTTCCTCTAATTTATAAGGAATTCAAACTGGACCACAAAACTTGGCACAACTGTAATCCGGCTGAGCACTGACTATTTATCTGAGCCTGACTGTTTTAAGCTGCCACAAGGGCAAAATGAAAATAGCATGGACTTAGCAGGGCTGGACAGCAGAGCCACAGAGCTGTCAGGACATTGCTCAAAGCTTAGGTCCCCAGGATTCTGCAAAATATAAAGGGATACTGAAGCACCAAGGAGGGTGCCAGTTCACAGAGACCCCTTTGAGATGTTTCTCCATCCTCAAGCAACACACAACACACTCTATGCCAGTTATTTTTATTTACTCCCAGATCCATGTCTTGTTCTTGCCCAGCCGTGTGCCATATTACAGACCGGCTGACCCCTGCAGGCCGATCTCTGCAACCAACTGGTTCTTGGCTTGTTCCTGCCAACAGGAGGGACAGTCAGAGGACCAGACTGTAGGAGAAGGGGAGAAGTCAGGGATCTTCTCCCTAACTCTTTCTTGGCTGCAAGGCAGTAACTCTGTCTCTATGGCACCAGCTCCAGTGGAAAGTCCCTACCCACTATCTCCTGCCAGAGCTCCTCAGCTTCTGTGCTCTCCTAACACTCCCGATTCCTGCTGCCCTTTAACCAAGGGGTAGGAGTAGCTTCCTCATATGGTTAATTTCTGTGTTGCCTCACAATCCCCTATTGGACTTCTCAGCTCTTCCACCTCCTGTGTAGCCAATTCCTCGTACTGATTTTCCTCTATTTGAAGTAACTGAGGTGGTTTCTCTTTTGCCAATTGAACCCTCATCCACCCCCTGGGCATGTCTGGACTCAAATGGGGATCCCAACACTGGTACACTGGTTTCAACAGTCAAAGTATTCCTATTAATTTAATATATATCAAACAAGGAAGCAAGAAGCTGTTTTTGAGCCCCAACTTTGTGTGTGCCTGCCATTGTACAGGACACAACAGGTCAGGGGGCCTCAGAGACTCAGGATCACATCCATTACCTAAAAAGCTTTTGAGAATAGCTCACTTGGTGCTTCCAGTTGAGGTCTCCAAGGTCTGCTTCCATGGCTTTCCTGGAGGCTGCAGCTTTGTTCTCGCAGTTTCTCAATATTCACCTAAGCTCTTATTTCTATGTTAAACCACTTTACTTCTTAATTATCTAGAAAGGCTCTGTTTTATTGACAAACTCCAGAGTAATACACCATATAAGTGTACTTTAAGTATATTGTGTCAAAACCTAACCAAATAGTGAGATGTGAAATTGGAGTTGTTTTTATTTGACATTCCTTTGTCTCTCAAAGTAACTAACATGACTGAAGCAGATACTGTAAATTTGTCCAATTTGACATCATTCCAACCCTCTCTTGTCTCCTTTCACTGTAAAGTCAGGAGTGCTGAAAGCTCACCTTTTCAGACTCCCTCACGCCTAGGGGTGGCCACATGACTCAGTTCTGTCCAATCAAACACAAGTACAAGTCCACTGGTGCTCCTTTCCCTCTCCCTCTTGTCTGGATCTCCCTCAGTGCACAAAGTGAAACAGCCACTGGTTATGATGGTACAGCATGAAGAGAAGAAGAATTTTATTCCTTCATGGCATCCTCAAGCTGCTTTCTCCCAGACTTCTGAAGCAGTAGACAAATAATCCCACTAATTTTTGGAAACACTGTCAGTTTTTCTGGGATTTTTCTGCCAAAATGCAATCCCTAACTGATACAATTATGTGTAAAGAAGAAACTGTGCTATTTTTTAAAAATAAGATTAGCTTAAATTTATTGAGTCTCAAAATATACTCCCTGCTGGGTAAAAGCCGTGTGTGTCTTGTAATTTTCCACTGCAATCATTATTTAGAACAATGAATCTTTATCGAGCATGAAAATAACTTTCTTTGCAGTTGGAATTTACTTTACAAAATAGACATGTTGCTAGTAAAGCCTACTGAAAAGTTAATTATATTTTAATGTACATCAGAAAAAGTTCCTATTTAAACTGTTGGTAAATATTTTTATAATGGAAACAATATTTTAATTTATCTTAAATCCAAATGTTCAAATATCAGATTAGCTTTACACAGGACCTAAGTATATAACTCTTTTTTAAATTTATTTATTTTTAATTGAAGGATAATTGCTTTACAACATTGTGTTGGCTTTTGCCATACATCAACATGAATCAGCCATAGGTACAATATGTCCCCTCCCTCTTGATCCTCCTTCCCACCTCCCACCCCATCCCACCCCACCCCTCTAGGTTGTCACAGAGTCCTAGGTTGAGTTTCCTGAATCACATAGCAAATTCCCACTGGCTATCTATTTTTACACGTGGTAGTGTATACATTTCAATGCTACTCTCTCAATTTGTCCCACTCTCTCCTTCCTCCACCCCTGTGTCCATAAGTCTATTCTCTATGTACGACTCTCTTTTATAGGTTTCCATACTGAAAGAAAGAAAGTGAAGATGCTCAGTCATGTCCGACTTTTTGCGACCCCATGGACTGTAGCCTTCCAGGCTCCTCTGTCCATGGGATTTTCCAGGCAAGAATACTGGAGTGGATTGCCATTCCCTTCTCCAGGGGATCTTCCCAACCCAGGGGTCAAACCCAGGTCTCCCACATTGCAGGCAGACGCTTTATCATCTGAGCCACCAGGGAAGCCATACTGAGCTAAGAATTAAATAGAAACAAATTTTCTTCATAAAGGAATATCACACAGGTAAGGACATGTGAAGGGGTCAAAACTACAGCAGAAGAGATTTTCCCACCTGAGAGGCTTCTCAAGCTCAGAGGCAGATGTCAGGTGCTGCTGGATGTCCCCACCTGTCTTCGTGGGGCGGCAGTTTCTCCTTTGGTTTTTCCACTGCAATGAGTTGAAGCCCATGGAAAAGGGAGGGAGAGTGCAGGCAGGGATGGTGCTGTTCATATCTCATTCTTAGATCTTCCATCTCCCACTTCCCAGGGCATTCATCTCTCTTTTTGATAAGCCAGCAACCTGCTCCTTGACAGCATCTTTTATATGGAAGACTTTGCCCAAATGATGTATGTCCTGTCTCACTAACAGGAGGCTCTCCTCCAGAAAGCCTTACAGGAGACAAGAGAAAAGAAGGAAAAATTACACCAAAAGTACACAGTAATTTCCGCTAATACAAGACTCTGGTCCAGTGTCTATTGTTTCATGCCTGGACCACTGCCAAATTTTTTAGCTGGTCTTCTTAAATTCAGACTCTTTCATTCATTACTTTAGCCATCATATTCTCAAAACGATTTTTATCTAAAACACTACATTCATCAAGACCTGTTTGTTCAAACATTTTCTGTAGCTCCCTGAAATCTACGACACCAAGCTTCAACTCTTCTTTCTGGTTTTCAAAGCTCTTAATGGTATTCCTCCTTCTAATTGAACCACATTTGCTTCCCAGTCCACTCAAACATACATTTGTCTCTCCTGGATTGTTTTGCATGCTTTGGGTTGCAAATTTTTAAAAAAGAAAATCCACACAGTTCCACTGGATTTATTAATTAAGAAGTCTAATGTGGCAGAATTCACAGGGTTGATTAACTCAGTGTCTTCACAACATGGTCAAGTACCCTGGTTTCTTCCTCTCCTCTCTAACCTCCCAGGCCCATCAGCCCATCATCAGCAAGGAGCTCATTCTCAGGATCACACTCCTGTGCTCAAGCCATTCTATGCAACACTGTCCATTGCGAGAAGAGAAGGCAATTCTGCCTCTTGTTCTCTTCTCAACAATTAGAAGATCTTTCCCAGAAGTCCCCACAGTGTCCCCTCGTGACTCCTTGGCTACTGTTTCATGTGTGCATGCCTAAACTTGGCAGGAGGAGAGGGACTACCACGTATAAGGGAGGGTTAAAAAAAATGGGACTCTTCCAGCCAGGAAAAAGAAGGAATGACTGTAGGATAGGCAACCACAACATGGATAACACCCCACTTTGTTTTTATCCCTACAGGTCGGCCTCATTCCAATGTTTGTGCCTTTGTTTTAAACATTCTAAGCCTTTCCTCCTCCTTTTCACCATACAAATGCTTTCTATTCCTGAAGAGCATGGATATATAAGAATGAGAGTTTGACACTGAGAGGTCAAATAGTCAAGGTTACATAGCCAGGAAGAGGCCTACCTGGGATTTAATCCCAGAACTTTCTAACCCAAGATCACATGTGCCCCTTCTGCCCTCTAATGCCCATCTTCTCTGTAAAAGTTTCCAGCTGCCATATCATTTCCCCAATTTTGACTTGACCCCAAGCAATTAACTCCCTCTCTCCCAAATTTCCACTATAATAAGCAAGTGAAGTGAAGTTGCTCAGTCGTGTCCGACTCTTTGCGACCCCATGGACTGTAGCCTACCAGGTTCCTCCATCCATGGGATTTTCCAGGCAAGAATACTGGAGTGGGTTGCCATTTCCTTCTCCAGGAGATCTTCCCGACCCAGGGATTGAACCCGGGTTTCCTGCATTGTAGGCAGACGCTTTACTGTCTGAGCCACCAGGGAAGCTCATAATAATAAGCAAAGAAATAGATAATATAGAAACATTATTAGCAATCCTAGGAAACATAGAAGGGTGGTATATTGTGTAGATGGATTCAATTAAAGAAAGGATTATCCAACGGGTCAACTCATGAGAAATAATGGATGGAATTTCACAGAAGATCTCATGGCTAGAGTAGCTCTAAGTAGAAACAGACAGGCAGTGGGCCAAATGGGAAAGAAAAAACTCAAACATTTCATAGGAGTATATAAGCAAATATATATGGGGCAGGGAGAGACCAGTGAACATCACTGCCAGTTATGCTCAATTTGGTGAGACAAAGGGGCTAAGAAAAGCAAGGGCATTGCCCTTGAAGACTATTAACAAGGACAAGCATGATTTTGGAAGAAGTGGGGCAGGACTCACCATTTGCTGCAATAAACATGAAGAAGAAAACACTGAGCCCAGCAGTTTGTTTTCCTGCCCCATGTCCGTCTCCTTTACAAAACACTCTTTCTATTCCTTCCAGTCAAGAGAGCCTAAACCTTCCAGTCAAGACCCCTATTTATCAAAGCAAAACAACAAACATATATAAACTTTTCCTTGTATTAAGCCATTTAAACTGAGATCTGCACAGCCTCTGACATATCAACCCCAGTAATGATTAAGCATAAATATCAGGAAGAATAAATAGAAAAAACTTACTGAACGGAGAGAGTGAGTTAGAAGTTCAACTTATAAAGACCTTCTAAGGATTCAGGAAAAAAAGTTGTAAGGGACTTCTTTTAAAACGTAAAGGAGAACAATATAAAAATCTGTCATTTGGATCTAGAATAAAATTCAAAACGACATTTTATTTCTAAAAACAGAACCACTCTCATGTCAGGAAACATTGCTTTCAGATGAAAAATATAATGGAGCTAAATAGTCTACTGCAGAAAACTAAACTAGAGAATTAGAAAGAGCTTGATAAAATTTCCCCAAACTCAGAAGAAATTGATAAAAAGTTCAATGCCATGGGCAATGTGGGAGACATGGGAGATGAATCTAGGAAATTACATATCTGGACTATAAACTGCATGTTATTTGCCTTCTTGCTCTTGGGGATCTGGGTGCAAGCAACTTGGGCCCTGCTATTTCCATGACCCATGAAAGGCCAATGCAATCACCTCAATTTCTACTCACTGGGAGTTTAAGCTCACAGTGCTCTTCTAGCCCAATTTCCATATTTGGTCCCTATTTCTTGCCACATCAAACTGGACAGGATTCAGCCCTTATACGAGCTCTACCAGAAGTCCACTCAGGATATTTGAAACTCGTTATCATATGTGTTTTTCAATGCCTTCCTTCCCTTTCTCCTTCTCCCACCACTGTTCCTCATCCCCACACTTCAAAACTGCCCTCATCCATCCATTCATTCATTCAGTTCAGTTCAGTCACTCAGTCATGTCCGACTCTTTGTGACCCCGTGAATTGCAGCACGCCAAGCCTCCCTGTCCCTCACCAACTCCCGGAGCCCACCCAAACCCATGTCCATCGAGTCGGTGATGCCATCCAACCGTCTCATTCTCTGTCGTCCCATTCTCCTCCTGCCCCCAATCCTACCCAGCATTAGGGTCTCTTCTAATGAGTCAACTCTTCACATGAGGTGGCCAAAGTATTGGAGTTTCAGCTTCAACATCAGTTCTTCCAATGAACACCCAGGATTGATCTCTTTTAGGATGGATTGATCTTCACATGAGGTGGCCAAAGTATTGGAGTTTCAGCTTCAACATCAGTTCTTCCAATGAACACCCAGGATTGATCTCTTTTAGGATGGATTGATTGGATCTCCTTGCAGTCCAAGGGACTCTCAAGAGTCTTCTCCAACACCACAGTTCAAAAGCATCAATTCTGCGGCGCTCAGCTTTCTTCACCGTCCAACTCTCATACCCATACATGATCGCTGGAAAAACCATAGCCTTGACTAGACGGACCTTTGTTGGCAAAGTAATGTCTCTGCTTTAAATATGCTATCTAGGTTGGCCATAACCTTCCTTCCAAGGAGTAAGCGTCTTTTAATTTCATGGCTGCAATCCCCATCAGCAGTGATTTTGAAGCCCCCCAAAAATAAAGTCTGACACTGCTTCCACTGTTTCCCCATCTATTTCCCATGAAGTGATGGGACCAGATGCCATGATCTTAGTTTTCTGAATGTTGAGCTTTAAGCCAACTTTTTCACTCTCCTCTTTCACTTTCATCAAGAGGCTCTTTAGTTCTTCTTCACTTTCTGCCATAAGGGTGGTGTCATCTGCATATCTGAGGTTATTGATATTTCTCCCGGCAATCTTGATTCCAGCTTGTGCTTCTTCCAGCCTGACATTTTGCATTATGTACTCTGCATATAAGTTAAATAAGCAGGGTGGCAATATACAGCCCTGATGTACTCCTTTCCCAATTTGGAACCAGTCTGTTGTTCCATGTCCAGTTCTAACTGTTACTTCTTGACCTGCATACAGATTTCTCAGGAGGTAGATAAGGTGGTCTGGTATTCCCATCTCTTTAAGAATTTTCCACAGTTTGTTGTGATCCACAGTCAAAGGCTTTGGCATAGTCAATAAAGCAGAAGTAGATGTTTTTCTGGAACTCTCTTGCTTTTTCAATGATCCAACGGATGTTGGCAATTTGATCTCTCACAGAGGTAATTAAGGTTAAATGAGGAAACTGGGGTGGACCCTGACCCAATAGGACTGGTATCCTCATAAGAAGAGGTGATGAGGACACAGGCACACGCAGATGGAAGACCATGTGAAGACAGGGGGGAGACAATGGCCATCTACAAGCCAAGGAGAGAGTCATCAGAAGAAATCAACCCTGCCCACACCTTGATCTTTGATTTCTAGCCTCCAGAACTGTGAAGAAATAATTTTCTATTGTTTAATCCACCCCATCTGAGATATTTGTCATGGTAGCCCTAGCAAACTAATACAGATTTCAACACATCTTTTCAAGGGATACAATTCAACCCACAACAGTACGTGATAAATGGTATAAAAACCAGCAAAATAAAGGAGGAGGCTAGTGAGAGGGGAGGAGTGGGCAAAGGAATTCAGTTCTCCCCACCTCTAATCCCAAACTGGCTCACCCCAAAACTACCAGTGTACAGCAGAACAAAGAGCTCTTTCTATAACTGGATCTACTTTTCTTGGAAGGTAATTGGGAGAAAAACAGCAAAAATTTCTGTTAAATGATATGAACAATTGTTAAGCACTTATTGTCAGCCAGCGTGCCAAACTTTAACTGTATCATCTCAATGAATCCTTATCACAACCATATGCATTGAGTGCTATTATTTTCTCCATTTTATAGATGAAAAAACAGAGACTCAAGAGGGTCAGGTGACTTACCCAAGTCCAAATACCTAGGACATAGACCCTCTAATCCCAAAGTCTCCATTTGCAAGCACTATGACATACCACCTCCTCTTTATGTATAGGTTTTAAGTGAGCACTTGTTATATAGAACTGCTCTTTAGGATTAAGAATTTCTTTCAACTGTTAAGAGTACTGCATAACTGCATATCAGATATGAGTATGACTCAGCACAGCTCCCCCTGTTTTCTGTTTTCAAATAAGAAAGGAAAGGGGCCTGTTGTTTTGGCTTCCTTACCACTAAGCCATTGATATTTTAGGGGAGTAATTGAACTCAGTACTAGCTTGTTTTCTCTGTGAACTAGTATCCCCCGAAGATAGGTGACTTTTCAGGGCACACAAGAAAGTGACTGTAAATTCAGTGCCTAAATGACACTTGGAGTTCATCAGCCATCAAGAGAGAAGGAGGCTGCCTAGCTATAAAGCAGTGATTTAAATCTCGTCTTATACACAGGCATGCCCATCTTGCAATTTGGCATTTTTTAAGAATGAGGACAGAAAGGAGGGGTGGTATTTTTGTAAATAACAGGTTGATATTTCTCCAAGAGAACTGCCATGATCGGTTTGCCTTCAGTGAAAAGTCACTTCCATCCCACACAGTCCAGCTATTATTCTCAGGTTGCTGAAATAATGAGAAACATTAAAGAACGGAGTCAAATTCAGCCACCGAGACACATGACCACGTTCGGTCCCATGCAAATTAGAGCCGCTGGCAGAACCACGGTGTTCCCATCAGCCAGCACCCCCACGCCTAGCACCCACAGTATCCTCGTTTAAGCACTATCATGTTATTAGGACAGAGAGGCAAAACATGGGCCAGTGTTCCCTCTGCACTTCCTGCTAGTAGAGAAGAATCAATCTCAGTCTTACCTCTGTCTGATGTCTTCCCTCATGCCTCAGCAGCAAAGAAGCCAGTGTCTGAGTTCATGAAACAGCACTTCTTACAGACTGCACTTGTCATCCAGAAGGACCACTGTTAGGACCCCACCCTCCTCCTAGCCACATGACCAGTCCACTTGTCACAGGGAGTTCAGTACCATCAGTCAGCCACTGTATCCTAAGTGCCTATGACACAGCAGGCCCTGTGCTACAGGCCAGGCCTAAGCATGTTCCCAACATCCCGAACCATATGGTCTCTGATCCTCAGAAAGCTGACCTTTCAGAAGGAGACAGGGCCAGTCAGACAAGCAATGACAACAACATGGACTGTGTGATCAACAAAATGAGGGTGGCCATGGAAACATACCTTGGGCAGCTTACTTCTTCGACCTAAGCTGAGACCTGAAGGGTGAGTAGGAATCATCAGAGGAGTGTTCCAGGGGCAACAACATAGGTGAAAGTTCAAAGGAGAAGGTGTATCAGTAGGTTGTAGTCATTAAAAGAAGTTTGACGTGTCTGAAGCAAGGAGTTCAAGAAGCCATGGCTCACTGTGCTTCCCTGGACAGCCCATTCTCCTGCTCTTTACAGGATCTGCTTCCTCCTGCTTCACAGTGTCCCTTAATCCAACATTCATCACTTCCCCTTAACTCTCACAGCATGAAATCATGTACTATTTTATAGACAAAATAGAGGCCACCCAATAGGAACTCCCTCAGCTTCCTGCTACCAAACATCAAAAACTCCATCTATCTGTGTCTATCCTGAATGCTTTCCCCAATCTCACCCGTTACAGTACATTGAGGCCTGCCTCTCATTCAAGGCCAATTTCTTGACGCTTTGGAGCCCATTTTCCTTTGGCCATCCCTAGAAACTTCCTTTTTCATCATTTCTTCTTTCTCTTGTATATTCAACTTCCTTCCTCAAATAGACCAGGTCCATAAATTTTTTAAACATGCTCATATTTCTTCCATTAAAAAATTCTTTCTATGCCCTAATAAATAATGACCTATCTCCATCTTCTGCTTCTTAGTACAAGTTCTCCCAAGAGTTGTCTATACTTATGATCTCCATCTCTGCACCTCCTAGTTATTCTCCAATTCATTCTAACCTGGTCACCACATCTCCACGCCACCATGTGGCTCATATTAAAGTCACTAATGACATCCACGTTGCTAAACCCAAAAAGGGCATTTTTCAGACTTCATCTTCTTTGAATCTCAAGAACATTTGATACTGTGATCCAATCGGTTTTATAAATACTCACCATCCTTGGCTTCCAGACACACTCCCTTTTCTTATTTTCCTCTTACATTTCTCTTCATTCCTTCTAAGTCTCATTTTCATAGTCTATCCTCTACCAAGCCATTCAATGTCTGAGTTTTCCAAGACATAATTTAGGGCCCTCTTTTCTTCCCAATAATCTCTATGTAAAATCATAATCATGACTGTGATTACCATCTTTATACACCTAACTCAAAATTCATTCAATTATATTTTTAGCAGGTTCCAAAACTATATATACACATATCTGTTTACTTGACATTTCACTTCTTAATAGTTGTCTCAAATGCACCCCAAACTCTACATGGTCAAACTCAAACCCTCCCATGCCTTTCCTTCTACACAATAACACAAATAGTCCTTTTCAAGCATTTCCTACCTCACCAAATGGTACCATCATCCATTTTCTCAAACCAGAATTACATGCATCATCTCTTACATTTCCCCTTAATTCCCTGTTTCCAAATTATTACTGAACCCAATTAATTTTGTCTCTGCCGTGTCTCTTGAAACCATACCTTTCTCATCATTTCAGCTGTTACCTTCCTAATCCACTCTACCACCATCTGTTAACTAGACTATTACAGTGAGCTATGCATTAACCTCACTGCATCCCCTCTCACCTCGCTGCTTAGACTGATCTTTTCAAAACTGAAATCAGGACTTACAGTGCTGGCCAAGTAAAAGTAAGCCCAGTACAGTCTCTCTCTCCCAGTGATTATAACTAAATTATAACTAAATACTTGCAATACAGTGATTACAACTAAATACTCTGGACACAGAAGGCAACTTTCTGAGGACTGTGCAAAATGAACAACAGCATGAAAATTGGGGCAAGAACTCAAAATTTGAAAAAGCCATCCATATGGTAGTGAATTTCCACACATTTCCCCCTGTTACCATCCCCAGCTTTGATACCAATTACAAAACTGTACATGCATCCAGGCAGCGAAATGTCTGGGAGGAACTCTATATTCCTGACCACAGGACCAGGAAAGAAGGTGCTTGCAAGTGGAAGAGTATAGGAAAATTCCTATATATTTTTTTTGTTTTCTCTCCTTGCCTTCCTCTATGGAGGATCTCATTCATGGGACTAGACATTGGCATCATAGGCAAAACTCCAAGAGAAACTCTTGTCTTTCTAGATAGAGGAATTTTAAAAGAAGCCTATGGTGTAAATACTGTGAAAAATCCTTGGTTTCTCTCTCTCTTCTCACCACTTTGTCCTAAAGGCAGTTGTAATGACGCAGAAATGCATGGCAGCAGCACAGGAAATTAAAACTTCCAAAGAAATGCTGCCTTTCTAGCCAAATGACCAGAAAGAGGGGCATCTGAGGTCCACAGGAGTGAGAAGAATACTGCAAAGGAAAGAGCTGGAAAGAGGATCCCTTAAGTTTGTGTATAAATGCCTCAGCTGTGCATGTATAGGACATATCCATAGCAACTAGGATCAAAAGACGTGAACAACATTATCAATCAACTTGACCTAACTGACATTTATAAGACACTCAAAACCAAAACCAAAACCCCAAACCAGCAGATACTGCTGTCTACCTATTAGAATGGTTAAAACAAAAAGCTCCTTGACACTGGTCTTGGCAATGATTTTTTTGGACATGACACTCAAAGCACAAGCCACAAAAGCAAAAATAAACAAGCAGGACTACATCAAACTGAAAAGCTTCTACAAAGCTAAAGAAACAATCCACACAAAAAAGAGGCAACCTATGGAATGGGACAAGGTATTTCCAAGCCAGGTATAATCAGGTAACGGTTTAGTATCCAAAATATATATAAGGAACTCATACAACTCAGTAGCAAAGGACATAATCCAATTAAAAAATGGGCAGAGGACCTGAATAGACATGTTTTCCCAACATATACGAACGGCCAACAGAAACATGGAAAAGATGCTCAGTATCACTATCAGGGGAATGCGATTCAAAATTACAATGAGATACTGGCTCACACCTATTTGGACAGCTATTATCAGGGGGGAAAAGGAGTAACAAATGTTGGTGAGGATGTATAGAAAAGGGAACTCTTGTTCACTGTTGGTGGGGATGTAAATTGGTACAGCCACTCTGGAAAACAGCATGGAGATTCCTCAAAATATTAAAAATAGAACTATCATGTGATCCAGCAATCCCACTTTTGGGTGTATATCTGATGGAAATGAAATCACTATCTGAAAAGATAGCTGCACCCCAATGTTCACTGCAGCATTAGTCACAGTAGGTCAAGACACAGGAACAACCTAAGTGTCCATGGACAGATGAGTAAATAAAGAAAATGTGATACACACACACACACACACATAATGGAGTATTACTCAGTCATAAAAAGAAGGAAACTCTGCTATTTGCAACACCATGGATGGACCCTGAGTGCATTACGCTAAGTGAAATGAGTCAGAGAAAGACAAATACTGTATGATTTCACTTCTATGTGGAATCTAAAATAAAACAAAACTCATAAAAGTAGGGAGTAGAATGGTGGTAGCCAGGGGTTAGAGGGTGGGGGAGATGGGCAGAAGCTGTTAAAGGTCACAAACTTGCAACCAGTAGATGAATAAGTCCTGGAGATCTAGTGCACAGCATGGTGGTTACAGACAACAATATTGTATTATAAACTTCAACGCTGCTGAGAAACTAGATCTTAACTGGTCCCACCACAAAAAGAGAAATGGTAATTTTGTGATGTGATAGAGGTATTAGCCAATGTTACAGTGGTAATCACACTGCAATATACAAATGTGTCAAATCAACACAGCGGGGAGATGTCAGTCAAAGAGGAACAAACTTCCAGTTATAAGATGATTAAGTTCCAGAGATCTAATAAACAGCATGGTGACTACTGTTAACAACACTGTATTATATACTTGAAAGTTACTAGTATATCTTAGATATTCCTACTACAAAAAAAATGGGGTCATGTGAGATGATGGATGTGTCAACTAACCTTATTTCGGTAATCATTTTACAAGTTTTATGTATATCAAGTCATCGCATTGCACATCTTAAACTTATGTAATGTTACATGTTCGTTCTATATCAATAAATCTGGGGGGTAGAATATGAGTAAAGCAAAAAAAACTGACAATACCAAGTGCTGGTGAGGATGCAAGGCAACTGAACTCATCTATTGCTGGTGGGAATGCAAAATGGTACCACCACTCTGGAATGACAGCTTCAGGTAAACATACACTTACCATAATTTCTCTAGTTTAAGAGCAGGAGTGGGGGTTGAGTGAGTTTAGAAAAATACATGACATGTACTGGTCAAAGAGGCCAGACAGTTTAATGTGTGTAAGGATGTTTTGAAGCAGCTGACTACAGATGAACAAGAAGACAAGTGTAAACAGAAGAAATTAAGAGACCAGGTTAAGAGCATCTTCCATACATGTAAGGAAAGTGAAGAAATTTATAGTTAAAGAGGTGATGGTTCCAGGATCAAAATCAAGACTGAGTCTTAAGATGGTAAGATATAAGGTGTATCTACCTTTGCTCTCAATGCACCAACAGATAATGTGCTCTGCTATAAGTTGTGAAGGTTCAAAGTTGCCTAGCAAGACATTTGCTTAGCAGAACTGGTGTGACTAGTTCCTGCATACAGTTATAAATTGTCAATTCTTTGGTAGTCTTTCTCCCATTTGTTTCCTACCATAATTTCCATTTTGTGTATGGAAATGAACCTAAATATTGATTATAGACTCATCAAATATATAGCATCTTCAATGTATTGTATTTTATTTATAAATAATATAAATATACAACTTAAAAAATGTCATACACATCATGACTTTTTCAAAAAATGGAAATTATTTTTTCAAAAGAGATAAAAATTATAAATATTTCAAAGTAATTTTTATGCCATTTCTTAATGGTACCAAAATCCTGTTTCTCTCCCCAAAATAATATGCTATAACTGTTCTAAGAAAAGTGATGTGATTGAATATGCTTTATCTTTTAAACATCTTAGTTTAACATCCTCTAATATATCAATTTTAAGTTCTAATTCTAAGTTCAGCTTATTATAATTCTTAGTTGTAATATCTGCCATGACTAAAGGAGACATATCACAAAAATATGTACTTATAAATGAAACAAATGCACCATTGCCCATGCTTACCAAAGAATGATACTTGCTTTCTGTTCCCAGTAACCAATGAAACACAGTGGGCTTGGGGGCAAATAGGCCGGTTAATTTCCACCCTCCTTAATACTAATCCATTTTTCTTACAAGGTAATCAGAATGTGCGTAATTTGTACATCTTTGACAAAGTGTCTCAAATCCCACAAAAGTTCTGTTTTGAAAAAATTTAGAGGAATTAGAAACTTCTGTTTCCAACATGCACATGCATGCATGAGTGTGTGTGTGCTGGAGAGAGAGAGAGTTATATGTGACACTGGTTTTCAGTGACAAAAATCTCATAAGAAAACATTCCCAAACATCTATTTTCAAATGCAGTCTCTATTACACAAGTTTGTTTTGAAAAGCAGTTACTTTCTCACACAGTGTTAAAACATCAACTTTATATTGAAGATATAGATTGTGTAGGCATGTGTGTGAATAAATACATGGAAATATTCTACTGTCAGATATGATTAGGCATCAGTGCTCATATCTGACAATGAGGCTAAGGAAGAATTCACACAGGAGTAGGAGAATCAGCTCTGCCATGTTCTTATGTTTTGCTTGTACTTACATTCTAAATACTTCCTTAACCCTCAGTTTCTTGGCAGAATTCCTTTTAATCTTCTGGTCCATTTGGAGAGCAATAGATCAATTAATATATAATATAGGTAACATCTACCACAATTCCACCAAACAGGGCACGAAATCAATTTAAAAACACAAAAGACTGAAATAAGTGAGTGAGTCACCACCAAGCTTCCTGAATTCCCCTTGGCCAAACAGAACCCATTATCATCTCATATATGAACTGAATAGATACATCTATATCAGCCTATATATTACATAAGAAAGCCAAATTTCTTTCTTATTTTTACATAAAAAAATAGAAACTAAATGTTTGCTCCACAAATGTTACCTCTCTGGTGCACACATTCCACTACGGAGAGATTCATGAAATATAGCATAAGATCCATTTAAGGAAACATTTTACAACCAATAAAATCATATGACAGAATAATAATTAAATATGGGGAAAGACAATATACCATTAGAGTGAAAAGTGGTTTACCAATAGCATTTTTCCTATATGTGGAACAAAGGAAATATGTTTATATATGAGTGAATACAGTCAACATAAAGTTACTAGAAGCATACACACTACAATGTTAGCAGTAATTATCTCAGGATGGTAAGACTATGGGTAATTGCTACTTCCCTGTCTCTCTTTCTCTTACATTTTGCAAAATGTCTGTAATCATTTTCTAATCAGAGGAAGACGTATTACTGTTTTCCCATTACTTTCACAAGAAGTATGTGCTACCCTGTTATTCCATAACAATATTGTTATGAAATACGATGACTATACAGTGTCCATTCCATTCATTCATCAAAAGGCTGATAGTTCACTGTGTACTAGGCACTGCTCCAGACCCCAGGGGACACAACAATGAGCAGAAACAGACTCAGTTCCTGCCCTCAGGAGGGAGAGGCAGACAATAATCAATAGATTGAAAACACAGCAAGAGTAAGTATTATGAATGGAGAATACACATTGCCATAAAAATCCCAAAAGAGAGACCTAACCTAGAATGGAGGGGAAAAGATACTGAAAGTATTTGGTAGATGTCCAGACTTCTTATTTAAAACATTTTAAATGAGAATGCCATAATTTTTCATTCACAACCAAACTGTAATAATCTGTGGGTTATTTGTGGCTTTCTATTATTATAACTCTATTCTTTTCTATTAGGATGAATAATAAACAGTTGCTTGAACTTTCCAAAGTGTCAGAAAATAATAAAACTGAGGAAAGAATACTTTGGTAAAATCAAAAGTATTCTAAACAATCGTTAAGTTGTCCAAAGAGTAAGAATAAAAAGTAAACTTTTATTTATTTATTTTTTTAAAGTAAACTTTTAATCTAGCCTAAGAAGTTATGAGAAGAAAGAAATTCTAACAGAAGTAGAATTTCTAATGAGCCAGTCCCTAGAGAGATGGGTTCCATTTACTGGGTTTCCTTGGTGGTGGTAGTTTAGTAGCTAAGTCATGTCTGACTCTGGTGACCCCATGGACTGTAGCCTGCCAGGCTCCTCTGTCCACGGGATTCTCCAGGCATGAATACTGGAGTGGGTTGCCATTTCCTTCTCCAGGGTTTCCTTGGTTACCACTAAAAATTGGTAAAAGACATTTGGGAACAGTCAGGTTTAATGGGGAAGATGTGACAAGATTGAATTTATCTCAGAGTTAGACAGACCCTGTCAATTTCATGGTCCCGCACTCCCCAATGTGTACATTTCACCAATGGACAAAATGACTCAGAAGAAAGATGCACACAAATCCGGCTTCTATACTGCACTTTCCCAAATGTTAGGCAACTGTAAATTAATACACATGATCACTTCATCTGGTTTTCTAATACTGCTCTCCTAAGGCATTTCAGAGGGTCAGTGATTTTTCAATTTCTTAAATCATTTCTGCCAACACTGTTGCTTATGATAAATTGCTAAGAGGCCTAAATCTTCCATGTTCCTTTCCTTGATGAAAATGTAAATCTTTCCAAACACATTGATTTTTATCGTTGTAAAGTATACTTGTAAAGCATTTTGGAAGGTTCTGAGTCACACTGGATAAAAGAAATTTTAAAGAGAGATGCCATCACTTTGCCCACCATTACCATTTCTTCTGGAGAAATGAAATGATTCTGCACAGTGCACCAGGTCACACCTGGGATACACCAAAGGTACTGGTCATCCTTTTAAGAAGACTTCATGATTAAGAGCCCGTGTGACATACAGCACTGTGACCCTATAGAAAATTGAGCTGCTGAATTTGGGGGCATAGCTGAATGTTGATTAGTGTCAGTTATCTCTTTGGGTGAAGAAAGATGCTGCTAAGGTGTTCTTTTTCATGCCTTTCCCAGAAAGATGAGCAAAAAAGCAGCGTGTCATAGCTAACGACTTGCTCAGCTCCATTACTCCTAGCCTAGCATCTGAGAGAGGTAAATGATTTCACTGATTAGAAAATGAATCTTGAAAATGCAAGAGCTGCACAGAATGTTGGCCCAGAATTGCACAGGTATTTGAATGAACGTGGAGAATAAATTCATGTAAAATTACTCCCTGTGAAAATGCACCATTAAAGATATGTATTTTGGTCCAATGATCATCACTGATAATATCATTAAGTACTCTTTCATGGTACTAAATTCAAGAATAATTTGGACATTTAAATATGCACATTTTTAAACATTAGAAATCTAGCTCCATTCACACCAACCCACAGGGATAAATATGCCTTATTTCTGCAACCAAGCCCCCTTTTTGGCTGAAGAAGTCATATCTTAATAGCATAACAAAGCTGAAGAGAACCTGCAAGAGTGAAATGTTGATAGTGATGGTCACACTGACATTTCTATAAGATACTGAATGTGAGAATATAGGGAATGAGCTGCTCCTCAGGTAAAAGGTAGACATTTTGAGAGGTACAGTCTACTAATGTACTATTTAGTAAACTGTATCTCCAGGGCATTAAATAGCACATAATGCTCAGGAGGGAAGCTAAGATTGGAAATGCATTATCTACTGTGCTGAGAGGAGTTCATTTGCCCCAGGAAATCTGGCCCAATGATAATTCAATCCAGTGCATTAACTTGGTACACAAAATTATGTAGCATATTCTTTTGTCTTTAGTACAGAGACAAATATTCTCTTTAATAGACATTTCCACATGTAATACATAGGAAAGACATTGCGCCACAAATGCTAAACAAGATATGGTTAGAACTAATGGGCTTTGTTTCTAGCCCATCTCCATCAGTCATCCCTTCTGTCATCTCTCCTTTGTGGAGGGAGCTACAAGAATATTTCCTTAGGATTCTTTCCTCATTCAGGGAAGACCTAGCCCCAAAGGATGAACCAAGTCCAAACACCACCCAATATACATGGCCACACAAAAAAATCAGTGGTATATCAGTAGCAGTTGTACTACTTGCCTTAAATGAAGTTATTATGTATCCACTGAGATAGATGCCAAATGACAGTTATTTTGTGGATTACCAATGAACATCAAACAATATAAAACAAACATAAAATACAGCTCAGGTGAATAAAAAAGAAGATGGAGTGGAGTAAGATTACAAATAAAAATGCATTGGTGAGTCTTGGTGCCAAAGTTATATGGATGGCCAAACACAGGGGTTTAGATAAGAAAACAAAGGCTAGCAATGGAGTTGTAGAGTCAGAATTCTAATACCAGACAGGGCCTCATTGAGCCCTATCATTTATCAAATGAAGAAGCTGAGGCCCAAGGGGACAGAACAACTTGTTCAAAGTCACATGGATTATCAGTTACAGTTAGAGGACTAGAAGCCCATACTATAGGTTGGCCAGAAAGTTCATTCAGGTTCATAACAGTGTATGGAAAAAACTGAATGAACTTTTTGGCCAACCAATAGTTCTGTCTTTTCCTCTTTAGCATAAATTGAGAAAAGTAGTCCCTAGTTCTAGAGAAGCTAAGCTGTTCTTCTGACAGAGTTGGAGACCTCAGACTCCTTCAAGACCACTATTCCATATGAGGAAGAGCAAAAAAAAAAAACAACAAACCTGCATATCACACCTCTCTTTACACATAATCTTTAAAACACAGTTCCAATGTATTAATAAATCCCTTGAAATGAACTCAACTGCTGTGTGAGACAACACAGTTTTATGGATTTGTTGCTATACTGTGTATTTAGCCCTGGAAAACAAACAAAATAATACTGTTCTGTGAACAGAGCCTCCAGATTGTATTATTTAATACTCCTGATAGATGATAGTCATTTTTGCAAGTGGCATCTGGCCAAGATTGTGGGTCTCAAAGAGTGTCTCAACTGTGCTCAATCATTGCATCTCCTTCTATTAAAAACCCGTATTGGGATTTCTAGAACCCACGGCAATCAATCTGCTTGATTAATGAAATTTTTTTCTAAGGCTTTTGTTTTCCTGGCACTGGCTCTCAAAAAAATTAGACACTCATTTCCTCCTCCATTTGCGGTTGCTAGGAAAGAGAGATTTTGTGATAAATATTTATTATCTTCCAATTCCTGTCTCCCTTATGGTGGGGTTACTGCTTTATTCAGCTCCAGAGCTAAGGAAAATGTCTGCCATGTCATTAATAATAAACAAAGCTGTAGTGTGTGTGCAATAATGAATTAAGCTCATCCCAGTCCATCTGTGCATCACCATTCACAGACATCTTGTCAAAGGAAGGTTCTGCAGGATCCACAGGTCCTTGGTCCTCTCATTATGTAAGTAATCCATGGGAGGAGTCGAGTTAAGTTGTAAAATATTTTAATACAAAGTGAGCGACCTCTTTTCCCAAATATTTGTCTGGCAATGAAGCAAAATTCTAGCTATTGTTGCCCCAGGGTTGAGGGTGAAAAAAAGGGAAAGTTACCAAGGCT
This sequence comes from Okapia johnstoni, assembly GCA_024291935.2. NCBI lineage: Eukaryota > Metazoa > Chordata > Mammalia > Artiodactyla > Giraffidae > Okapia > Okapia johnstoni. The sequence goes on along the minus strand of CM044305.1, from coordinate 20,011,399 downwards.
CATTTGATCTTGGAGAATCAATGGAGCAGCCTCCTTATGGAAATTAGGCAGCTGGAGTGGGTAAGAATCAGTCTCGACTTTTTCACTTTTTCTAGAAAGGTCCCCCTCAATGTGCTGGTGAGCCTTTCCCAAACGGCCTCATAAAAATTTCACTAACATTTCTTCTGTTTCCCTACACTAATTCTTCTCTGGTAAACAGCACAGTATGTATTGTTCGGACAATAAACTCCTGTTGTCTTTTAGATAATGGCTTCCACACTTCCATAACTTATTTCTAACATAATAGATTCTCTAAATTCGTGCTTCTCAAACATTGATGAGCACACTAGCTGCCCAGGAATCTTGTTAAAATGCAGAATCCAATTCAGCAGGTCTGGGATTGGGACCTGAGATCACATTCTTAGCAAGCCCTCCAGGGATGCCAAGGCTGCTGAGCAGTAAGACCTAAATGATACATCTCTCCCCTTGGAACCTCAAAGAGTCAAGCAAAGACAACAAATTAAGAAGCCCACACAAAAACAAGATTTTTAATGTTTTCATGCAGAGTTGACTGTCAACATGTTGCTTCTCTAAATTATAACACCCTATGACTGGATACCACAGTCACAGAAAACTAACCAATCTAATCACATGGACCACAGCCTTGTCTAACTCAATGAAACTATGAGCCATGCTGTGTAGGGCCACCCAAGACGGACGGGTCATGGTGGACAGGTCTGGCAAAATGTGGTCCACTGGAGAAGGGAATGGCAAACCACTTCAGTATTCCTGCCTTGAGAACCCCATGAACAGGATGAAAAGGCAAAAAGATAGGACACTGAAAGATGAACTCCCCAGGTCGGTAGGTGCCCAATATGTTACTGGAGATTAATGGGGAAATCACTACAGAAAGAATGGAGAGACGGAAACAAAACAAAAACAACACCCAGTTGTGGATGTGACTGGTGATGGAAGCAAGGTCTGATGCTGTACAGAGCAATATTGCATAGGAACCTAGAATGTTGGGTCCATGAATCAAGGCAAAATTGGAAGTGTTCAAACAGGGGATGGCAAAAGTGAATGTCGACATTTTAGCAATCAGCAAACTAAAATGAACTGGAATGGGTGAATTTAACTCAGATGACCATTATATCTACTACTGTGGGCAAGAATCCCTTAGAAGAAATGGAGTAGCCATCATAGTCAACAAAAGAGTCCAAAAAGCAGTACTTGAATGCAGTCTCAAAAAAGACAGAATGATCTCTGTTCATTTCCAAGGCAAACCATTCAATATCACGGTAATCCAAGTCTATGCCCTGACCAGTAAGGCTGAACAAGCTGAAGTTGAACAGTTCTATGAAGACCTACAAGACCTTCTAGAACTAACACCCAAAAAAGATGTCCTTTCCATTATAGGGGACTGGAATGCAAAAGTAGGAAGTCAAGAAACACCTGGAGTAACAGGCAAATTTGGCCTTGGAGTACAGAATGAAGCAGGGCAAAGGCTAATAGAGTTTTGCAAAGAGAACACACTGGTCATAGCAAACACCCTCTTCCAACAACACTAGAGAAGACTCTACAAATGGACATCACCAGATGGTCAACACCAAAATCAGATTGATTATATTCTTTGCAGCCATAGTTGGAGAAGCTCTATACAGTCAACAAAAACAAGACCAGGAGCTGACTGTGGCTCAGATCATGAACTACTTATTGCCAAATTCAGACTGAAATTGAAGAAAGTAGGGAAAACCACCAGACTATTCTGGTATGACCTAAATCAAATCCTTTATGACTATACAGTGGAAGTGAGAAATAGATTTAAGGGACTAGATCTGATAGAGTGCCTGATGAACTATAGACGGAGGTTCATGACATTGTACAGGAAACAGGGAGCAAGACCATCCTCAAGAAAAAGAAATGCAAAAAAGTAAAATGGCTGTCTGAGGAGGCCTTACAAATAGCTGTGAAAAGAGAAGCAAAAAGCAAAGGAGAAAAGGAAAGATATATGCATTTGGATGCAGAGTTCCAAAGAATAGCAAGGAGAGATAAGAAAGCCTTCCTCAGTAATCAGTGCAAAGAAATAGAGGAAAACAATAGAATGGGAAAGATTAGAGATCTCTTCAAGAAAACTAGAGATACCAAGGGAACACTTCATGCAAAGATGGGCTCGATAAAGGACAGAAATGGTATGGACCTAACAGAAGCAAAAGATATTAAGAAGAGGTGGCAAGAGTACACAGAAGAACTGTACAAAAAAGATCTTCACGACCCAGATAATCACGATGGTGTGATCACTTACCTAGAGCCAGACATCCTGGAATGTAAAGTCAAGTTGGCCTTAGGAAGCATCACTACAAACAAAGCTAGTGGAGGTGATGGAATTCCAGTGGAGCTATTTCAAATGCTGAAAGATGATGCTGTGAAAGTGCTGCACTCAATAGGCCAGCAAATTTGGAAAACTCAGCAGTGGCCACAGGACTGGAAAAGGTCAGTTTTCATTCCAATCCCAAAGAAAGGCAATGCCAAAGATTGCTCAAACTACCACACAATTGCACTCATCTAACACGCTAGTAAAGTAATGCTCAAAATTCTCCAAGCCAAGCTTCAGCAATACGTGAACTGTGAACTTCCAGATGTTCAAGCTGGTTTTAGAAAAGGCAGAGGAACCAGAGATCAAATTGCCAACATCCGCTGGATCATCAAAAGATCAAGAGCATTCCAGAAAACCATCTATTTCTGCTTTATTGACTATGCCAAAGCCTTTGACTGTGTGGACCACAACAAACTGTGGGAAATTGTGAAAGAGATGGGAATACCAGACCACCTGACCTGCCTCTTGAGAAATCTGTATGCAGGTCAGGAAGCAACAGTTAGAACTGGACATGGAACAACAGACTGGTTCCAAATAGGAAAAGGAGTACATCAAGGCTGTATATTGTCACCCTGCTTATTTAACTTATATGCAGAGTACATCATGAGAAACGCTGGGCTTGAAGAAGCACAAGCTGGAATCAAGATTGCCAGGAGAAATATCAATAACGTCAGATATGCAGATGACACCACCCTTATGGCAGAAAGTGAAGAACTATAGAGCCTCTTGATGAAAGTGAAAGAGGAGAGTGAAAAAGCTGGCTTAAAGCTCAACATTCAGAAAACTAAGATCATGGCATCCAGTCCCATCACTTCATGGCAAATAGATTGGGAAACAGTGGAAACAATGGATGACTTTATCTTTTTGGGCTCCAAAATCACTGCAGATAGTGATTGCAGCCATGAAATTAAAAGACGCTTGCTCCTTGGAAGGAAAGTTATGACCAACCTAGATAGCATATTAAAAAGCAGAGACATTACTTTGCCAACAAAGTTCCGTCGAATCAAGGCTATGGTTTTTCCAGTGGTCATGTATGGATGTGAGAGTTGTATGGTGAAGAAAGCTGAGTGCTGAAGAATTGATGCTTTTGAACTGTGGTGTTGGAGAAGACTCTTGAGAGTCCCTTGGACTGCAAGGAGATCCAACCAGTCCATCCTAAAGGAAATCAGTCCTGAATATTCATTGGAAGGACTGATGCTGAAGCTGAAACTCTAATACTTTGGCCACCTGATTAGAAGAACTGACTCATTGGAAAAGACCCTGATGCTGGGAAATATTGAAGGTGGGAGGAGAAGGGGACGACAGAGGATGAGATCGTTAGATGGCATCACCGACTCAATGGACATGAATTTGAGCAAGCTCCAGGAGTTGGTGATGGACAGGGAGGCCTGGAGTACTGCAGTCCATGGGGTCGCAATGAGTCGGACACAACTGAGCAACTGAACTGTACTGAACTGATGACTGGATATATCCCTCAAGCTAATAAAGCAAATATCAGAGTGTTCTTCTGAATGGTACTGCTCTAAATGGGTTCTTCTATTGTTCATTGTCACTATAGCTTCACCTTCTCAACTGAGTCCTAAGCTACCTAAAGCTACAAGAGACATCTACTATTATATCTTAACAGCCCCTCACTTAGCATGTTGTCAAATCCAGTCCAAGCACCATTAATAAATCCCTACTATCTGATTGGCACCAGGTTGAGCTCTGGACATGCTGAAAGGAATAAGGAAACATCACCATGATCTCAAGGAAATTAAAGTCAACACTAAGCAGGTAAGACCATCTTACGATATAAAATGGAATATGTTCATTTCTAACTCTGCTATTAAGTCCAAATCTTCTATGCAAACTCTATGTAACTTTCTGAATTCTTTGGAAACTGTAAGCAAACTTCAAGGACCGTAATTTCTTGTGTGAATCCAATGCTTTGTCATATCTTTTATACACTGCTAAATGACAGCATTTCAACTGACCAGAAGTAAACAAATGAGGAAAATGAAAATAACAACAAAAACATGCATTCTTAATTCCTGAGAACATTTGACAGCTCTAATATGGATGAATCCTATGCCACTGGAGTGGAAAGCTTTCACAAACAATCAAAAGAAAGATGTTTTCTCTTGCTTGTTACTTAGCAGTCCAGTCACACCAAGGTTAAAAATATGATTTCCATATTCCTTATCTAAGGGGACTCAATCAAGCAAGACTCCTTTCAACCCTCATTGGGACAGGAAGGAACAGATGCAAAAGCATCTGCCCTGCTGCAAAGTGATGAAAATGCTACTGTGATATCAAAGACAGCTCTGGGTCACTCCACAAAAGTCTCTAGTCTCAACATGAAAGTGTTCTATTGACTGTCATTGTGGTGAAAATAAAGAATGATACAGACTAACGTTTTAATTATCAACTTGAAAACCTAGCTATTGGTCTTCTCTGTTCCATCTCACAGCATTATTGCTCATATCCCTAATTGACACTTCCTTATGTGCCTTTTGGGGGACTGAAAAAATGCTCGAATACTTGACATCTTTGGTGCAGCAACAGTGACATCCAGTGGGTAGCAAGATTAACCCCAAAATTCTGTATCAACTCAATGAGGGTTAGGATATGCAAATAAAAAAACAATGTTTTTGCTTACTCATAGCCACTTACTATGAGAACCATATATTTTTAGTTCTCTCAAGATGACAGTCTATTTAGCTGTTATAGTAGTTAATAGACAAAGCAAAGTGGCCTCCTGTCTAACCAATCAAGACACTGCTAAAGTCTCTTTGCAAGTCTATGCCCCTCATTGCAACAAAAAACAACTATTAGTCAGAAAAGCCCTATTAATTTTATGAATAATATTCTTTCCACATATACTTATAAACACATTTATATAATACATATTTCAAATGCATGCATATAAAATGAAGCTGCCCCTCCTGTGGAGATGATGGCTAATAGAAGTATATAACACAAATACAGTATTCTTGGATTTCCAGACTTCATTTCAGTACTTTGTTTCTATCACTATTGCCTGCCAGTGTCCTCATTTCAGTTTGAAGCCACTAAGTGTACTTCAATCTAACTTCTGGCAAATAGACACCACAGAAGTATAACAGCTTTGGAGAAAATAATTGCCCCAGAGACATGGATCCCTCAGGCTTAGTGGAAAGAAGTTAATTACCTAGACCCCCAGAACGTATCAGAAGAGACGTCAATGTTGCTAAAATTCCTCTGAAAACAGAACTAGATTTCCAGGAGGAAGAAAGGAAAGAGACCAATAAATTTGGTTCATTAGCCCACATTGGCTCCCTTAGCAAGAAAGCAAGCAGGGGCTCTGAAATGAAATACAGAGAGTACTCAGCAATTAAAGTGATCTGTCAAAAAACAAGATCAGACTCACTGTAAAGAAAAATCAAAATCTCTACAGTTTCAAAAGTAGCAGGAAGCCCAGAATTCCTGGGCTCTGTTATTAACACAACAGGTTTCATAATACATTGGAATAAGTCCATCAAATCTTTTAGACAAACTAAATGACATTGTATGATGTTCATGCAAAAAAAAGAAAAGAAAGCAAAGAAATTCAAAATAATCTCAGAATAATGCATGGAAACAAAAAGTAAGATGGTCGTTCCTAAGACATTTAATCTGCTAAACCAACACTGACCAACAGGGCAGCTACCAACTAACTTTGGCTGTTGAACACATGACATATGGCCAGTCCAAATTAATATGTGCTGTAAGTATAAAATATGCATTAGGCTTTGAAGACTTAGCATGAAAAAATAATTTAAAAAATGAACTAATAGTTTGTATATTGATAACATTGTTAAAATTATAACATACTGGATATATTTAGTTAAAATACATTATCAAAATAATTTTATCTGTTCCTTTTTGCTTTTTTAATCTATTAGATTAAAATTACATATGTGGTTTGCATTATATTTCTATTAGACAGTGTTTCTCTAAGCAAATATGCAAGAATGAACATGTTCACAAAAAAACTCCACCATTTTAAATACTACCCTGTCTTAACAGGTTTATCCACTCCTCCACTGTTGTAGCCTTCTCTCTTACCTTTTCAAATTCACATACATAACTTAAGTATGTTTTAATGATTATAGTTGCTACAACTACCCACTGGTCATATAGGCATACTATAAGTAGAGAGGCATAATTCAGGTGTTAAGCTTGCAGATTCTGAAGTCAAATTTGAATGCCAGGTATGCCCTTCCTAGCTGTATAACTATGGTCATGTTATTCAAATGTTTTTGTGTCTCAGTCTCCTCAAATATAAAATGAGAATAAAAATAGGGTTATGCTCAGTTGTTCAGTCGAGTCCAACTCTTTGCGACCCTATGGACTGTAGTCCACCAGGCTCCTCTGTCCATGAGATTTTCCAGGCAAGAATACTGGAATGGGTTGCCATTTCCTACTTCAAAAAATAGGATTATTGAGGGGATAAAACAAGTTAATAAATTAATCATTTCCTGACAATGCCCAGCAATTAGAAAACATTATTATTAATGGTACAGTTGATTTACTCTTTATGATTGACAGTTTAAAAGAGAACAATGAACATCTGATACCTTCAACTATTTTTAGAATGTTAAAGAAGCATCTACTATATGTACTTCTAAAATTATGTCACACTCTTCAAATAATGATTCATATAGCAATCTTTCTGATCAAGTCACTTACAATATTAACAATCATTTTTTCTTTTTAAGAAAATCCATAATATATCTTCTTCATTTTTTTCCTAAGTCCTTCTTGTCCCTTCCTTTGGTTAATCTATTGTAACCATGTTTTCCCTCCCCATTACCAAAAATTCAAAGCTCATTCGGACCCTTAATTCTTTCATCTAGGTCTAAAAAGCAGTTTCTTCCTATTCTTTCCCTTTCTTTCCTAGAAATCCCTCGTTCCTAGTCACATCTGCCATTTTTCAGACATGGCCCAAGTTCCAACTTTCCCACAAGGCCATCTCCATCTGCATTAGCCTGCATTATTTCCATTCTCAGACTCTCACATTGTGGCCTATTCATTCCTTCAAGTAAAGTTTACTGCCTACCTACATCAGAGAATTAGGTCCAGGGATACCAAGGAAAATGAAACACACGTGAATTCTCACCCTCATGGAAATTACAGTCTGAGTGGAAAAAGAGACATCAGAGAAGTCCTCCTAAGAGAGATGAATGTCATGATACATGAGCCAGGGAGCTAAGGCACTGATATGAGGACACATGACAATGTTTGCTTCCCTATATCTTTCATTTCTTTAATAACCTCTCCAGCATCCTGCACAGTACTAGACACATAGTAGGAATTTAAATATTGGTTGGACAAATATAAACAATATGTTTTTATTAATTACATCCTATCTCTTTCACAATACCTACCATTTGATTCCCTAAGGTTCAACTTTTACCCTTTATTATTGCATGGTATAGAGAACAGATCGTGCCACTCAGGTGACCTAAGCTAGATCTCAGCACCCAAACCCAACTATACATTTACATCTGTTAACCAAAGTGTTGTGCAAATACAAAGACACTGGCATTTTGGGTCTATTCCTGAAACATCTTCACCTCTTTAAAATTCAGCAAAATTTCCCCAAGGTCCTTTCCTTACATAACTTTAAAAAAATTAACTGCAATTCAATAGCTCAAATATAATCACTGTTGATAATTTCATGTAGATCTTTTTAGTTTTTTTTTCCACGCACATATATTCATGTATTTTGCTTTCTAAAAATTGGGGTCAAATGGTACATACATTCTTATAACCTAATTTTCATCTAATATACAATGAGTGTTCTCCCATATCACTCCCATATCGCTGTAACTTCATCTACACAATGATTTTTAATGGTCACATAATATGGATAGAGAGTAATTACTGACCATTACCATTGCTTTTACTCTGCAGTTGTCTATTTTCCATTGAACTGGGCTTCCCATCAGCGGACAAAGCGGGGAGTAGGTAACAGAAAACAGAGGTTTATTTCTTCCTCCTACCCCTCAGTTTAACCCAACAGGTAAACTAGTATTTATTTCTTCCCTAAAATTTGATTCCTCAGCTTATGGTAAACAGGCTATGCACCACTATTTTCTAGCTATCGTCATTCAAGCTCCTTCATTATCAAATAAGATGATGGCTATGAAGCACTTTATAAAGTACTTAAAAATACAGAATTAGAAGCATAAATACTTCTTTTTTTCTGAGTTAAAAAACAATGGCATGTTTAAACTTTACAAAACTAAAACCAAAAAAAAATAGCATGTTTAACATGTATTACTAAAAATAAGAACTGTGCACAAAGCCAGTGTGTATAATATACTCCTATTTGAGAGAAAAGTATCTATTTTACATAGATAACATTGGCAGGCTATAACAAAAAGTTTGACAATGATTATTCCTGGGTTTAGAACATGTGGTGAGCTCTAATTTCTTTCTTCCCTTTTTTTTTTGCTTTACTTACCTGTAATTCCTCCCATAGCTGCACTATTTGTATAAAGAGAAAGATTATTTTGAAGTATTATCTAAATATGATTTTGATGCTGTTATTTTTCTAATTTTATATTTCCTTCTCCAGGGGATCTTCCCGACCCAGGGATTGAACCCAGGTCTCCTGCACTGCAGGCAGATTCTTAACCATCTGAGCCACCAGGGAATCCCAACTTTATATCATTTTTAATTTATGTGCTTATACTATGATATGTATCAAAAAGGGTGGTTAATGTCAAATTCTAATCACTGATTAGATTAGTTTCTTAGAGCTTCCTTAACAAATTACCACAAAATGAGTGGCTTAAAAAAACAGAAATGCATTGTCTCATAGTTCTGGGAGCTGGAAGTCCAAAATCAAGGTGTCAGCAAGACCATGCTTTCTCTTTGCTGGTGTCAAAAGCAATACTTGGCATTTCGTGATTTGCAGTTATATAACTCCAATCTTTGCCTCCATCAACAGATAGTAATCTTCCTGTGTATACTCAAACTGTCTTCTTTAAAGACACCTGTCCCACTGGATTAAGGGCCCACCTATGCCAGTATGTTGGAAGAGGGTGTTTGCTATGACCAGTGCATTCTCTTGGCAAAACTCTATTAGCCTTTGCCCTGCTTCATTCTGTACTCCAAGCCCAAATTTGCCTGTTACTCCAGGTGTTTCTTGACTTCCTACTTTTGCATTCCAGTCCCCTATAATGAAAAGGACATCTTTTTGGGGTGTTAGTTCTAAAATGTCTTGTAGGTCTTCATAGAACAGGTAAACTTTAGCTTATTCAGCGTTACTGGTCAGGGCATAGACTTGGATCACTGTGATATTGAATGGTTTGCCTTGGGAACGAACAGAGATCACTCTGTCGTTTTTGAGATTGCATCCAAGTACTGCATTTCAGACTCTTTTGTTGACCATGATGGCTACTCCATTTCTTCTAAGGGATTTCTGCCCACAGTAGTAGATATAATGGTCATCTAAGTTAAATTCACCCATTCCAGTCCATTTTAGTTCACTAATTCCAAGAATGTCACCGTTCACTCTTGCCATCTCCTGTTTGACCACTTCCAATTTGCCCTGATTCATGGACCTAACATTCCAGGTTCCTATGCAATATTGCTCTTTACAGCATCAGACCTTGCTTCTATCACCAGTCACATCCACAACTGGGTGTTGTTTTTGCTTTGGCTCCACCCCTTCATTCTGTAGTTATTTCTCCACTGATCTCTATTAGCATATTGGGCACCAACCGACCTGGGGAGTTCCTCTTTCAGTATCCTATCATTTTGCCTTTTCATAATGTTCATGGGGTTCTCAAGGCAAGAAACTGAAGTGGTTTGCCATTCCCTTCTCCAGTGGACCACATTCTGTCAGACCTCTCCACCATGACCTGTCCGTCTTGGGTGGCCCCACACGGCATGCCTTAGTTTCATTGAGTTAGACAAGGCTGTGGTCCATGTGATCAGATTGGTTAGTTTTCTGTGATAATGGTTTCAGTGTTTCTGCCCTCTGATGCCCTCTCGAAACATCTACCGTCTTACTTGGGTTTCTCTTACCATGGACTAGGGGTATCTCCACATGGTCGCCCCTCCTGACCTTGAATGTGGAGTAGCTCCTCTCAGCGCTCCTGTGCCCATGCAGCCGCTGCTCCTTGGACGACGGGTTGCTCCTCACACCAGATGGTCAACACCAAAATCAGATTGATTATATTCTTTGCAGCCAAAGATGGAGAAGCTCTATACAGTCAGCAAAAACAAGACCGGGAGCTGACTGTGGCTCAGATCATGAACTCCTTATTGCCAAATTCAGACTTAAATTGAAGAAAGTAGGGAAAACCACCAGACTATTCAGGTATGACCTAAATCAAACCCCTTATGATTATACAGTGGAAGTGACAATTAGATTTAAGGGACTAGATCTGATAGACAGAGTGCCTGATGAACTATGGATGGAGGTTTGTGACATTGTACAGGAGACAGGGAGCAAGACCATCCCCATGAAAAAGAAATGCAAAAAAGCAAAATGGCTGTCTGAGGAGGCCTTACAGATAGCTGAGAAGAGAAGAGAAGCGAAAAGCAAAGGAGAAAAGGAAAGATATTCCCATCTGAATGCAGAGTTCCAAAGAATAGCAAGGAGAGATAAGAAAGCCTTCCTCAGCGATCAATGCAAAGAAATTGAGGGAAACAACAAAATGGGAAAGACTAGAGATCTCTTCAAGAAAATTAGAGATAACAAGGGAACATTCAATGCAAAGATGGGCTCGATAAAGGACAGAAATGGTAGGGACCTAACAGAAGCAGAAGATATTAAGAAGAGGTGGCAAGAATACACAGAAGAACTGTACAAAAAAGATCTTCACGACCCAGATAATCACGATGGTGTGATCACTCACCTAGAGCCAGACATCCTGGAATGTGAAGTCAAGTTGGCCTTAGGAAGCATCACTACAAACAAAGCTAGTGGAGGTGATGGAATTCCAGTGGAGCTATTTCAAATGCTGAAAGATGATGCTGTGAAAGTGCTGCACTCAATAGGCCAGCAAATTTGGAAAACTCAGCAGTGGCCACAGGACTGGAAAAGGTCAGTTTTCATTCCAATCCCAAAGAAAGGCAATGCCAAAGATTGCTCAAACTACCACACAATTGCACTCATCTCACACGCTAGTAAAGTAATGCTCAAAATTCTCCAAGCCAGGCTTCAGCAATATGTGAACCGTGAACTTCCAGATGTTCAAGCTGGTTTTAGAAAAGGCAGAGGAACCAGAGATCAAATTGCCAACATCTGCTGGATCATCAAAAAATCAAGAGCGTTCCAGAAAAACATCTATTTCTGCTTTATTGACTATGCCAGAGCCTTTGATTGTGTGGACCACAACAAACTGTGGAAAATTCTGAAAAAGATGGGAATAACAGACCTGCCTCTTGAGAAACCTGTATCAGGTCAGGAAGCAACAGTTAGAGCTGGACATGGAACAACAGACTGGTTCCAGATAGGAAAAGGAGTACGTCAAGGCTGTATATTGTCACCCTGCTTATTTAACTTATATGCAGAGTACATCATGAGAAACGCTGGGCTGGAAGAAGCACAAGCTGGAATCAAGATTGCTGGGAGAAATATCTATAACCTCAGATATGCAGATGACACCACCCTTATGGCAGAAAGTGAAGAAGAACTAAAGGGCCTCTTGACGAAACTGAAAGAGGAGAGTGAAAAAGTTGGCTTAAAGCTCAACATTCAGAAAACTAAGATCATGGCATCTGGTCCCATCACTTCATGGGAAATAGATGGGGAAACAGTGGAAACAGTGTCAGACTTTATTTTGGGGGGCTCCAAAATCACTGCTGATGGTGACTGCAGTCATGAAATTAAAAGATGCTTACTCCTTGGAAGGAAAGTTATGACCAACATAGATAGCATATTTAAAAGCAGAGACATTACTTTGCCAACAAAGGTCTGTCTAGTCAAGGCTATGGTTTTTCCAGTAGTCACGTGTGGATGTGAGAGTTGTATGGTGAAGAAAGCTGAGTGCTGAAGAATTGATGCTTTTGAACTGTGGTGTTGGAGAAGACTCTTGAGAGTCCCTTGGACTGCAAGGAGATCCAACCAGTCCATCCTAAAGGAGATCAGTCCTGGATGTTCATTGGAAGGACTGATGTTGAAGCTAAAACTCCAATACTGTGGCCACTTCATGTGAAGAGTTGACTCATTGGAAAAGACCCTGATGCTGGAAAGCTGGGGGTAGGAGGAGTAGAGGAAGACAGAGGATGAGATGGCTGGATGGCATCACTGACTCGATGGACATGAGTTTGGGTAAACTCTGGGAGTTGGTGATGGACAGGGAGGCCTGGCGTGCTGCAATTCATGGGGTCACAAAGAGTCGGACACGACTGAGTGACTGAACTGACTGATGCCACTATGATCTCATCTTAACTAACTATATCTGCAACAACCTTATTTCCAAACAGGGTCACATTTTGAGGTACTGGGGATCAGGCCTCCAACATAACAATACTATTACTACTACTACTTCAACCCATATTACTAATCAAGGTATTTTGTTTTTAATTTTTATTTTAAAAGCTACACATTTAAATAAATTATTCCCTCAGTTTTTTTATGTCTTGCTTTTCAAAAATTGATATAGGAAATCACTTGACTAGGTCTACTCTTCTCAGAACATTCCAGGAGTGTTTCCACAATTGTATAATTCATCATCTCTACATGATACATTGGAAAATTATCATCTATACAGAATGAGTTTGAAAACAAAAAGTCCCATGTATGTGAACCATTTATCAATGCCCTGCCAGGAACAGATACAGCTCTTTTGTCACTTGAAAGACTGAACATTTCGTAACACAACGCCTTGTGAATTTGAAATAGATTAACAAAACATTTTTTCATCTTTTACCAAGACTAAAATGTGTTGTTAAAGTCCATATGAAAGTATCATAAGAAACAAAACACATTTCTTCTTTTATTTTACACTGTACTCAGAAATAGTTTCTTGCAAAGAAAAAATGGAGAAGCATAACCCTTAAGTAATCAAGATGAGCTCTTGAAAAGCAAAAAAAAAAAAAAAAAAGCTACTGAAGTCTAAAAAGCAGTGGATCCACCACACGATGAATAGCTCCTAAATGTATTTGAGCAATCTTTTGAAAAAGTACCTTTTCATGTACAGCTGCTGATGATCATTCTCTGAAAAAGTGAAACCTCTATTAAAAAGATACATTTTGAAAAAGTATTAAAGGCCAGAATGAAAATTGTCATGTGTTGTTTCATAAAGTAGCAAGTATCTTTTTCCCAAAAAAAATAAGTTTTTCTCACTAAGGGCTTCCCAGATGGCGCTAGTGGTAAAGAACCTGCTTGCCAATGCAAGAGACATAAGAGACATGGGTTTGATCCCTGAGTTGAGACGATACCCTGGAGGAGGGCATGGCAACACACTCCAGCATTCTTGACTAGAAAATCTCATGGACAAAGAAGCTTGGTGGGCTACAGTCATGGGGTCACAGAGTTGGATGCAACTGAGCACAAGCACATGATGGCCTTGGTGATGAGTAAGTGATAATGCCAAGTGGTTGAGAAATTCAATCCTAGGTAGGTACAACTGGTAAGACTTTAGTTTGGATTATTCCAATGAGAAATAAAATCACTAAGACAAGTAATTCTGCAATAATAACATTCGTTAGCCATTGCCAATAATAATGGTACATACCAAACATCTACACAAATCTCTATGGCTTTAAGCAATAAGCATTTATTTCTTGCTCGTGCATCTATGAGATAGTTGGGTTTTTACTGATAAAGGCTGTGTTCAGTTGTGATTAGAAAGTATGAGTTAGGTCTACATCTGTTTCACACAGCTCTCCTCTGTCTTGGACAAGAAGCAATCCAAAGCCTATTCCTCTCATGGTGAAAAGCAAAACTAAATACATAAGCACATTTCAAATCTTTGTCTGTATCATATCCACTAACATCCCACCCACCTACACAAGTCACAAGGAGAAACCCAAAGTCAGAGGAGAGGGAAGAAGTATCTTGTCTTCCATGAGGCCATGACAAAGAGATTGAAGAACAGAGACCAGTGATCCAATCCACTACAAATGGCTTATGAACTTTATAGTACTACTAAACAAGATTCTTCTTCTTGAAATATACAGCGCAAATAAAAACCTATCCCCTGAAAGCATCTTACCCACCAGGAAGCCACAAGGCCAGGGCAACCTATACCATTCTTATAGATTATTTTGTTTATTGCTATGAGTGTTAAGCACCTCAATTCAAATTATGATGGTATAGTTTGTTGTTGTTTAGTCGCTAAGTCGTGTCCCACTCTTTGAGACCCCATGGATAGTAGTTCACTAGGTTCCTCTGTCCATGGGATTTTCCAGGCAAGAATACTGAAATGGGTTGCCACTTCTATCTCCAGGGGATCTTCCCCACCCAGGGATTGAACCCATGTCTGCTGCATTGGCAGGCAAGTTCTTTACCGCTGAGCCACCAGGGAAGAATGATGGTATAATTTAGCCTCTATTATTTTGCCTTGTACTTTTATTTACATGACTATAAATTCTGTTGCTCCAAAATGTATTTAATGATCTCTCTAAATCTGGCTGCCATACTCTTACTATTCATATTATCTGTCACTATCCCTATTTAACTGCTAGAGAGTTCTTAATAATTGGTCTGCACAAAAATTAAAGTTTTACATTCATCAGTAATTATTATAGCATTTTAGTCTTACAATACCAAATACACATTTATATTTCAACTGATGATATTTAAACATTTCAATATATCTGCTATGGGTTGTATTGTGCCCCAAGAAAGATGTTATGGTCCTAAATGTGAGCTTGTTTAGAAAAAGGGTCTTGACAGATAATCAAGTTAAGATAAAGTCATTAGAGTGGGCTCTAATGAAATATAACCGGTATTATTATAAAAAGGGGAAACCTGGACACAGAGACAGGCACTTACAGAGAGAGCATAATGTGAAAGTACAGGAAAACTACCGTCTACAAACCAAGAACCGCTTGATGTTAGCAGTTTAAGGGGAGGCGCACAGAACAGATTCTCTCTCATGGCTCCCAGGAGGAATCAACCCTGCAGACACCCTGATTTCTGACTTCTGTGAGACAATACATTTCTGTTTACATGGCTCAATGTGTTACACTGTTTTATGACAGCCCCAAGAAACTAATGTAATCCAGTATAAGGAGAGTCTGTGTTCTAAATTAAATAGAATACTAGATATCACTAATAAATCCAAACAATGTACCTTTTTATCTTACTGATGTTGTATGCGCTTATTTAATGGCAATCTATATGATCACATGATCAGCAAGCTCGGAAGTGTAAGAAATTACCCTGAAGTAAGTATTTCGCTATCTGCACTTCTAAAGCTCAAAGACAAAGCCATTTTGGGAAAAGCAGTGGAGCACAAGCTAAAAGTTGGTGCATCCTTATTTATCACCGTCTAATGTCATATATCTTTACTTTTTTATTTTGTGTATGGTCTACTTCCCTACTTCTCCTAGTACAGTATAAGCATCATACAGGCAGAGTTTCTTATGCTTTGCTCACCCTGGTATTCCCAGTGCTAGAACAATGTCTGATATATAACAGGTACTTACTAATTATTTGTTCGAAAAATGAAATGAATCTCCAAGCAACAATTTAATAATACTCCTCTTTAATAATTCTATAGCTATTTTCTGTCATATCTTCACTTCTGCTCTTGGATGACCAATGATACACACAAGCTTGGCTTAATTTTTATCCTTCTCAGAGGAAACAAGGAAACCCCGAAACAAGAATATATGCTTATTTTCCAATTCCCCAAATATAAACTGCAAAAGTAAATCCACCATAAGGAAACTCCCGAGAGAGTCAATTATTTCAATACTGCTCTCAGGTTGCAATATTCCTTGGAAACAAATTCTTTCAGATGAACAGCAAGAACTGTAAGGCAGTTGGAAATGCATAGGCCTTGAAGTCAGACTAACCTTGGTTAGAAGGTCACTGCTACCATTAAAAAAATCTCTCCAATTCCCTGGCTCCTCCCATGAAATGTAAAGAATAATGCTTCCTTCATATGGTGTGGTACCATTAAACTGTATGTATATGAAGACCCTAGCATTATGCCTGGTAAGGTGAAAGATTCAGGAACAAATCTGAGGAGTCATAGCATTATAGCCAGTTGAAGAGCAGCCAGTTCTGTCAAGACAAAACATATGCCATCAATAAGTTCCTTAGGGACTTCCCTGGTGGTGCAGTGGTTAAGAATACCTCCTGCCAGTACAGAGGACACAGGTTCGATCCCTGGTCTGGGAAGATTCCATGTGCTGTGGGGCGACTAAGCCTGTGCGTCACAACTACTGAACCCACGTGCCCTAGAGCCTGTGCTCCTGCAACAAGAGAAGCCACTGCAATAAGAGGCCCTCACACCACAACTAGAGAGTAGTCCCCACTCACCACAACTAGAGAAAAGCCCACGCAGCAACGAAGACCCAGCAGAGCCATAAATAAATAAATAAATAAATATTTTTTTTAAAAAAAATAAGTTTCTAAAAGTTTACTGTGTAATGTCTGGCTTTACTTAAAACTGGTATAAGAAAAATCACTGTGAGAGCTATTTGCCTCAATGGTCAAAGGAGAGTTGTTTTTTCCTCCAGTTTCTAGAGACTGTGTAGATTGCTCTGTGTTGAATGGTGGCATTAGCTGAAGCAGCATTTAGCAGTTCAGCACATGGTTGAGTAAAGCCTGGGGGGAGAATTAGATGCTAACATTTCAAGGGGAAACTGCCAATGGACAAAAATAGCAAGGAGGCAGGGTAGTCTAGGGTTTAGCAATAGAATTTTTAAAGAGGCAAAGCCACACAGTCCTATTCTTTTCAGCGAGTATGCTCCTGAGAGCCAGCTCTTTATCTCCAATCAGTGCTGTAACAGCTGAAGACTGTGGCCTTTAAAAGCTACGACAATTGCTGAGACACAAGCTGAACTAACACACATTTAATTCTGCATTTGCCATTTCTTCCCTCAGACTCTAAGGTGCAAACCCCGTCTGCCACCAGAACCAAGGATTTCACAAAGCTACATCTGCAGATCTAGTATTTCCCATCACAGAGGTTTCAGGGAGTAAAAACTCTGTAGACTACAGCTCACACTGTTCAGTTCAGTTCAGTTCAGTCGCTCAGTCATCTCCGACTCTTTGCAACCCCGTGAATTGCAGCACACCAGGCCTCCCAATGAACGCTATAAACCAACAACAGCTTGGAAGATGATTATCCATTGTGAGGATGATCCTAGTCTTCCCACTGCTCATTTCTGGCACTTTAATAATTTTGCCAAGTTTTTACAGAGATTATCCATTGCCCCCCAAACAGGAACTTCAAATAATACATTCTGCTATTTATTAGCAGTTCCAGGGATGTCTTTAATAGAGGTCATTCCTTGAGTTCTTGTTCACTCCACTTATGAATGAGACAGGATTATTATCAACAAAAGCAAAAAGTGGTCATTTTACATTTGACTTCCCCTTGCCCTTTAGTTGTTGGAAATGGTTTAGGACCAAACACGTAAGCAGCTGAGCTAACACCTACAAGACATAATTATTACATAGTTTAAGATTGATGACGTCAGTATGCTTTCCCTCTAGCACTTCATTAGAAGAAATACTCTAAAGTCTCTAGCACTGGCATGGCACATAATTGAATATTAGTTCACATTCACCCCCCCAAATCAATCATCTAATCTCCCCAAACCTTATTCTCCACATCTACCCTTTCATCAAATGTCATTATTGCTAAAACTGCTAGAAAAGCCTAATACCAGGGCCACTACTTTCTCATCTCCAATCCTTCAGACATTCATATACACCATCTCATAAGAGCAGGATCGCTGCTTCATGAAGTACCACCATGCAATAGAATAAACAATTTGCATTAAGGTAAACATAGTAAAATCTTAGAAGCAGGCAGAGGGGGTGTTCATACCTCTCAGTGGCAGTTAACATGCCAGGTGGGCAAGAGTTTCTTTGAACACAAGGAGAAGAGAACTGAGACGAACTTAATCAAATCCACTAAGGCTTGAAGAATTGTGTATAACAATGTCCTAGAAATTAAATATATATTTTCTTAGTAAATTCACCAATACTCTGTACTCAAAGAGACTGTAAATACAAAGTAGGACTTCTTATTTCTAGCCATGGTTTGCAAGTTTATTCAGATAAAACTACCTTTTGAAAATAGGCAGGGCAGGAGCTGGATAAATTTATTTTTAATCTTCTTAAATCATCATCAAATTGCTCAAAGACTAAATTCTGGGTGAAAGCCATTGTTGCCCAGAGTGCATTTCCCCATGTAAAACTACACACTTATTTCAGAGTGGACAGAAAACAAGGCCAGGGCCATCCAAACATGAGAAACATTACAGGAGAGGCTCCACATACTAGGTTGTTAAACAAAGAGTTACACACTCTGATCCAATATCAACCCCTTGGTTTCCAAGACCAGTAAAGAGAAGTCTTCCATGGCAGAGAAAAGAATAAGTAGGAAAATAACCCATGAGACATTTTGCCACAGATAAGTGCTCAAATGGATTTGTATTTGAGCAAAGAACTTGGTTTTATATCAGCTCTGATTGATAGTGTCTGAGCACCTGGCAGAATTAAAGCCAAGTTACCCCCGGAGGATGGCACACCATCCTAGGCTTCAAGGAATCTCACACATAATTTTGTTAGGTCAGAGACCCATTAGCAATCAACGATGACAAGGGACACAGGAGGAAATCAACACTAACTTAAAAAGCATAAAAAGAGATAGCAGAAACAGATATGCACAGACTTCAGATGCTATAATTATCAGAAACAGATACTAAAACAGCAACGTTCAAAGAAATAAAGAAGGAACTTGAAAATATCTGCAAGGAACAGGATGTTTAAAAGTGATAGAGTAGGTTAAAAAAGAACTTTTAAAAACAAAAAATATGACTCTGAAATTAAAAATACAATGGATGTACTGGGCAGCAGATTAGACAGAAGAAAAAATGTGAACTGAAAGATATGCCAAAGGAGAGAGAAAGAGAGAATGAAGGACAATTACAACCCACTCCAGTATTCTTGCCTGGAGAATCCCATGGACAGAGGAGCCTGGTGGGCTCCAGTCCATGGGGTCAGAAAGAGTTAGACATGACTGAAAGACTTTCACACATGTAAAATACACAATTAATGAGAACATACTGTATATCACAGAGAATTCTACTCAGTGCTTTGTGGTGACCCAAATGGGGAGGAAATCCAAAACAGAGGGGATATATGTATCCATATAGCTGATTCACTTTGCTGTACAATAGAAACTGACACAATATTGTAAAGCAACTATACTCCAATAAAAACTAATTTTAAAAAAGAGAGAATGAAGCACAAAGATAAAAGAATGAAAAATAAAGAGTATAGTGGGTATGGAATACACAGTGAGACAGTCTAAAATATATAAGATCCAAGAAAGAGAGGAGAGAGAATGGAGCAGAGGTGATATGTGAAGAAATATTAACTGATCGTTTTCCAAAACAGATGACAGCATCAAGTGCCCAGGAAATCTCAGATAGGATAAATAAAAAGAAGTCTATTCCTAGACCTATTAGGATGAGATGGTAGAAAATCAAAGGCAAAGAGAAAACAAGTTAAGCAACAAGAAGAAAGGATGGCAGGATGCTTTAAAGGACAGAAGTTAGATCAAGAGTTATCTTCAACAACTGAAGCCAGAACACAGTGGAATGGTATTTTCAAAGTGAAGAAAGAAAATAACTACCCAGTTAGGAAATGAAAAGAAATATTTCAAGCAAAAATAAAATAATTCTAAATGGAAGGTATATAATTAAAGAATGAAGGTCAAAACTAAGTGGTAAATATGAGGACTAATATAATTGAACATTGAATACAGAAAACATTACCAACAAAGTCAAATGACACTTAGAAAGAAAGACTTATAAATCTTAAATATTTATATTAGAAAAGAGGCAGGACTGAAAATGAATGAACCAACCATCCTTATCAAGAAGTTAGGGGGAAAAACAGCAAAATATAACCAAATAAAGAAATGTGGAGGAAATAAAAAAGAGGAGAAATGAAGGAAATAGAAAACAAATATGTAATAGACAGAAATGATAAATCCAAAAGTTGATTTTCCAAAAGGCTAATAAAATTGATAAACCCTCAGGAGGCTTACAAAGTAAAAAGAGATAAGACACAAATATCCGAAGTCACATATGAAAATATGATCATGACAACAGACATTTTTAAAAAGGACAATAAAAAAGGTATTAAGAACGTTTGAAAACAAATACATAACTTCCTAGGAAACAAAATGTAGTCTCAAACTGACTTAATAAAATCTGAAAAGTTCTATAATAATTAAAGAACCCAAGTCTGCAGTCAAAATCTTCTTACAAAGAAAACCCAAGGCCCAGTTCTCCTCATTGGTGAGTTCTATAAAATATTCAAAGAAGAACTATTTCAATTTCACACAAATTCTTCCAGAGAAAAGGGAATAAAGGAGCACTACTCCGCCTAATTGTATCAGCCTAGGATAATCCTGTTAACAAAATATGAGAAAAAAAAAACCTCAGGACAATTTCAAACTCAGGAACTCATGCAAACATCCCAAAGAAAATATATCAAAGTGAATCCAGCAGAATCTGAAAGAAACAGTACAACATGACCAAACTGAGTTTATTCCTGGAATGCTGGAAAAGTTTAATATTAAAAAAGTAACTAATTTAATTTTCTATATTACCAGATTACATTTTGCTGAGCATTTTGCTGAGCACACTAGTTGACATATTAAGGCAAGAAAAATAAATAAAAGGAATAAAGATGGGAGGGAACTGTTATTATTTGCAAATGACATGATTATGTCAAAAGCAAATGCAAAATTATTCATACTATTAGGATAATAAAATAATTTAGCAAAGTTGTTGGATATAAAACTTAACATGCCAAAATACATGATATAGAAAGTAAACTGAGTTTCTATATGCCACAACAAGCCATTTCTTCAAATTCTGAAATGATACCACTTATGACAACATGAAAAAATATTAACCACCTTACAATAAATCTACCAAAAGATGTGTAAGACTGCTATGGGCGAAAAAGATAAACATTATGGAAAGACTTTAAAGAACTTTATAAATTGAGATACCACATTTATGGTGTGGAATAGTATTTTAAATTGAATTTGATCTACATATTCAATGCAATCCCAATCAAATTCTCAACAGATATTTTTCGTTGAATTTCACAGGCTGACTCTATAATGTATATGGGAAATGCTAAGCACAAAGACAGGCCTAGACACACCTCAACAAGTACGGGGTGGAAGGACCTCACCTCCTAGATATAAAACTATAAAGTTATAGTAATCGAGACAAAGAGACCAAAGCAACAGAGTGTAGAAAAATAGACCCACACACATATATACGCTTTATATACAAGGGAGAACACTGCATAGAGGCATGAAGAGTGTTCATCATCACTAATTATCAAAGAAATGCAAAACAAAATCTCCAGGGTACTGAGGCATGTGAATATCTATATAGCAAAAAAAAAAAAAAAGAATTTGGACCTTGAGCTCACATATGAAAAAATCAATTCTCGGTGACTCAAAAACTTAAGTGTAAAAGTTAAAGATTTTAGAAAATAATACAGAAAAATATCCTCATGATCTCATTGTAGAAAAGAACTTATGATGACAAAAAGCACTGTCAATAATGAATTGGGCTACATCAAATTATGTTTAAAAGGATGTCTTCAAGAAAGTAAAAAGATAACACATAAAATGGGAGAAAATATTTGCAAATCATATATTTAATAAGAGGCTTGACCCTGTCTATAGGAAGAACTCTTTACAACACAATAACAAGACAGCAAAATTTTTTTAATGGGCATAGATTCTGAATAGACATTTATCCAAAGAACATATATAAATGGCCAATAAATACATCCTCATTAGTAAGGAAAATCAAATCAAAATCAAAACAATGAACTACTTTACCTCCATTCAGTTCAGTTCAGTCACTCAGTCGTGTCTGACTCTTTGCGACCCCATGAACTGCAGCACGCCAGGCCTCCCTGTCCATCACCAACTCCCTGAGTCCACCCAAACCCATGTCCATCGAGTTGGTGATGCCATCCAACCATCTCATCCTCTGTTGTCCCCTTCTCCTCTCGCCCTCAATCTTTAGCAGCATCAGGGTCTTTTCCAATGAGTCAGCTCTTTGCATCAGGTGGCCAACGTATTGGAGTTTCAGCCTCAACATCAGTCCTTCCAATGAACACCCAGGACTGATCTCCTTTAGGACAGCTATAATAAAAAAAAGCGGGGGCGGGGAGATTAACAAAGAGGAAGAGGAGGAAGAAGAAAGAGAGAGAGAAAGAAGAAATCTAAGTGATGGTGAGAATATAGGTCTGTGAGTAGCAGACCTATGAGAAGGGAAAGTGTCAAGGTAGGCAATTGCTTTATATTTATTGTAAACTTTTTAGGGTTTTTTTTTTCCAAACTATGTGCATGTATAACATTGACATAAACAAAAATTTAGTTTAAAGATAATCATAAAGGAGGAAAAAAAAAACCCAATCATGCCCCATTTCAATTTAGTTCCTTGGAAGGACTGATGCTGAAGCTGAAACTACAATACTTTGGCCACCTGATGTGAAGAACTGACTCATTGGAAAAGACCCTGATGCTGGGAAAGATTGAAGGCAGGAGGTGAAGGGGGCAACAGAGGGTGAGATAGTTGGATGGCATCACCGACTCAATGGACATGACTTTGAGTAAGCTCCAGGAGTTGGTGATGGACAGGGAAGCCTGGCGTGCAACAGTCCATGGGGTCGCAAAGAGTCAGACACGACTGAGTGACCGAACTGAACTAGTAAGTCCCAGAAGAAATTAACTTCTATGATTTGGGGGTGGGGGTGCAGAAGAGGGGGAATGAGGGTAAAAGGCAATAGTAGCAGAGCAGCTATGAGGTATAAAGCACTGAGAGCAGACATTCTCCTAGGTTATTTGTCTAAACTACTGTATGGAATTGTCACAATAACCCTACATATAGGAAGATATTATTCCCTATCAAGATAAGAGGAAGTTGAGAATCAGAGAGGTTAAGTGACTTGTCCACAGTCACAAAGCTGGGAAGCGACACAGCCAAGATTCAAATTCAGATGTATATGCCTCTACATCCTGCTTTTAACTTAGCCCTCAGGAATGTGACCCCACTTGACCTCCTCCACACCTTTGTCCAATGGGCTCATTAGGATCCGCATGCTCACTAAGTCCTGTAACTTCTTGGTGAAAGCCTCTTAAGCTGAAGGGAAGGGAAGATTTTTCAGCAAAGTATTAAGGGAACAAAACAACTCATTAGCCTATAATGAAAAAGAAAAAAAGCTGTTCAAATTGTTGGGTTTCATTTGTACTTTCCAAAGATTTCCATATGCCTGGCCTGGTGGTATTGTTACAAGGCTACACTATCAAGACAGAAGTGACTGAGGAAAAGCAGAAACAGCGGTTTAGGGAGAGGCCAACATGCAACTGTCAGGATCTCACCTTCATTTCTTTTCTCTCCTGTCTCACCTTCCTTCCCTCTCTCCCCAACTCGCATTCTAGCTGTGCGTGTGTGTGCTAGTTGCTTAGTCGTGTCCGACTCTTTGCAACCCCATAGACTGTAGCCCACCAGGCCCCTCTGTCCGTGGGATTCTCCAGGCAAGAACACTGGAGTAGGTTGCCATTTCCTTCTCCAAAAGGAACTATAGAAAGAAAGAAAGAAAGAAAGAAAGTGAAGTCGCTCAGTCATGTCCAACTCTTTGCGACCACATGGACTGTAGTCTACCAGGCTCCCCCATCTATGGAATTTTCCAGGCAAGAGTACTGGAGTGGGTTGCCATTGCCTTCTCCCACATTCTAGCTACATTTAACAGTTTGCAATTTTCCAACCAGCACAAATCATAGCATGCCTCTGTTGCCTTTCTTCCCTTTTTGTTGCCAGAAAGCTCATGGCATCTGCTCTCTCAAATGCCTATGCTAAGTGAAATAAGCTAGACATAAAGAGACAACTACTGCAGGATCTCACTCCCATGTCAAATCTAAAAAGAGTCAAACTCATCGAAACAGAGTAGAATGGTGGTTGCCAGGGACTGGGCTGAGTACAAACTTTCAGTTACAAGATGAATAAGTTCTGGAAATCTACTATACAGCATGGTGACTACAGTTAATAATACTGTATTCGATACTTGAAATTTGTTAAGAGAGTAGATCTTAGGCATTCTCACCCCCCCAAAAAAAAGGTAACTATGTGAGGTGACGGCAGTGTTAATTAACTTGATTGTAGTAATAATTTCACAACATATACACATATCAAATCACCACATTGTACCCTTTAAGTATATACAATTTTATTTGTCAATTAAACCTCAATAAAGCTGGGGAGAAAAAAGACATGCTAACAATGGCCATCTTTGGGTGGTAGAATTATGAGCTATTTTTTCTTTATTTATTTCTAAAATTTCTGTAATTAAGAACTTGTTCATCAAAGATATAATTAAAACAGTAAAAAGGCAAGCTACAAAATGGGAGAAAATATTTTTGCAACACACATGAAAGGAACTTCACAAATCAATGAGGAAAAGAAAAACAAACCAATAGTAAAATGGGCTTAAACTTTTAAAAAGAAGAACTGAAATGGCCAAAGAATGCATGTGTACATGTCACATTTTTACATGTACACATACATTCTTTAATATGTATAGATGAAAATATGATTAAAGTCATTAGTAATTCAAGAAAATGCAAATTAAAGCCATAATAGCATGTCACATGAGTTCAGCAAAAAACATTAAGCCCTATAATACCAAGTGTTTCAAGGATGTTCAGGAACAAAAACTCTTGCACACTGCTGGTGTCAGTATAAACTGGTTTGACTGCTTTGGAAAATAGTTTGACATTATCTAGTGACATGGAAAAAGATATATACAGAAGAATGTACATTATTCATAATTTCCCCAAACTAGAAATAACTGTCCATCAAGAGTAAAATTGATAAATAAATTGTGGTATAGTCATACAATGGAATGTTACACAGCAGTGAAAAGCCACAAATCAGAGCTACATACAAGAACATGAATGAGTTTAACAAATACAATGTTGAGTAGTAAAAATAAGACACAGAAAAATGCATACAGTATGATTTCATAAAAATAAAGTTCCAAACTGGGAAAAACTATATTGTTCAGGAGTAGCATACACAGATGATAAAAACCACAAAGGAAATCAAGAAAGACATCTGATGGAGGGAGGTATGGAGTTGCTAGTGGGAATGGACATTTGAGGGGTTTCTAGGATGTTGCAAATGTTTTAGTTCTCTGTGAAGGTGGTGATTAACATGGCTGTTAGCTTTATTTAAAAAGTATGAATATGAAAATATAAGTAGAAAAGGACTGATTGCACATAACTTCTTTAAAATGCATTTTAAATAAAACTACAAAAGTTCCTGCATGCGTGTGTGCTAAGTCACTTCAGTCGTGTCCGACTCTTAGTGACCCCATGGACTGTAGCCCTCCAGGCTCCTCTGTCCATGATTCTCCAGGCAAGAATACTGGAGTGGGTTGCTATTCCCTTCTCCAGGGGATCTTCCTGACCCAGGGGTCGAACACACATCTCCTGCATTGCTGGTGGATTCTTTACCACTGAGCCACAGGGAAAGCCCATTCATTTCCCAGGGCTGCTCTAATAAATGACACAAACTTGGTCGCTTAAAATAACAGAAATCTGCTCACTCATATTTCTGGGGGCCAGAAGTCTGAAATTAGCACCATTATGCTAAAATCAAGGTATCAGCAGGACCACACTCCCCCACCCCCCGCCCCCCGGGGCCTCTAGGAGAGAGTCAGTCCCTTGCATCTTTCAGGTTCTGGTGGCTGTCAGCATTCCTCGGCTTATGGCTTCATAACTCCAGTCTCTGACTCTGTATGTGTCAAATCTCCCTCTACCTCTCTCATATAAGGACACTTGTAGAGCAAGTAGGGACCACCTAGATAATCCAGAATTATCTCCCATCCTAAAATGCATAACATAATCACATCTGCAAAGACTCTTTCTCCAAATAAGGTAATATTTATAAGTTCCAGGGATTAGGACCTGATATCTTTGTAGTGAGCTGAATGGCAGCCCCAAAGTCCAAATGTAAAATTCTATCCCACTCCTGATGACACCGTTTTGTTGCTCATTCTGCCAAAAACAACTTAGTCAGTTTCCTTATGCTTGGTCCACAACTCATCAAAACTGTGCCCATGAACCATCTTCCGTGAATTTTGTTGTTGTTGTTGTTTATAAATATGTTTGTTTCATGAATTCTTAATGAGCAGCCTCCAAATATTCTTGATGGTGTGTCTCTATTGGAAAATAAATTAAGCATGCTCCTCTAAGATGTGATGCTCATTTATAAATTATGCTACCAAGTCGCTTCAGTCGTGTCCGACTCTGCGCGACCCCATAGATGGCAGCCCACCAGGCTCCCCCGTCCCTGGGATTCTCCAGGCAAGAACACTGGAGTGGGTTGCCATTTCCTTCTCCAATGCATGAAAGTGAAAGTGAAGTTGCTCAGTCATGTCCGACTCTTCACGACCCCATGGACTGCAGCCCACCAGGCTCCTCCGTCCATGGGATTCTCCAGGCAAAAGTACTGAAGTGGGGTACCATTGCCTTCTCCAACTGAATGAGGGCAAGCATACCCAGTTTGGCTTGATAAATTATGAGTGACAATGTATCAGTGTATTATTATATTATCATACATATAAAAACAAAAATTTGAAAGATATGGGAAAAATAAATATAAGTAGAATTACTACCATCTCCTTCCAGCACCCAAATGAATCATCCTGTCAGTTCTCTGGGTTACTCATCGCACTACTCAAAACACTCTTATTGTGCATCCTTGCTCCCCAAAACTCCAAGGAGGCCTTTTAGGACTGCTGCTTAAGATGAGAAAGATGAATGAGTACTGGGCCTCCCACTTTAACTTCATCCACTGAGTCAGCCCGGATCTCTGATACACTGGGGGGTTTTGCACATGATTTCAATAGGAAGATTATCCTCCACCAAAAAAAATTGCAAAAATAATAATAATAATAGGTCTGAAACCCACTTCTCTGGAGCACTTTCTTTTGGTGTGAGTCTCTGGGTGGCCTTTCATGCAGGTGGCGCATGACATCACTCGGCCCCAGCTGTTCCTTATTAACTCAGCCTCTCAGTGAAAGATACAGCCTTTTTATAATTTGACATTTTTTAAGGAGACAGCCCATTCTGTGAATCAACCAAACACATTAAATGCAGTTAAGACTGCCGCATTCCACAAATACAAATTTGACAAGGAAACCTTACGTCTTCACAGGCTCCACTGAAATATGGATTGATGTGAAGTTCTGAAGGACACCAGGCTTGGCAGCAAAGCATCTCTGTTTTATCACCCTGAAGGAAATGCCTGCCAAGCCAACTGCACCTCCAGTGGGTCAAAGCTCAAGAACCCTGAAGCCTATAACCCTCACTGAGGCCTTGACACCATCTCCAACATGAGCTGACTTTGTAAATGTGTTCTTTGCCTGCTCATAATGCCTAATTAGGCCCTGACCAGGAGGCTAAGAGGTGGCGAAGAAAAGCCAGGATGCCTGCAGGCTGCCACTTGGGTTCACAGCAAAGTGACAGGCAGTGAGTGTGATCCAAGTAGAAGAATCTGACAGTCACACTTCAGTCTTTCAGCCGCATTTTTTTTTAACATGGGGAGGTTGTAGCATCAATAGTGTCATCCTCTAATAGAAAGGACAACTACATATAATGCATAATTGCCAGTCTAAATGACTTGTTATTTTGACTGCCTATTTTAAAATGTCTGTAATTGCCTCCAATGAGACTTGGAATAAATGATAAGTCAGCACAGGCAATCACTGGTGGAGACATACCACGGCTTTGGAAAACTTGGTGCAAATTATTTTGTCATGTGTCAGTTACCACCAATCCCTGATTATGATCACAGGGCGTTTGTCCTGCTTCACTGGGTGTTTCTTCCAACTGTGTCCCACTTAAGCAACAGAAGGAGTATCACATGCAGGTGTATAAAAGACAAGGCAGTCTATTCTCAAAGGCAATGAGCAGAAGCTGCCTGAGCCTGATAAATTAGTTTTACAGAATTTTAGCTCGTGCCAAATCCTGGCCCTTTCTGTAAAACAAAAGTGAAGCAGAAGCACACCTCGCCGAGAATTATTGCCATCTCTCCAAATGAACTTTTTTTTCCCCCCTCGTATGCTTGTTTGCCAAGACTTAAGATAAAAAATCACTTTTTTATAACAAAATTGTCTCCCTGGAATAATAGGCTTCAGTGTGAGTACTGATAGAGCAATAGCTCCGCTAAATGACAGCAAAGGCTTGCAGCAGGGATGTGAGGCACATCTATTTCAGGGCTTCCCATTAAAGAGAAAAGTGGTTCGGTAAGAAATGAAGTCATTTCCTGACTCATTGGGATGCCATGTTTAAACCACAGTTTTTTGCCTGAGGATACAGAGGTTAGAAAAATGTGACTGAGCCTAAGAGATGAATCATCCCTTGAAGATTCAGGAAAGCAACTTGTTAAGGTCCTTCACACACTACTAGAACATATAAGATAGGTAAAGAGGCTTAGGGAGAGCCTTCTCCCATTCTTACCACAGGAAAAAGAAGGTTCTCCTGCCTACATACTTGTGCCCAACTCTTTGGGACCCCACGGACTGTAGCCTACCAGGTTCCCCTGTCCATGGGATTTTCCAGGCACGAATACTGGAGTGGGTTGCCATTTCCTTCTCCAGGAGATCTTTCTGACCCAGGGATTGAACCCGGGTCTCCCGCATTGTAGGCGGGTACTTTACCGTCTGAGCCACCAAGGAAGCCCTACATACTTGAGGTCTTAGTCACTAAGTTGTCCAACTCCTCGCAACTCCATGGACTGTAGCCCGCCAGGCTCCTGTCTATGGGGTTTCCCAGGCAAGAATATCAGAGTGGGTTGTCATTGGCAGGTGGATTCTTTACCACTGAGCCACATGGGAAGCCCCTCTCCCTCCTATATACTTCATTAAAGCCAGTTCCTGAAATAATTTAAGTACGATTACATTTTTAAGCAGAAACATCAATATTTAGGCATTAAAAACATCAGGAATAGGGGGAGAAGATGGATTCAAAGTCTGTTAATTTTGCATATTTCTAAAATAAGTGAGTCAAACTACTCCAAAAATCCATTTTTGAAGGATGATACACAACAATTAAGGATTCCAAGAATTTATTTTACTAGAAAAAATTTTAATACTCAGTTTCACTAATAATCAAAGACAAATTCTATAATTTTAAAATAATGGTGAGATACCATTTTCAACTCTCAAACAGTTGATGAAATAAAGGGGAGGTGGATATTACTCAGAGCAGATGAGGGACTGCAGATTGGCTCAATTTTCTGAAAGATGGTTGGGCAAGACTTATTAAAAGCCTTTAAATGTTCACACTCCTTAACCCAGTAATTCCACTTCTAGGAAACTATCTCTTTTTTTCTTTTGAGATATAATTTAAGGTGTACAATGTGTTGATTTTAATCACTATTGCAAAATGATTACAAAAATGATGGAGGTGTTAGTGTTAGTTAACACCTCCAGCAGGTCACACAATTACCATTTCCTTTCTGTAGTGAGAACATTTAAAATCTACTTCATTGGCAACTTTCAATTATATAGTAGAGTATTGTGAACTATAATCATCACGCTGAATATTAGCTTCCCAAAACTTATTCAGCTTACAACTGGAAGCTTGTACCCTTTGACCAACACCTGTCCATTTCTTCCACCCCTCAGCTCCTCATAAACAGGGTAGAATATTCCATCAGTTTGATTTTTTAGACTCCACAAATAAGTTATATCACATACACAGTATCTGTCTTTCTCTGACTTATTTCACTTAGCATAGTACACTCAAGATGCACCCATCTTGTTGCAAATGCCAGGACTTCCTTCTTTCTCATGGCTGAGTAGTATTCATGTGTGTGTGTGACATCTTCACTCATTCATCTAGGAGTTTACCTTAAAGCAATAATATGATATTTGGACAAAGATACATTCACAAAACTATCCTTACAGCATTGTTTAGAGTGGAAAACTCAAATGTAACTTAAACGACCAGCAATAAGAAAATAATTATATTATTATAGAACACTAATATGATGCAGTGGTATTCAGTCAGCTTGAACTATATTTAGGGATTATCTTTAATGAGTCATTCCAACGAAAAAAGCAGTGTGGAGAACTATATATACAGGAAGAAAAAATATGCAAAGGATTTCTTAATTGGGTATCGCTCTGGAGACTGGACTAGAAAGATCTTCCCCATTTTGAATATACCAGGACATTATTGATGTCATATTGGTGTTGTCACACACAGTGAACCTTTGAAACCCTGGTGATGTTTCTTGATGAACTTGAATCAATAAGTATCTGCATAAACTTCTCAAAGAACAATAGAGTTGAGCTGTCTACTGGTTGACCCTGCCTCCAGGGCTCTGGAAGCTCATAGCCAATAAGAGGGCAGTGTTGGAAGAAGCCAGTCTGCAAACTGGCCAACAGATTATAGTACATAAAGTATATATATACCTTTTTGGAAATACTTTTACTGTACCTCAGTATTGCCATAGATGCCAAAACCTCACTTAATGGATGTTTGTTGAGTCTTGGCTGAATTCTTATGAAATATTAAATATTTAATGGACATGGGAGGAGGGATATCAGAGAAATATATAGAAACAGAGACCAAATCTGGAAAAAGAAGCAAACTGGGTGAAAAAGATCTAAGAAATGTAGTAGAAAAGAAAGAACAGGAAAAAAACAGAAAATAATGAATTATGACTTCCTCAAAACTATCCATTTAGAGCAAATTATTTTACTGATTAAAAAATTGCTTTTTGCACTCAAGCTCCCTCAACATCCAGAACAACAATTTCATGGACCTGTACATGCCACAGAAATTCCCCTCCAGGAACCCCATCATCAGCACCAAGGACCATGCGCCCATCCAGATGAATGTGGCGGAGGTTGACAAAGTGACAGTCAGGTTCAATGGCCAGTTTAAAACCTACTCTATCTGCTTGGCCATTCACAGGATGGTTGAGTCAGAAGATCCATTCTCCAACTGGCCAAGGCCAAAGCCATTGTCTCAAAGAACTTCTGATTGGAAAGGATCACAGATGTGGAATATTTGTTATAAATAAATAGTGAACTCTCCTCAAATTAAGTTAATATATCAAAATACAACTCTAGAAAGTTGTATTCCCTACTAAATGTATGACTAAAATGTATAGGAGTGACTAAAATGTATAGGAGATTGGTTCAAGATGGCAGAGTAGCAGGACGTACACTCATCTCCTCCTGCAAGACCACTGAAATTACAACTAGCTGCTGAACAACCATTGACAGGAGGACGCTGGAACACACCAAAAAAAAGATATCCCATGTCCAAATACAAAGGCAAAGCCACAAAGAGACACTGGAGGGGCACAAACACAATAAAATCAAATCCCATACCTGCTGAGTGGGCGACCCACAAACTGGATAGCAATAATACCAAAGAAGCTCTCCCGCTTTGTGAAGGTTCTGAGCCCCTCATCAGATTTCCAAGCCTAGGGATCTGGCAAAGGGACTGGGACTCCCCAGGGAATCTGAAGGCCAGCAGGACTTGATTATAGGACTTCCACAGGACTGGGGAAACAGACTCCACTCTTGGAGGGCACAAAGAAAATGTGATCGCTTTCCATATATATGGCTTTCCATGTATCAGGCACTGGTAAATGAAGATAATACACATAGTGAGATATTTACATTAATTCATTTAATCCATATCATTGCTTTACAGGATAGGTATTTCTGTTGTTCTCTTTTATAGAAGAAGAAATACTGAGGCCCCAAGAGGTTAAATAACTTCTATAAGCACTCATAGCTCTTAGGTAGAAAGGTAGAGATTCAGCCCCAGGGGCTCTAGCTCCAGTCTTCCTCACTGTAGTATAGCCCCCACCTACTCAAGCCACCATAGTGCCTCCTTTTTAAGTCCTATAGTTCTTACCATCAATCATGCATATTTAATATTGAACACTTACAGTTTTGCATGTTTGTTGCATTTTCATCTTAGTACAACATGTCTTCCCAACTAGACTCTAAAACACTGAACGCAGGAACTGTAAATAATACTTCTCTATAATCCTCACAGCACTTAGCACAATTCTCCACTCATTAAATAAGATTTAATTGGACCTTTGGCAAAGAGATAACTTTCAAAACATCTATTCCGATAATTTTGCAATCAAATAAACTCTGCCAACATTCTTTTGCTAAGAAGCAGTCATCTTTTGAGATTGCTGGAAATTTAAGTTTAGAAAAAAAGAAGTTAATGCTTTTTTATCTCATTCTATTCCCTTTGATGGATGAAACCAAAAATAATCACTTTGCATCTCCAAAGTGCTCCACCCCCATGAAAGCAGGGGGAGAGTGAGGCATCACTGGGACACAAATGTGTTCTGTTCAAGGCAAGGCAATCAAATAAATCAAGCAACCCCCAAAATATAGTTAAAGCAAAGTGACTCAGACACAGTTCATGTTTTTAGTCACTTAGAACCCAAAGTTACTCTGAAATACAAATAGTTTTTCCAGCATTACTCATTTTGCTTTCTCTGATAAAACTAAAATAATCCAATACAATTAAAGATTTAAAATACATGCTCAAAACCTAACATTTCAAATTAGTGCCACTACCACTTGGGACTGCATAATTTATGGAAATTAAAATTCACCTCAACTTCCACGGCCACCTCCAAGATTTTTGTCATTATTAATAACAACACCTTTCCATTATCTTAATTTTAATCATTCTATCCCTCAAACACCATTTCCTATCTTTCTGGCTCACTCTCTGCGGTAGCTAGTCCACCCCAGTGACATATCCAATCATTGGTCGTACCACTCTTTCACTGTCTGTCACCTCCCTACAGGGTCCTCATCTTTCCTACTTAGCCATCATACACTCCATGATCAATTTTCACTCCTTTGCTTTCACCATCAACTTCATTGCTCTTTTTTCTTTTCAACATAATTGCCAAGCAAAACCCTGCACATTGTTAAATCCAGATCTCTGCCGACTCCAGATCTGTATCCATGGAACCTAAATGTTGCCTGGGCCAGGGGGGAAACCGTAGTGACTGATCTCATTCTAAATTCATGATTACTTGAAGAGGGTCCTTGGTAAGACTGGCCATCCACTGTATTTCCTACATCCATTCGCCCTCAACTAGACATCCATTTCACAGCTTATCCTCTCTCTTCAAATCTCAATGCCCCTTCCTCCTTACACTCCTTGATGGCCCAGTTTTCAGCTACATAAAGAAACAAAAGGGAATCCCCACAGGTTGTCACACCTTCTGCCCACCTACCTACGTCAGTCCGCATGTGCGCTCCCCTCTCTTCTGATACAATGGGTGGGCCGTCCTGACTCAAATTGAAAGCCAAACCCTCCACTTGCACGTTAGACTTCATCCCTCTTCCTTAATCAAGAACATCTCTCCAGCAATTCTCCCCTCTCTCAGCATCACCAATATTTCCTTTTCTACTGAATCATTCCCACCAGTATTCAAATATTCTAGAAATAAACCCATCTAAAACAAAAAAAAAATTGTTTAACCTCTTCTTGAGCCCACATACCCCTCTCCAGGTATTGTCCCATTTTTCTGCTCCATTTTTTATGGGGATAGAAATACCTACTCAGCAGGATTAGAAATGATGTATATGCCGCCCCAGCACAGTGTCTAGCAGAGAATGGAAACTCAACAGATAAGTGTTTATTTATAGTAATGTTAAGATCCTACAGTACATGCTAAGAAACAAGCTGGATTAAGAAATATACTCCAGACATTTTTATTACTTTTTACTTTGATAGAACTTCAAACTTATTGGAGAGTTGCAAGGAACTCCCACATATCCTTTACCAAGATTCTTTCATTCTACATTTGGTCTATCACCATCACCATCTCTTTCTCTCTTACCATCTCTTATCTCTGTTTTCCCAAGAATAAGGACACTCCTTTTACATAACCACAGTTCATATCAGAATTAGGAAATTTAACAAATTCCCTAAGTAATTTTCAAATTCAAATTCCAGAAGTATTTTTATTCAATTTATGATATTTAAACTAAAAACCAAAATCAAACAATTAAAACAGTTCACCCATTTCTGCTCCATTTTTTTTGCTATAAAATTTATTTTTAATTAGTTTATTTATCTATTTTTTAACTTTACAATATTGTATTGGTTTTGCTATACATTGACATGATTCCACCATGGGTGTACATGTGTTCCCCTTCCAGATCCCCCCTCCCACCTCCCTCCCCATCCCATCCCTCTGGGTCATCATCTTCAGGGAAACTCACTGTTTTCATTTCTCTTCTTGAATCTACTCCAAACAGGCTTTGCTCCTAACTCCTGTCCTGCCCCACATACACCACTGAAAGAATTCTTGTCAAGATCACAAATAGCCCTTTCATTGCTAAATTCAATAATGGTTTCTCAGAACTCATCCCTCTTGACCTACCACAAGCATTCAATATGTTTGACCACTCCCTCCTTAAAAAACAATCTTTGCTGGCCTCCAGAACACCAAAGACTCCTGGTTTTCTTCCTATCCCACAAATGACAGTTTCTCAATACCTTTCGCTGGTTGCTTCTCATCTCTCCAACCTCTAAATATTGGAATGTTCCAGGACCTCATCTCTTCTCTATCCAAATCCAATCTTTTTGGTAATCTCATTTTGATATCTTCATGTTAATAACTTCCAAATATGACCTCCATCCCAGACTTCTCTCCTGAACTTCAGACTAGCATGTGCAACTGCCAATTCAGTAACTCCACTGAAATATCTAATCTGCTCATGTCCAAAATTAAACTCCTGTTATTCCCTACCAAAAACCCACTCATCCCATAATCTTCCCCAACTTAGTAAATAACAACTCTATCAATCCAATTGCTCATATCAAAATACTTGGAGTCATTCTTGAATCCTCTCCTCTCAAAACCAATACGTCAATAAATTCTGTTGGCTCTACCTCTAAATTTGACCATTCTGTATCTGACCACTTTTCACTACTTTCTAACACAAGCCACCATTAGCTCTTGCCTGGTTTCATTGATAGTAGCTTTGCCACTAGGGTCTATTCTTAATACAGCAGCTAGAAGGACCCTTTTTAAAGAGTAAGTCAAGTCATGTCATTCTTCTGCTTAGGCCCCTTCAATGACTTCCTACTTCACTCAGAGCAAAAGCCAAAGTCCTCTCAGAAGCCAAGACCCTACAACAACCTCCCTATGGATATGTCTCTTACTTCAGCCCCCACTGTTTTTCCCTACTGACTCCACTTGAATTGCATTAGCCTCCTTATTGTTCTCTGAACAGAGTATTCATCCTCCCACCTCAGGGCCTTTGCACTTGCTATTCCTTCTTCCTGTAATGTTCTTTATCTAGATGTCCACTGTTTGCTGCTTTACCCTCTTAAGGTCATTACTCAAATGTCATCTTCTCAATGGAAATTCCTTCAGATGTCAACACTTGTCTATGTGGCAAAAGCTAAAGATAATGTTGCACACGTGAAACTTAGATAATGTTATAAATCAGTGTTACTTCATAAAAAATAAACTTTAAAACAGTTTCAAGATAAAAGTGAGATGAGGAAAGAGTCCCATATTAAAATATTCCAACTAACAAATGAAGGAGAAATTAGAGACACATGACATCAGTAATTGCAACCTTGCTGCATCAAAAGTTGGGCTCTGTCCTGGGCATTGTAGGATGTGGCAATAGCACCACCCACCCTGTTGTACAAGTAAAAAAAAATTTTTTTAAATGAAAGTGTCTCTAAACACTGCCACAAGTTCCCAAGCGGGGAGAGCAAAAGCACTGTCCATTGAAAACCACTACTCTAGATGAAACTACCATTCCACAGGTTACAACAAGAGGACAGAGGAATGTGTCAAATTAAACCATATGGATGCAACCAGCAAATTACAGACTATGGGAAACTTCACAGATCAAATGACCCAGATTCTTCAATGAATAAATTTCCAGGGGAAAAGGCAACAGTGGAGGGGGAAACCTTTCAATCAAAATAGACTTAAAAGGCTTTATTTTCTTCAAACAGGCAAAACTAACCACAGGGTTTAAGCATGAACTTTTGGGTTGTAAAACTACAAAGAAATGGCAGAAAGTAATTACCATAAAAATCCAACAGGGAGAAAAGTAGGTGGGTGAGGTTGGGATGGGACATTTGATCAGCCTTGGGACTTCCTAGGTGACTAGTGATGTTCTGTTTCTTGACTTTGGTGTCATTTAAAAAGGTGGGGACCTTATAATAATCCATTGAGTTTTGAATTTATTGTATCCAGTTTTCTATGTCTGTGTTTTCCCAGTAAAATGCATAAATAAATGAGTGAGAATCTGCTTTCCTTTCTACTTCACTTGAGTCGAAGTTCTGTGGGAACTGTCCTTGAGCCAAGAACTTTGAATTTATTCAGTTCAAGTCAATGTTTATGTTTCCTTAAGCCCAGAGGTGTAAAATCCTGATCATCGCTTCAAAAACAACTTTGGAAATCACAGCAGGACTTATCACAACCCTCCACAAACCATATGCGTGATGTCCGTATCTTGGCCTACTGTTGAAAGAACATCTTGCATCAAATCATCAAATACCTACAAAGGAGCCTGTGGTGATCCAGGCGATCTGCCAGGCAATGCGAGGAAAGCAAAATGCAAAGCAGTGAAGTGTTTTCAAATGCAAACATGGCTCATGAGAACTACATGGGCTGAGTCAAAATTTGTGGGACAATGACTTTTAGAAGGATTTACAGACCCGCTAGGCAGAGACACTCCACAGGTGTTATCTCCTTTCTTGCAAAAGATGTGTTCCTGAAGAGTACCGTGGTGATTAAATTTTTATAAATTTAATTATATTTTCTCATTGACTTACATTATAATCAGAGAGCGGCTTTATCTACATTTTGGATTAATCTTCAACTGGCAGTGGCTCCCAACAGTTCAAGTTTCCCTGCTTCTCTGTCAAGTAGTTGATAGTTTATAAACAAACATTTAAAGGCACTATTTAAAGAAACCCTTGAGTGAATCCTTCTGAACAACAAAGGATTCTTTCATAACATTAATAAATAATCATTAGACTGAAGGTTCATCATGATTTCTTAAGTTATTCCCAAGACTCAGATGTCCTTTGATGGAACTTCATTGAAATTATATCACTTTACCAAGGACCAGGATCTATTTTATGTGTTTTAGGACAGTATCTTGCATTACTGATGTTCTTTTTCCAATAGCATTCAGAAGAGCATTTTGTCCAGATACTCACAAGAAACATTACTAACTGTAGTCTGTATTATTGAGTTATGTGATGTAATAGGACTTTGGCTGGCATAACTCAGTTTAAATTATGCAATAAACACAAAATGCAACTAAGTCCAGGATAGAGTTAGTATGAAATGACTAGCCTTCTGGTTGGATTCTTTGGCACAGAAGATGCTTAAGCTGCTCACTTCAGAAATGTCTCTTTAAGACTGGGCTGCCTGGAAGTCTCAAGCAGATCACTGAAAGGCTTGAATTGAGGATTGAGCTCATTGGCCCCACCATTCATGTCACCACCGTGCTCCCCTGCTGCCTAAACACCACAATTCCTTCTTAACACTCTGTTATTCCTGTCAACACTTGATTCTCACTAGGCTCCCCTGATAACTTCTCCTGGACAAGTCAAAGAAAGATGCCATCCTTGGTGCCAACAGCATGAAAGCCCATCACACTTCACAGTGGTCGATCACAGTTGGTTCTAGAACATGGTGAGTGACCCCCCCTGGCTCCTAGAGAATGGCAAAACTCTAGACACTAAGGCTTCTCCAGTTGGCTTAAAGATGCTCCTCTTGACTGGGATCTGTGGGCTGGTTTTTAAAATAATAGCTCATCCTGCTGGTTACATATACCCAAAGCAATGTGATTTATGATCAGTTTCTGTTTGACGAACTTTGCTATGTCTGATTAAAGACCCCATTTATTTGGAGTAAATGGGTAAAGGTTGGTTTACTTATTTTGTCTTTGGTGACAAGAATATAACTTATAATTTGCTTATTTATAAAATGTACTAGAAGTAAAAAAAATGGAATGCAGCATAGAAGAATAAATGAAGAGTCTGTTTTACCAAAGAAGGGGAAAATGATGCCCCTGCCAAATCAATTACTTTCTGTGGCTTATAGAATTGCTTCCCAAGGACTAGACACTGCCTTCCACATGATGCTCAAGAAGCGTTATCCATAAGGCATTTATCTGAATGCAGTGATATGGCCTCATAGTTACAGTTCTGGAGTACCTTTGGAATTCTTCCCCTTTTGGCATGTATTTTGCTATAGTCTTTGTAGTCGGTAAAATTCTAAGATGTGCTCAAATGATCCACTACCTCTTAAAGATCTCCTCTACTTAAATGTAAGCAGGACCTGACGTGCACATAACCAATAGAATGTGGTGAGGTAGAGGATTTTACATAAGTAATCAAAGTCCCTAAGCAGCTAACTTTACACTAATTAAAAGGGAGATCTTCCTGAGTAGGTCGGATCTAATCAGGTGAGCTGTTTAAAAGAGAGTCTAGAGGTCAGAGCCTTGAAGCAGCTCTCTCTCTCTCGTCTCTCTGAAGAAAATGTCCATGAATTCTACAGTCTCCAAAGTATGAATTTTGCCAACACCTGCTCTTACAAATGGATCCTACCCTAGTGGAGCCTGCGGATGAGAACTCAGCCTGGCTTACACCTGATTTCAGGCCTTGGAGACCCAGAGCAAAAACTCCTGCCAATCTGTGCCTAGACTTCTCTTCTACAGAAATTGAAGATAATCAAGGACATTTTTTTTAAGCCTCTGAGTTTGTGACAACTTGTTAGGCAAAATAGAAGATGAATACAGTCATGAAGAAATCAACAATGGAATAAGAAGTCTTCCCCTAAGTGGATCCCTAACCCCCAACAGTCAGTGAACAGAGAAATCAGAGGATCATAAATTAGAACAAGTGCTTCCACTCTTAACCAACCTCATCTATTTTCCCACATCTAAAAGCAAAGGATCTAGAAGGGAGACCTAATGTGCATTTCAGAAAGGTTTTCCCTCCCCCCACATTGTTGGTTGACTACAGACCATCATTCTGGGTCTACCTTTTCCCATATGTACAGCCTTTAAGTGCAAAGACCTGTAAGAACCAAATATGCCTCAGAAGAAATAAGAAAATGCTAAACACAGTAGGTAACTATGAGTGCCAAACTAAAATGCATGCCGATGTCAAAATCAACCTCCACAGGCAAAGACTAAGCCAGGAATAGTAATGAAGGGAGAAAGCAGCTATTGCCAATGGTGTTCAGATTGAAAGAAAGATTTAATGGAAGAAAGACACAGGAACACTGCCCCCAGCATGTATTGGGTGCCTGGGAATTGTCTACAAATAAATGGATGGATGGATGAATGGATGGATGGATGAGTTAGAATCAAAAGGAAAGGGTATATCATTACAAAAGAGTAAGAAATGAGAGGGAAATGTAGTGGCAAGGACAGGGACAGTGTTAGAGAAATTCTGAATGAAGCAAGTCATCAGAGTTCATGTAGCCCATAGAGCAGTGGTTCTCAAAATGTGGCCCTGTGACCAGCATCATCAGCATTACCCGGGAGCTTGTTAGATACGCAAATCCTCCAGCCTCAGCTCAGTCCTAGTGAATTATAATAGAAATCTGCCGATGGTGCCCAGCAACCTGTCTTCAGAAGCCCTCCAGGGAACTCTGTTGCACACTCAAGTACAAGAACCACTGACCGAGAGAAAGGAAGGAATCTTGTTAGGGTGTTTTAAAAAAAAGTCTAAAGGTCTGAACCCTGGCCACACCCTAAAATCAGCTGAGGAGCTTTGCAACTACTGATGCCTAAGCTGCCCCATCATCAGAAATTGATTTAATTGGTGTCCAAATTATTTCCCAGCTCTCCAGGAGATTTAAATGTGCAGCTGGGGCTGGGAAGCTCCAATGTAAAAGGTGAAGCAGTGTGGGAGGACATGATTCAAGAATGCTACATCAATGACCTCAAAGAGAAGGTTGGACTCCTTCTGACGTGGTGGTCTGCTGCCTTCAAAGGATTCACACATATACTCTCAGCTGTCAACACTGCTGTGCTTTTTGCACCCGCAGGGAAATAGGTTTTATTTCGGCTGTACAGAAAAACAAATCATCAGCGGCCAGCCCTCTTTGCCCATCACTTGTTCACCCTGGGAGCTGACTTTGTACAAGCAAGGCTTCCCTGCCCTGCCCCCACTATATGGGAGCCAGGGCGGACGAGAGGCTGCAGTTTCTTCTACTGCAGAGGCAGCAGGCATCACAGGGTCATTGGCTTATTTGTCCCGCAGACTTCACACAGGTCCCAGCATACACGGGCAGAGGCCCCAAGAAATCGAGATATCTCACCACCAACTTTAAGCCATGCAATCCCTCAGCTAGTCTCCGGAGACCATCTTCTCCCAAACCCGGCTGGTGAATAAGGCTGTCCAGTGGGAGAAGAAAGGAAGCTCTAAGTCCACTCCAGCTGCCCGGGACAACAAAAAAGGCTTTCAACTGTGTGGGAGCACACAACCCTCTCCTCCTCAGGGCTTAGCCTCAGGAGCAGCTGTCTATAACCTAAGTGCACTTGGGTCCATGGGTGAGAGGGGACACTCAGGAAAGGACAAGCCTCCAGATAGAAGGTTTAAATTCTCCCAAAGCACCATAGAACCTGCGTACCTTCAGGCAATGACAGCCAGATGTTTCCCCAATTCTATGCCTGTGCATGTGACCTCTGAGGCTACACCTAGCGGAGACAGCTTCACTATTAAAGAACACGGTGGTGACCTGACTGGCAGGTTCACATTACACAGATGAAGTAGGAACAAGCAGTAACGCCTGGTCACAGAGCCTCACAATGTAAAGTATAACAGATGACAATGACGATGATGATGGTAACCAAATCCCCCACTGGAAATTTAAGTTCTCCATAAAGTTCAATTTAGCGTTCCTTAAGAAGGCTAAAAGAACCTTTAAGCATTTCTGAATCTGTATGCATGTCACCTCAATGAAAAAGTGCAGGAGCACCCAAGGGTGGATGTCAGGGCAGGAAGAGGAGATAGAGCAGGTAGAGTGTCAGGCCTTACATTTGTCAGGATCTGAGTGGACAAGCTCTCAAGGTGGAGATGGCTATCCAGAGTAGAGTTCTCAACTAAGGGCATTTTGCATCCCAGAGGACATTTGGCAATATTTGAAGACATCTCTGGATTTCATAACGGAGTGGGGGTGGGGTGCTACTGGTATCTAGTGAGTCAAGGTTAGGGATGCCACTAAACATCATACAATGCACAGGACAGCCTTCCACAGCAAACAAGTACCTCACCCCAAATGTCATCAGTGCCAAGTTTGAGAAACCCTAGTCTAGAGAAATGGCCCCACAACAAACAAAAAATGCTGATGGATTTTTTTTTTCTATAAAGGCCCAGATACTAACCATAGTTTCTATTATCATCCTAGAAGAACAGAGTTGTTGGTATTCTTATTCTGTGAGGAAGGTAAATTCTGCAATGATGGATAAAACTGAGGCAGCTCAAGGTGAAATAACCTTTAGTGCCAGCATTTATGAGCCAGGATTTGTATCCATGTCTGTGGGAAACCAGTGCCCACACTGTCACCATTACCCTAAGCAGACTGAGTATAGCTCTGTAGAGATTTAGAATTTCAAAGTGACCACTTGAAAAGTACATAACATTGTTACAGGCGAATTCACCTGACTTGTTATCTTTACTCTTCATTCTAGCAGAGTGCCCACTTCCCCCAAAACACAAAATTACTTCATGGTAGATATGATTTCTTTTAACATAGCCACATCATCTCCTTTTCTCATTTCAGGATAAAAAACAAAGCAGCCAATAAAACCGCCTGTGAGCTTTTAAAAAAAAAAAAAGTCTTGCTGCATCCCTTTTCAGCTGAAAAACATTATCTGTTGCTTTTCATTCAGCTCTTTCATAAAGAATCATAAATTCACTGATTAAAGATGAAATCATGTTTATTCTTGTCTTCCAGAAACACTTAACGTACTCAAAATTCCCTTCATGGGAGACGTGGGGAAGGGGGACGGTGTGGACAGAAAGGCAGCAACGGGTGGGTGCTGAGCAGGTGACGGGTGAGCTGCAGCCACCTTGTGGCTAATTGCTTCGGGGAGCGATGACCCACCACCAGTGCCCCTGCGCTTCTGTGGGACAAAGGGACAAAGGCAGCGAGCCCCACCCTTCAGTCCCAGGCATCTGCTAACTGCTTTTTATTTTTCATTTACTTCTGAGTGCAGTCAGTGGGCATTTACCGACCAGGGCTATGCTCTCCATGATGGGAGAGAGAGAGGGAAGCAACACAGCTTCTTAAAGTTCTTTTACAGTAGTTACCTTTTCAAAGTTTCACAATTTAGTGTTAGAGGCAGACTCGAAGGGGCATTGAAAGGAGCATTGCAAAGCAAATGAAAATTTCTCCTCATGGCTGCTAAGGACAAATTCTGCTCATGGCTGGGGACAACTTTTCTCTTTTCTAGAATAGCTATGTGTTATTTGCTTGAAATCTCAAGTAAGAATATGCTATGCACAAATGTGTAATACAGTCATCCTAAAGTACATTAATTTGCTTCTAAATGTCAGTTAGAGACAGAGAATCACTGCATCTGTGTGGAACAGAGACTCTGACTTCTGCCACACCCTCCACCACTAACTAGCGATGTGATTTTAACCCATTCATCCTCAGTTTCCTTATCTGCCAAACAGGGGATTACAAGATCAATAGGTTTTCAATTATTTTTCACAATGAAACATTTTTATTCTTTTCAGAGTTTCCAGAATCCTAATATGCCAGTGATCAATAGGCAGTTGCTATCACAATGTCTGGATAGGCAGGCCAGACTCAGCCACCATCACCACCACCATCCCCTCCCCTCCTCCAGTCCCCAAGCCAAGCCCCTTAACGCACCTCTGCAGAATGGTGGGCATCAGAACTTGAAGCTCACTGGACCAAGTGATTTCTAAAGTCCTTTTGTGCCCCACATGCCTATCAGGTTAAATGGCCACAGTTTTTAAAAGGCAAACATTTTATGAAGACATTTTTTAGACATACATCAAACTTACTAGCCTGGCAGGAAAAAGATTTCATACACTGAGCAATTAGAGAACAATTTAATTCTCTACAGTAAGCTCTGTGGCCCTGGCTTAGAATATAAGAGAAGGTCCTTTGAAGAACACTAGATGAATCACTCTTACAGAGTACCCAGAGTACTTGTGGCCCACGCAGAATCACTGAGTGTTTCCTCCAGCAGTCCCTCTCACTGGCCTTGTGGCCCCCGCAGAACAAGTGAACTGGGCACAGGTAAGGCCCAATCCATCAGTGTTGAGCTCTACTCAGAACCATACCTGTGCTGATGTCTCCTTTAAATCCAGTGCTTTCCCTACCCTACTGACAACTACTGCCTTTATTAATGGCTGTTTTTCTGCCTGAATCATAAAATGTGTCTGCATTTGCCCAGAAACCTAATTATTGACTGACCTGGGGTGGGGAGCATTACAGTCTTTTTGATGGACTATGAGGCCCTGAGAAAGACAGTGATATGAGAACAAAATCAACAGAGCCTTGATGGAAATTAGCAAAACTTCATTTGAAAAAATATCTACCATTAAAGTAAATTAAAAATATTTTTCAAAAGAAATTACAATTAGAGACTTACAAATCAAAACTACAATGAGGTATCACCTTACACCAGTCAGAATGGCCATCATTCAAATATCTGCAAACAATAAATGCTGGAAAGAATGTGGAGAGAAGGGAAATCTCCTACACTGTTGATGGGAATATAAACTGGTACAGCCACAATGGAGAACAGCATGGAGTTTCCTTAAAAAAACTAAAAATAGGGCTACCATATGACCCAGCAATTCCACCTCTGGGCAAACATCCAGAGAAAACCATAATTTGAAAAAAATACATGCACCCCAATGTTCACTGCAGCACTATTTACAAAAGCCAAGACATGGAAGCATCTTAAATGTCCATTGACAGGAGGAATGGATAAAGATGGGCTTCCCTGGTGGCTCAGAGGATAAAAGTGTCTGCTTGCAATGCGGGAGACCCGGGTTCTAATCCCTGGGTCGGGAAGATAGGCTGATCCCCTGGAGAAGGAAATGGCAACCCGCTCCAGTACTCTTGCCTGGAAAAATCCCATGGACAGAGTGAAGCCTGATAGGCTACAGTCCATGGGGGTCGCAAAGAGTCAGACACTACTGAGCGATTTCACTTTCACTTTCACATATGAACTACAGGGTATTAGCCATAAA
Source organism: Okapia johnstoni (assembly GCA_024291935.2). Taxonomy (NCBI): domain Eukaryota; kingdom Metazoa; phylum Chordata; class Mammalia; order Artiodactyla; family Giraffidae; genus Okapia; species Okapia johnstoni. The sequence continues at coordinate 19,966,522 of CM044305.1, read as the reverse complement.
AAAGAACAAAACAATGCCATTTGCAGCAACATGGATGCAACTAGAGATTATCACGCTAAGTGAAATAACTCAGAAAGAGAAAGACAAGCACCATATATCGCTTAGATATGAAATCTAAAACAAATGGTACAAATGAACCTATTTACAAAACAGAAATTGAGTTGCATATATAGAAACAAACTTATAGTTATGGGAGGTGGGGGCAGGGCGAAGGGGAAGAAGGAATAAATCAGGAGACTGGGATTGACACATACACACTACTATATATAAAACAAATAACTCAAGGACCTACCATATAGCATAGGGAATTCTACTCAATACTCTATAATGACTTATACAGGAAAAGAATCTAAAAAAGAGGGGATATATGTATATGCATAACTGAATCACTTTGCTGTACACCTGACACTAACACAACATTGTAAATCAACTATACTCCAATGATCATTTTTTTAATTAGTTTATTTTCAATTTTTTAACTTTACAATATTGTATTTGTTTTGCCATACACTGACATGAATCCCCATGGGTGTACATGTTTTCCCTTCCAGAACCCCCCTTCCACCTCCCTCCCCATCCCATCCCTCTGGGTCATCCCGGTGCCACCAGCCCCGAGCACCCTCAATGATCATTTTTTAAATTACAATGAATTCATTCAATAATTAACTCAAGCAATTTTTATTGTGCGTTTACTCTGGTCCAAGCACTGGAGCTAGGTGTCAAGGATACCATTGTATACTGAGGACATTGTCCCTGTCCTCAAGTCACTGAGTCTCCCACTACCACTCATGTAAAGAACTGAGTAAGGGTCTTCCCTGGTGGCTCAGTGGTAAAGAATCCGCCCACCAATGCAGGAGACTCACGTTCGATCCCTGATCCAGAAGATACTACATGCCGTGGAGGAATTCAGCCTGTTGGCCACAATTGTTAAGCCTGTGCCCTAAAGCCTGGGAACCACAACTATCGAGCCCACATGCTGCAACTACTGAAGCTCGGTGTCCTGGAGCCTGTGCTCCACAACAAAAGAAGCCACTGCAATAAGAAGCCTGCACAACGCAATGGAGAGTAGACCCCACTCTCTGCAACTAGAGAAAAGCCCACACAACAACAAAGACCCAGCACAGTAAAAAATAAATAACTTTTTTCAATTATTTTTAAAAAAATAACTGAGTAAAACACAGTATGGCATGTGCCACAATTGAGGTGAGCAGGGTACAGTGGGGTGACAAAGGACGGAGTGCCTGGCTTGGTATGAAAAGTTTGGGAGGAGTGACTCCTGAACTAGTTCTTAAAGGGTGAGCTGGCAAAGATTATTTTTCTTCTTCCCACTGTAGCAGAAGCTGCTCGTGTTCCCCTTCTTTGGGGGAACATAGCCAGATTGTATTCTGAAGGCTCCCTTGCAGCCTGCAGTTAGATGTTGCCATGTGACTGAGTTCTGAGTCTAAGCAGAAGTGATAAGCATCACTTCCAAACCTGGCCCATAAAAACCCTCTCATAGGAGCTCCCCAGTGGTCCAGTGATAAGGACTCCACACTTTCATTGCCAAGGGCGTGGGTTCAGTCCCTGGTGAGGGAACTAAGATCTTACAAGATGCCCACTGAAAAACAAAAACCCTCTCACCCTCAACCCTTATGTTCTTTCCCTATCTGCTATCTACTGAATGGAGAGGACTCCAAGGATCTAGAGCAGGGTGATCTTCTCAAGACAGGAGAAGTGAGGATCCCTGAATGCATGGAACAGAGCCCCCTCTAGTCTCAAAGTGCTCAAGAAGATGGTGGGAGATATTTATAATTCCAGTAACCAGTCATGTCTGACTCTTCGTGACCCCATGGACTATACAGTCCATGGAATTCTCCACGCCAGAATACTGGAGTGGGTAGCCTCTCCCTTCTCCAGAGGATCTTCCCAACCCAGAGATCAAACCCAGGTCTCCTACATTACAGGCGAATTATTTACCAGCTGAGCCACATGGGAAGCCCAAGAATAATGGAGTGGGTAGCCTATCCCTTCTCCAGCAGATCTTCCCAACCCAGGAATCGAACCAGGGTCTCCTGCATTGCAGGCACATTCTTTACCAACAGAGCTATTCTGGAAGCCCTTTCACTTTCACCCAAAAAATACTGGCAAGTGGAAAACTTTGTTTGCCATTCCTGACTCTTAATGAGGCAGTGGAAGCCTTTAAAAGGCATTATAAGAAATAACATGATCAGATTTGGGTTTTTTGGTAGATTTGTTTTTAAGAAAGTTCACTCTGGTGGCAATATGGAATGTGGATGGAGAAGTGGGGCAAGACAGAAAGACAAGAAGAAAGAATAAAACAGAATAGTTTCATAGCAAAGGCAAGAAAAAATGTATACCCATTAGCATGGAGATATTAAAAGAGGGAAAGACTTGAGCGAGGACATTAGAAATAAATGCCTTAAATCATTACTGGGGTGGGGCAGGAGAGTTAGGAGACATATACAACTTTTGGACTCCTGGCTTGTGTTAGGTTTAAATCCCACAAAATACAGAGCCTGAAGGTTTGGGGAACAGGCTAAGGAACACTTTCAGTTCAGTTCAGTTGCTCAGTCATGTCCAACTCTTTGCAACCCCATGAACCACAGCACGTCAGGCCTCCCTGTCCATCACCAACTCCTAGGGCCTACCAAAACTCATGTCCATCAAGTCAGTGATGCCATCCAACCATCTCATCCTCTGTCGTCCCTTCTCCTCCCACCTTCAATATTTCCCTGCATCAGGGTCTTTTCAAATGAGTCAGCTCTTTGTATCAGGTGGCCAAAGTATTGGAGTTTCAGCTTCAACATCAGTCCTTCCATTGAACACCCAGGACTGATCTCCTTTAGGATGGACGGATGGATCTCCTTGCAGTCCAAGGGACTCTCAAGAGTCTTCTCCAACACCACAGTTCAAAAGCATCAATTCTTCGGCACTCAGCTTTCTTTATAGTCCAACTCTCACATCCATACATGACTACTAGAAAAACCATAGCCTTGACTAGACGGATCTTTGTTGGCAAAGTAATGTCTCTGCTTTTTAATATGCTGCCTAGGTTGGTCATAACTTTCCTTCCAAGGAGTAAGTGTCTTTCAATTTCATGGCTGCAATGACCATCTGCAGTGATTTTGGAGCCCAAAATAATAGTCAGCCACTGTTTATTGGTATTACCTTCTCACTGTGTCCTCACATGGCAGAGAAGGAAAGACCAAACACTCTGGTGTCTCTTCTTACAAGGGCATGAATCCCACCATGAGGACCCTACCTTCATGACATCATCCAAGCCAAGCCACAGTCATCCCTAGGACTGCAAGACAATGAGAAAAGTGGTGCTACCTAAGCCCAAATCCAAGATCACCCCAGCTGAAGTTGGAGCACTGTGCAGTTGCCCTGGAGTAACTGAAACCCCAGAGGGAGAGGCTCTGTAAGGGGCCTGGAGCCAAAAAGAAGACATGGTCACCACCAGAGATAACACATGAAAGAGAGAGAAAGAGAGAAATACCCTGACTTCCCTCCTCCTCCCCACCTCTGCTAGTGCACCCCACAGGCTGAGCCCACCTGGCGGCCATAGGGCAATAGCGGCTGTTTCCTATGAAGTAGATCTGAGTGTGAAAAGGGGTTGGAATAATTAAGAGAAGAGTAAACTGACAAGTCAAAGGATTGACAAGAGGCATTAAGGCATCAACCAAAACTAGAGGTCCTAAATTTCTGTAACAGTCAAATGTGTGATGCCCATGAGCCTCTAAATGTGTACCTAGCACAAAGCCTGACACACAGTAGGTGTTCAGTGTTTCATGAATGAGTGGATGGATGAATAGAAAATCTTAACTAGAAGGCTCTTGAGGCTGACCTTAAGTCCACAGGATTCTCATCAGACCTAAAGAGAATCTGCATTTTGGGGTCTCTACGAATGTGAAAAACCAGGTGGTAGCATTGTGACCCTCTTAGGTCCTTCCCATTCCTGATGCCTTGACTTCCAGGTCTTCCTGACAGCAACACTTCTGCTCACTAAGTCTGGAAATGGCTTCTTTTCAAAATCTCCCCCTAGAATGCTCATTCTAGACTGAGGCTCATTCCCCACGGTCATGCCTTCTCAGCTCCTGTCAGATAGTCTCCAAATGCAGTGAATTCTGAGGCCACTCCTGCCTTAGTTTACCCATTTCTCTTGCGTCCCTGGGTTTTCCAAGAGAATCCTCCAAGAAAAGCATTCTTGGAGATTTCAAATCAGGACTTCGTCAGAAGCACATAATAACTCAATACAGTTAGAGAAGAGTTCCTGAAAGCATGTAAACAGGAATCCACAGACTGTCTCATACACCAGTAGCTAACACTCTCCATTTGGAGTGTTGGGATCTCCATTTAACATTGTAAGAAGCAACCCCCAAAACCCAATATAACCTCACCTGTAGGTGGATCACACAAAACAAAGTGGAGACGAATTGGAGGAAAGAACATTATAGGAAGAAAACCTTTGCAATGATGTTGCTGTAATTTTTTGACAACATAACGTAGAGGCTCTTTCAGTCAAGGATATCTACACCTCAGTCCTCTACCTCCTTTCCCCCACAGTGTTCTCTTGGCTGTCAATTATTGGGAAAGAAGGCTGTTCTTTAAAAGGCTTTTAAATGGTGTTAGAAATTACTGGAAGCTCACCTAAAAGCTCTTGGGAAAAAAAAGAAAAGAAGTCTTCATCTTCTGCTTACGTTGCATAAAATGCAAGGTCCTCTTCTGTTTGTGTGAAAGCTGGAAGCAAAGATTGAGTACCGTTCACTAGGATAAGTGAGAAACGAATCGCCAGTAGTGTTTCTGACCTAAGAATTCAGGGCCCTCTCTGACCTTTTTGTGAGACAAAAATTCAGTATCAGTGTGTCACCGGAATGTCTCATGCAACCCTGTTCCCACTGAGGAGCACCTTGCATTTTAAAACATTTGCTTTATTTAAAAAAAAATTCATTCACTCCAAACATTATCCAAGTAATCACCCTCATAACTTGTGTTTTAGTCCGAATTTCCATCCATCGGGGGAATGGTAGTATCTGCATTGCCAGTGTACCACCATTGATTGGTACCACATTGACAGGGTTTGCAGTTAATTTTGCATCATCACCATAAGTGTGCTATTTGCCACTACTGATGCTCATACTACTACTTTCTTCTTGTGATCAACATCTTTGAGAGGTCTGACAGGGTTTTAAATGATGTAGATTCTCTCAAGGATACTCACTGGACTAGCCTTTCCCTCTTGTCCATCCAGCAAGCTTCTCCTTTTACGAGACATCAAAGATTGCCTTCAGGCCTCTGGACAGATCATTCAGGAAGTGTTGGGCAGCTCGTCTTCTGTACTTGAATACAGATCTCGCGAGCATTTACTGCCTAGCTGCAAGCACTCGCTTGGTTGTCTGGCTTGCCCACTGGACTTCCTGGGGAATGATTTTGACTTCTTCTCCTTTGAATCCCCACAGCTAGCCCTTTAGTGCAAGCAGAGAAAGCCCTCGCACCAGGTAAAAAAGGCTGGCCTGACCCTTCCTCTGTGATGAGTGGGTCCCCATTTCTTGCCTGGTCCCACAGTCAGCCATGCTGCCTGGCAGCTCCAGACTAGAGCAGAGGGGAGTTGCAGTGTGAAATAAATTACATACTTCTGCTGAGAGAGATGACGTGCATTTCATCGTCACCTCAAAAGTTCTTTTGATAAGAGCTGGGCAGTGTAAACCATCCAGGTCCACCATGGTTACTAACGTGCAAAAGTTGCCCACAGAGATAGTCATATTTTCCTAGGAATACAATGGGTGTCCCAATGTGACCTTCAGAGCCACGGAGAACACAAAGGATATGATGCATTTATTAAACTAACATCTAGACAGATGTTCGTCCATTAATTCCTTTATTCATTCAACAAATATTTACTAAGCAGACTGGACTAGAGTCATGATAAGTACTGAAGATATCAGAGTAAGCAAGAGGAACCAAGTCTCTACCATCATGTGCTCACATTCACAAAGGTGGAACCAATGCCAAAATTTACACCTGTCTCATACAACCAGGCGGAGAGGGCAATGGCACCCGACTCCAGTACTCTTGCCTGGAAAATTCCATGGAGGAGAAGCCTGGTAGGCTGTAGTCCATGGGGTTGCTAAGAGTCGGACACGACTGAGTGACTTCACTTTCACTTTTCCCTTTCATGCATTGGAGAAGGAAATGGCAACCCACTCCAGTGTTCTTGCCTGGAGAATCCCAGGGATGGGGGAGCCTGGTGGGCTGCCATCTATGGGGTCGCACAGAGTCAGATACGACTGAAGCGACTTAGCAGCAGCAGCAGCATACAACCAGGACACTTTAGGACTGGGGATACCAGAGTCTACCTACTGAAGCATACTTGTTCTGAGAATTCTCTCTTCATCACATTATTAAACATTCTAATAGCTTTTATTTTAAACTTTGATTCCATATTAATAATTAAACAATATGTCAAGATGATGAAACCCAAATCATAGAGTGAAACAGAATAATTTTAAAAGCAACTTCTTTGGGTCCAGACACTTTGCAAACATCATTTAACTCACTCTTCACAACAATCCCAGAAGATGATACTGAATATGATATCTGCAATGCACAAAATAAGAAAAAGTGACTCAGAGGGAGTGAGGCTGCTCTCCATACATCATAGGAAGCTAAGATCTAAGATTCACACTCAAGTCTGTCTGGTGCCGACGTCTTTGCTTTTTCCACAACACCTTTTAAAAAATGACTTTCAAATAATCCATTTTAATGCTCCCTTTTATCAAAAAACACCACTAAGTGCTTCTAATGTATATCTAATTTGCTTCAATTTCCTATTTAGTTACACCAGTTTCATGAACTACACCTTATAATATCCTCCCAGCTCTACAATCAATGAGAGTATTAAATGGATTGAGCATCTGCCCTCAGCATTATTATTCTAGATAGGAAAATGATTACCAATGCCTATGAGTTCACCTTTCAACATTCATTTAATCAAGATGAGTAATTACCCTAGCGGGCAGTAATTAGGTAATTAGTAAAACTAGTTAATACAAATAGCATATTAATATAACCAAATAAATGCTAGTATAATTTTTATAATTATTATGGCATATAGGTCTACTTGATTTTTTTTAAGTAAAAGACACATAATTTCTGGGCTATGTATTGCACAATTTCAGCTTTCATGTGGGAATGCCTTTGACATCTGTGACCCTGCAGAGTAAAAAGGAGATTGAGACAATTATCTCGGGTACTGAAGCAAAAGCCTGCTTGTACTAAAATTATCTGCTTAGTCTTTGCCTGATTTTTCTCTAAATGGTTACTCCATTTTTGAAAAAGAGCCACCTTATAGCACTGTACCTAAATATCCTTCTCTGCTTAGAAAATGAAAACATTCTAAGAATAATTCAATCAATATAGACAAACAGTTTGGCACATATACAGAGTATTCTGATTCTGTAATGCAATCCTTGGTTTGACATTTATCCTCCCCAAAAGAAAAGCTTTCTCTTTATCAACAGCACCCTGTGGATTTCCTAACCACTCCCCACCACACACATAAACCGAAAAACCTAAAGGAACTCTAATGAATGAGCACGTTCCTGAAAAAACGTATCTCTTGATATTGTGGTATATACACAACATCAATCTGTTTGTATTTTCAGAGGTAGATATTATTAAGCATTATTAAGATATGATTAACCATATCTTATGATCTGGGGCTTCCCAGGTGGCTCAGTAGTAAAGAATCTGCCTGTCCTGCAGAAGACACAGGAAACCTGGGTTCGATCCCTGGATCAGGAAGATCCCCTGGAGAAGGAAATGGCAACCCACTCCAGTCTTCTTGCCTGGAGAACGCCATGGACAGAGAAGCCTGGCAGGCTGTAGTCCATGGGATTGCAAGAGAGTCAGACACGACTTAGCAACAAAACAGTAACAACGTTGATTTCACTCAAAATGGTTATCAATTGTAGGATAGTCTGGTGATAGACACTGATCCATATTCAGGATATGTAACAAAGTATAAACATCATGTAGGAAAATTTTTCATCTCCCCTAAGCACAACCACCAACTGGTTTATATACATTTATAAAGCCTCCAATGCCCAAAATATTAGAATGGCAACCCACTCCAGTACTCTTGCCTGGAAACTCCCATGGACGGAGGAGCCTGGTAGGCTGCAGTCCATGGGATTGCTAAGGGTCGGACACGACTAAGCGACTTCACTTTCACTTTTCACTCTCATGCATTGGAGAAGGAAATGGCAACCCACTCCAGTGTTCTTGCCTGGAGAATCCCAGGGACGGGGGAGCCTGGCGGGCTGCCGTCTATGGGGTCGCACAGAGTCGGACACGACTGAATCGACTTAGCAGCAGCAGCAGCAGCACAAAGTAATTGGCAAATCCTCTAATTGGGGTCTAGTTTACAGTTCTTTTGTTTGAGCTAACCTCTTATGACTAAATTACGTTTCATTACTGTTTATCAATGTAGGATAACAGCCTGATGCCCGGGCCTTTCTTTTATGGCAGAAACTCAGGCTCAGACAGTATTTTTACATGCTGATATTAATAATGAGGTCATATACATGAAAACTAACTCATTAATTTCCTTGATAGGTGTTATTCCTTCCTATTATCCTCGGAAGGATTCATCTTTAGCCACAAGGGTTCATCTTTAGCCACAATTATATATATGACAATATACCTCAATTGAATTAAAAACTCTTTTACTTTCTTACAAATCCTAATACAATTACATCTGATGGTTCAGTCATGATTTTTCCAAAAGCAACTGATGCCTTATCTGAAATCCAGTCTCATCAGTTAACTTTCCCTCCGATCCCACTAATACGTAAATGAACCCAGAATTCTGCATGGCTTCCCAAGCCCATGCAGTTCCATTTTCACACGGTATTTCTGTTTCCAAGAAGTGATCATTTCTGGAACTCTAAGCTCTTCGTTTGAATTTCCAGTCTGTAAACTGTGAAGAAGGCTTGTGGGTATGAAACAAGAGAAGAAAAATTACAAATTGGAGCTACCCAGAAAATAAATACATGATTTTAGTGGCATCTAATTGTTTTCCACATATCATAGTAAGAGCTATTATCCTGCCTTCTAAATTTATGTCATCTGCGCATTTATCTATACTCCTATTTCTCTGTCATCTGTCTGTCTTCCTCCTGCCTGTTAGTGTCTATTTATTTGGCATGGCAAGTTGTGCTGTCTTTGTCTGCAGAGAAGAAAAGAAGGGGGAAAATGATGAAAAATCTTGGTGTAGCGTGAATAGCAACGAGGTGAGGCTGATGCCTGATGTGCGGATGAATCCTGTAAATGAAGTGGCCCTTGAATTAAATTAATTTAAAATCTGGCAAATATTACCCGGCATGTTTGTCAATGTGCTGTATAATTATTAATTTGTTCATTGAAGCAACTGTATAAATAAATAGAAAGCAGAATGCCATGATTAAGCAAGCATTGAAAATCCAGGGTCAAGGAGCCCTGCAATATGGGGATCTCAATAGCTTTCCTGGGTCCTACTTTTACATCTCCTTGTAAACCCGAACGTCAATAACAGCAAATTAATTGGCCCACATTTAGATGCCAACAGGGCTTTTGTATTCTCGGTGCACATTTTTGTCTTCTTGGAGTGAGATGCTAGTAATGGGGGTTTTAATATTACCCCTAGGGGAGCACCAGAAAATCTTAACAATTTCCTTCAGTGAATATTTTCATTAGCGCTAAATGCCGTGCAATTTACATTCGAAATCAGGTGTAGGGGTGAGCAGAACGTGACAAGACACGTTGCCGTGGTGCCTTTTTTTTTTTGTTCCAATGTTCTTTATTGACTGCCACAGAGCCTCAGAAAAGTGTGCAAATCAAAAAGGAAGTATTCCTTGATTTCTCTTTGCCCTTACTTTTAGGAGATGAAATCTCTATCTTTTTCAAACACTCAAAGCACACATTTGAAACAGACCTCTTTCACAGAAGAAAAAAGTACACTTTAAAAAAATAACAATAATGCATCTAAAGTAGAATTAAACTAAATATCACCTGACAGCTGTGAGCAGGTATTCCAGTAGGGGCAGAAATCCTCTAAGGGAAGGGATTAGAAGTTAACAAAAAGACTAGGCTGCTAAATTTATGTCTGTGCAGCTCAACTGCCTAATTCAAGCCTGAATTAATGCAAAATTCACCTAGTATTATGTTTATTGTAAATCTAGACTACAAGTAGATTTCATATTGAGGATGTGAAAGTAAGTGAAAAAGTAAAAGTCACTCAGTCGTGTCTGACTCTTTGTGACCCCATGGAGTAAACAGTCCATGGAATTCTCCAGGCCAGAATACTGGAATGGGTAGCCCTTCTCTTCTCCAGGGGATCTTCCCAACCCAGGGATAGAACCCAGGTCTCCAGCATTGCAGGCGGATTCTTTACCAGCTGAGCTATCAGGGAAGCTCTTTGGATATTTATAATACAGACTTAAACTATGTACAAATTCCTACATATGTTTAGGTACTGTGATATGTGAAAAAAATAGAAGTCAGAAAATCCCAGTTAGCTCTACTATTCCATCATCTCTATGAACTTGGGAAAATTACAGAAACTTCTTAAGCCTCAGTTTCCTCTAGAAAATAAAATCATACTTGTCTTACCTCACAGAGAAAGCAATATGTCAAATAAAACTTTTCCACTTTTAAAGGCTTATTTTTTAAAGTTTCTTCATTTTTTTTTATGTAGTTCAAGTGACCAGTCACTGCTTAATCTAAACATAATTCCTTCCCCAGACCTTAGTTGATCTAACTAACCCCTACCTTTCCTTTCTTGGACTTTGCACCTCCAGGGACCAGGAGCCAGTTAGCAATAAAACTACATCCAGGATAGCTGATTCACATTGATATTTGGCAGAAACCAACACAATACTGTAAAGCAATTGTTCTTCAAATAAAAATAAATAAATTTAAATTTAAAAAAAAGAAAAACAAACTACATCCAGGATGATTTCCTCAGCTGTCCGCTCATCTCTTTCACAGCCACTGAAGGTTTATTGACTCTGCTTAAACTATTCATGGGCAAAAATAACCTCATCTGCCTTCTGATCAACTACCTCATCTTTACTGTCTTCCTTCTACCTTGGTTCCTTCCCATACTGTGACTTCACCAACTTGCTACAAAAAAACTTTCAATGCTATTTCTTCTCAATCACAAAATGGCACAGAGAGGAAACAAAAACCCTACATTCAAAACCCTGGTCTACCATTTAAGTGTATAGCTAATTTACTCAATTTCTCAGCTTCCTCATCTGAGGGAGGGGGATAAATGTACCTATCTCCCAAAACTGTCTGAAAGAGTCAAAGAGAGCACATAGCTTTGTGGAAATTAGAGCTGCATTGTTACTAATTTTATTTTTTTTTTAATTTTTGTTATTAATTTTTAAACTGATAAGATCTACCTAATACAACCATCTCCAATGAATCTTGCAACTAATTTCTAGCTACTATCCAAACATTGTATGAATGTAAACATTAATGATATATTTTACTAAATCAAAAAGAAACTGAAATAAAAATGAAATTGCTTCTTTACATTATTCTCCATTTCTCTCCTTGTCTTAGCATAAGATCAAATACTTAGGAAAGATAATACTAGAAGATTTCCAGTTTGTATAGCGTTTTGCTGTCTTCAAATCCAGAACCAAGCTGAATGTTCATCTAGAATTTCCAGGTTTTCTGCTAGTCTCCCTGTGATTTGTTGGAACCTACCAGTGTTTATTTTTGTCAGAGCCTGATGAGTAGTACAAAGAATCAGCTCCGGATCAAAAATGTCTCTCTAGGATTTATCTAAATCATAATCGTCAAGTCCCTCCTCCTCCCTGAATTAATTCAGTGGTTAAACAGGTGTTGTTGAGAGTGGTATGGAGGAGAACTTGCTATAAAGGTAGCTGTCCAGCCTATACCCCTTCCACCTCCCCAAATCTGACTCAGTAAGAAGTAGAGCCCAAAGCTCTGCATTCTCACTGGTACTTCAGATGCTTCTGATCTAAGGGTCATTGTGCTTGGAAACTACTAAGTTTTTTTTTTTTTTTTTTTTTTTTTTTTTTTTTTTTTTTTGAAACACTTTTCCTATTGGCAGTAATTCTAACCAACAATCCCTAAAAGACTGCCGTTTGAGGAACCGTGTCACCTACAAATTGAGATTTCAGACTTTAATTTCATCTCAGCCTATCAACCTATGGAAATGGCTCTACCTCTGGAATGATCAATCTGCAATCCATATAAGCAAGGGCAGAGAAAAACTGGGACCCTCTATTATTGCTATTAACCCTCTGGTTTTCAACCGTAGCTGCACTTCTGAACCATCTGGGGAATTTTTGTTTTAAGAACAGATGCCCATATCTCACCCCTTAGAGCAGGGGTCTCAAACTTTAGCTCCATCAGAATCACCTGGGGAACTTTTTACAATGCAGAGTGCTGTTTGCCCCACATCCAGTGTGTCTGATGCAGTCGATCTAGAGTTGGAGCTCTGAGAATATGCATTCCTACCAGGTTCCCAAAGTGATGCAGATGTTTGCTGGTCCAGGTGTGACAACACTTCAAGAAACCCTCGTCCAAACAAACTAAAATCAGAACTTCAGGGACTTGAAGTCAACATTAACTATTATTTAAAGTTCTTCAGGTAATTCAATCCCACAGTGCAGTCAAAAGGTGGGAAATACTTGACTCTTTCACCAATATCACATGAAATTTTCCTTAGATGAGTGATTACCATAACAGCGGGAGGGTGCAAGGGGTTAACAGATAAAATAGCCATCTTTATTCGGCACTTTAGCAGGAATACCTAGTTTCCAGGGGGAAGCTGGGCCAGTGATACCACGTAATGGACTCACTGACTCTGTGTTTGGCCCTGATAAAGTGATCCAGCTCTCAAAAGAAGCCCCTTGATTCATAGCAAATTTTGCTGATTTTCTTGCTGTATTAAAAACTCCCACCACAGCTGGGTACCAGCTTCAAAACAGACTTAAACATGAAGAAAGAGAACTAGGAACAAAGAGAGGCAGGCAGTCGGCCACTTAAAGCTGGTACAGACAGCTCCAAAACACACCACCACTTGTGGTACCAGCTGATGGCCTCCAGTGAGAGTGGAGGCAGCAATTTTCTCAGGGGAAAGGTAAAATAAAAAAACCAGTTCTTGGTGTAGTGAGTCCTATCTATTAGCATCCCTTTGCGGCAGTTTCTCGAACCTGGTTCCCCAATTCCTTCTCAGTCATTTCTGAGAACAATGAAAATAGTCTTCATAATCATTATTTGAATCAGCCCAAGAATATTTCTGTTGCTTATAGCTGGAACTTTGACCTTCTAAGGTAAACAGCTGGAGGTCAAAAGAAACCTAAGGACTAGAGGTATATATCCCTGCATTTAATTGGAAGGATTTCTCTTTAAGACATTTTGCATCTTACGAGGGATTAAAAAACTCTTTAATCCAGTGCATTCAAAATTAAATGAACAATCACATGGGGGAGATCTTGTTAAAATGCTGATTCGATTCAGTCTAGGACTATGGGGGAAAAGAAAATGTAAATTTCTCACAAAGCTCGTGGAGATGTTTTGTCTCGGGACACACTGTGGAGTGAGTCATGAAACCACAGGACCATAAAGTGCTTCGAGTGGTGCCTTGGGCTGGATCCTTCTGGGCAGCCTTGTGTTCAAGCCAACATTAAGGCCTGTCTGCCTCCTTATTCTGGGTCAGTGCCTCAGCTGACTGTATATATGTGCAATTGTTTATGCAGGTGGGTCCTAACCGCTGGGACAGTCTATACTCTTGAATGTCTGAGATGCCAATGCAGAATGTCACCTGACCATCTCTGACCACCACCTCTCTCGGAATTTAAGCCTATCAAATTTAAATTCCAAACATATTCATTTATTCAATAAACATTGGCTGTTTACCTTTATGTGTAATGCTATCTCAGCTAAGTTCAAAATCATTCTAGACTCTCTGTCTGTTGCATTTTAATAAGCTGAATTGGGTGCATTCCCCAAGTGCCATTAAATGTGAACTGGATTTTAGCACATGTAACAAGAAGTTAAAGGTCAAAGGGATCTGTCGTGGGCAAGGGAAAAGTTCCAAGGCCCGACAGCAGTTTGGCTGTCTGGGAAAATGCAACTGGAATAATATGGTCAACTCAGTTGTCAATCAAGCTCATTAATTATAAACCCAATCTGACACTCGATCAATAGGATAAGTACTTTCTTGATTTCAGATCAATGGTATGATAAGTTTTGGGGGGTGAAGCCTAAAACAATTGCATCCATCCTAAGTATTGTGAATGTTATTGCAACCACCAACATTCAAAATCAAGTAAAATGATAAACCACTTCCTGCACAGTGTTTGTGGAAAGAAATGTTAGAATCCACAGAATGCTTGGTTGTGCTCCCACCTACTAAGACAAGAAAGGTCAAAGTGCGGTGTTTGTTTCTAAGATTTTTAAAGTACTCATTTTTCTTCTGAGCTTATGGGGAAGATACCATTTACAGAGCCATAAGCTAAACAATTTAGCCCCCAGGGATGACTAGAATAAGAGATTTTTGTCATGCTATAGAATGGAACAAAATTCTCAGGAAACGATGTGAAAATATATCTTTTTTTTTCCCCTATTCCAACTGCAACAGTTTTCCCCTTCTTGAAACAGCCTGCTATCTAGTGATCAGGAATGATTTCTTAAAACATAATGGAGAAAGTCAACTAAAGGAATCCCTTCTCACAAACTGTGACCATCCACATAACTCTAATTCCTTTTCAAGGGCAAAATATCACATAGCCCATACCATATCTAAGCTCTGTGTTAAGTTTGGGGATCCGAAGGGTTTTACCAAAATTTTGGACAAGTATTAGGTAGAGAAGCCCTTGGTAGAGATGGCATCCATAGCGTGGGGAGAGGCCAGTGAAGTGATATCTGAGCTAATGCCCTGAAGGGTAAGTAAGATATAGGTAGGCAAATGTGTGGGATGATGTATTTCCAGGAGGAAAAATCAGCATGTGCAAGGGCCCTGGGTAGAGAAACTGTGAATCTTGATATAAGACCCATGATGTAGGAGTGCAGTTTAGCAAAGGGAAGAGTGAAAAAACCTGCAAAAGCAGCTGAAGCAGACGGGCGTGGCCAAGGTCTGTTGTGCAATTCCATGTGCGCTCCCCTACTCATGTGACTAAAGGGGATGTTCTAAGAGGAGAGACTCTAAGTGACTGAGAAAAGATCTTCATTAAGAGGTCTACAGGTACCATAGGAAAGATAGCTCCACCTCTTACTCTTGTGACAGCCCTGAGCACATGGTGAGGGAGGGCGAGCACCAACTGGAAACTTGCTTCCGTAGCCCACTACTATTCTCAAATGCCGTCCTACCAACCACTGTGCGCCCCGTGAGCCTGGTGCTGGACTGTCCCCCCACCCACCCCCTTCCTAAATCATAGTGATGGCATCAGATGGGCGGGTGACAAATCCCGTGGACATTAGTGCTTTAATGGGGACAACTGGTCCACTGCTTTTAGGTCAAAGTGACAATGAGTTGTGAAAGGTATTATACAGAGGGAAAAGAAAGGAAATCTGATCTGATTACTCCTGTTCACAGGAATGCCCTATTATTCCCAGGATATATTAGTATATGTAGATATTTATGTTGTGATGTTTTATTATGTATGTGCTATTGTTGGTGGTGTTCAGTCGCCCAGTCATGTCTGACTGTTTGTGACCCCATGGACTGCAGCACGCCAGGCCTCCCTGTTCCTCACCATCTCCCGGAGTTTGCCCAAGTTCATGTCCATTGCATCAGTGATGCCGTCCAGCCATCTCATCCTCTGATGCCCTCTTTCCTTCTGCCCTCAATCTTTCCTTCAATCTATGCATGAATATTTGTAAAATATATTTGTTGTGGAGTTGTGTGTATCATTCAAGAAGCATATATGTTTGATGATTATGAATGTATGTGTGTCTGTAGTCAAATCCTTGTATAAATTTGGATGTATGGCTCCTGATTACTGAGCTTACATGCTGCCAAACACTCTTCTAAGTACTTTCCATATATAATTTCTCTTCATTTCACCAAAGAACCCTAAGACATTACATTCCTTATACTAACTCACTTTTCTGATAAGGATACAAAAAGCCTAGAGAGGCTCGGTAACTTGCTCACAATCATAAGGATATTAAGTAAATCCTTACTTCTAACATCCCATCTCTTCAAAAACCATTTCTTTTCACTTAGCAGGCTCACACATTTTCCAGCCCACCAAAATTTTACTTCAACATCTTCAATTATTTCCATGTTGTTAGACTCCTTGGGGGGGGGGCGGGGGGGCGATGGGGGAAGGTGGTGTACCTTAAATGAAAGATACGCTCAGGTGGCGTTGTGTCCAACTCTTTGTGACCCCATGGACTATATAGTCCATGGAATTCTCCAGGCCAGACAGAATACTGGAGTGGGTTAGCCTTTCCCTTCTCTAGGGGATCTTCCCAACCCAGGGATCAAACCCAGGTCTCCCACATTGCAGGCAGATTCTTTACCAGCTGAGCCACAAGGGAAGCCCAAGAATACTGGAGTGGGTAGCCTATCCCTTCTCCAGGCAGATCTTCCTGACCAGGAATCGAACCGGGGTCTCCTGCATTGCAGGCGGATTCTTTACCAACTGAGCTATCAGGGAAGCCAAGTGTACCCTAAAGTGTATCATAAATGCTGAGGCAGCATTCCCCTGGTGCATGTTAACACAAATTCACAAGGTGACCTTTGAGGAAAACATTTACATTGAGAACAGTGAGGTCTCTATGTTCTACCATATGGTAACCAAGTCAGTCCTCATTCACAGGATGCCTCAGAAAACCTCGGTCTGACACTGTTGCAATCACAAAACATTTGCAAAAGCATAGGGTGAGGTTTCCAAACCAACTGAAAGGCCACAGACATGATGAAATGCTTCTGAATTGGAGCAGGAGGGGTGACTTAATCAGAGTGAATGTTTGTAGCCACACAATCTCAGTAGCTAAAAGATGGACACTAACGAGCCTGTGTCCCTTTATTTATATGGCTTTAATCTATACTTACCAAGGGAACAGTTTTTACTTACCCTTTCACAGCCTGGAGTGCAACTTTATCATTAAGCAGAGATGCCAGGGAAGAAGGAGGTATTATTTAAAATTACAAACAGAGTGTAAAGGAATGACTGCTAAGGAAACAGCCTCCATCCCAAACGCCCCTCACAGCTACGCTTGCCTCCTACTACAAAATGTCTGCAGGAGCTGAAGTCCACACGGGCCTGTCGTTCGCAAAACTGTGTGGGTGTGCATCAGAATACCTGGAGTTAAAAGCACTGCTACGTGGGCCCCCTCCCCTGAGGGCCTCATCCAGGCAGGTGTGAGGATGTGACACACGAAATCAAATTCCCAGGTGTGCTGCTGACCCCAACCACACTTTGAGAGCACTGGTGGACTGCGTTAGTCCAGCCCGGTGCAAGTGCTAACAGTTGAAACTAAAAGGTGACTAGAATTTTCCTGGACAAAAGAATCCCTGGACCTGAAGGGCAATGTCAGGTCAATAATCTGAGGTATAGATCCCCTCAGATAATAACAGTAAAAATGCTTCCTTCCTGGGTGGCCCCAACAGCCCTAATTACCCTGGGTTACAGCACATTTCGTGAATTCCTGGGTGTGCTCAGACGGGTATATTTAATAGGTCACTGCCTGCAAATGCAGGACGAGAGACCTGGGTTCGATCCTGGGTCTGGAAGATCCCCTGGAGAAGGAAATGGCAACCCACTCCAGTACTCTTGCCTGGAAAATCCCATGGACAGAGGAGCCTGGTGGGCTACAGTCCATGGGGTCGCAAAGAGTCGGACACGACTGAGCAGCTTCACTCACTATATTCAGCCCTTTCAGATGGATTAAAGATCCTTTTGGACTAGATAAAGGCTGTGCTGATGACATAGGGCACCTAGGGGAAAGTGTCTCATTGAATTACAGAGTTCACATAGACAATCCCTGGAGTGATCGAGATGATTGTTCTATGTTGTGCAGAGAAACGCAGCTAGATAGAGGTCTGCCTCTCTTCTTTGTCAGTGAAAAAGGAAAAAATTGTGTCAGAGGAGGATATTGTGCCAAGAAGGTATCTGATAATGAACTTTGTCTCCTCCTTCCTTCTTTCCAATAAAAGCTTGTCACAAAACAAACTTGTGCCTGATGGCCAAGGACAGGCTTGGTCCCTGGAAAACAAAAGGCGAGCTAAAAACTCTGGAAGATGGGCATGTACTGCCAGCCCTTCCGCCCACAGTCCCAGTGGGATCACATTCCTATCTTGTTTTGTCCTGTGTCATGAATTAGTCAGTCCCGGGGTTTAAATCAGTTGAATGCAAGATGCTAGGCTTGAAAATACTGTTTTAGAGCATTGTCCTCATGGAGAATCTACAAAGGAGGGGCCTCCACGTAAAGGGCCTTTGCAACGGGAATCCTCGGCAGAATTCAGAGAACCACACATGGCCATGGAGACCTAGGCTAGTGTTGACACCCCTTGGGTTTTAGCTGAGACAGTGAATCCTCCCTACCTGGAGTGTCTATACCTGTCAGGATTAGTGATTGGGAGCTAGCTGCCTTAAACCAGTGTGAGAAAATTTCAGGAAGCTAATATGCCCCACCTAATCAAGGTAAGTGTTCCCCTCTTTGCCCAAGCCACTTTATTTGCACGTAAGTACCTATGGTAATGGGTATCATAATTTTTTTAAGTTTGTTTCAGATGCATGCCCTCTTAATAAGAGATCATGTGCTCAGTTTCATCTAAAGGCAGTGGTTACCCAGCATGCCTCAAGATTCATGCCCTCATCAGAAGCCATTTCCAGCTGACCTCATCATTCAGAGAAACTTATTACTCACAAAAAATTAGCTCCAGCAGAGTTAGAACTCGAGGGAAGTCTTTCTTCAGGCACACATGGAGACTCTCTTTCACCACCTTGTAGCAATAAAGCTTCATGGATTACTGAGCACTCCCACATCTGTTAGTTTATTTCATAAAAAAACATTTCAACTTGTTTTCCCTATGGTTTTGCGGCTTTCCTTCTTTTTGGTCGATACACTATTTACAAAAACTTACCTCTTCCACCTAGCACCTGGAAACAGATTTTGAGCAAGACATGTCTCCTGTAATGCCACTAGGGCAGTGGCTCTCAAAGCAGGGTCACAGGATCCGCAGTATCCTGACCTGGGAACGTGTTAAAGATGCAAATCTTCCAGTGCCAAGCGTCCAGAAACTCTGGGGTTGGGGCCCAGCCCTGGGTAATTCTGAGGCCAGCAAGAGTGTGAGAAACACAGTAAGTAGAGAACATGAGGGTAAGGAACGAGAAGCCCAGTTCAAGGTAAGGGGTTTTCTTCACCCACAGACATATTTTTTCCCTAAATGTTTATATTATAGCCCAATACTACATATACATTGTTGCCTTCTTATTTTAATGATGTGCTGGAGCTAGCATCTACCAGCTTGTGAAGGCGGCTGGTAAGCATTCAGGAAGTCTGCAAGCCAGCTGTTAAACCCCTGGAATCCTGCAGTCAGCCATGGTGGGAGTATTTACACCATGGAAATCAGCAATCATCACACATCAGAGCTCTCATGCAGGGAGCTAGTTTACTAGCACACCACTGGCTGGTTTTTCAAAGGGTTGCCATGGTCTGTGTTGGGACATAAGACAGTGACAGATAAAGGATGACAGAGTAAGGAGCCAGGATTTGGAACTGGCCAAGAGATTAGGAGGGAGTCTCCACAGAGGGGCAGTCCGAGAGAGAGGCCAGAAGACCAGGAGTAGAAACAGAATTGGATGCTCAGAATAGCACTCTGAGCTGGGGCTGGGATAGACTATGGAGTGAGACAGAGCAAGTTTAATACCACTTTGTATTTGTAAAGTTAAAATGGACCATTTTTGTCGTCTAGTGGTAACATGTTGATTCATTCATTCAGTAAATATTTACTACTATACACCAAGCACGGTGCTGGGCTCTAACGATACCATGGTGAGTAACACAGACAAAGTCTCTGCCATCACAAACCTTTTTGGCTTACAGACAACAACATAAAGCTAAGTACACACAGTTTAGTACTCCAATGATGATAAGGAGTTATCTGATGTGGGTGATCATAAGTGGCTGTTTGATGTAAGATGCTCTAGGTGAGCTTCATTGATAAGGTGACATTTGAACAGAGACCCAAGGGAAGTGAGAGAGCAAGTCACTGTTGGAAGACAATCCTCCATGGTCTCAAGCATTTTTGCACAATGTAGGAGCAAAGGCACTGACTGCCTTTGTGTTCAGTAGCTTGTAAAGGGTTTTATATGGCAAACATCCATGGATGGCAGAGATAATGTCTTCCTCCAGAGTTAAGCACAGATTCACTACTGTCCAGTATAACATAACTCCCCCTGGATGAAAGGACAGCCATGCTTACCGCCCATTTTAAATGATTCAGGTTTCCTAATCTCAGGGTTCCTCTCCTCGAAGACAACCCACTGCATGGGCAGGTGTCATCTGGCCCTCTGTGTTTCTTCTTGTGGGAATTGGGACTCAGAAAAGCAGCACAAGAAAATGCTGATACTCCAGCTACAGACATTGCTGTGAATAATAAAGTCATTTGTCTATGACCCAGGAATGTCATGTCTCCTGCCAGCAACCATGACACTGTGGCAGGCTAACTCAATGGCCTGCAAGCAAGGTAAACTGTCAGGCCCTTCAGAGTTCATGACAGCACTGAGAATAAATGAGGGAAGGGTGGGCCAGGCAGGGAAAAGAGCAAGTGCAAAATGCCCTGAAATGGGTGATAGTCCCTCTCCACTAGATTCACCCCTTGATAGCTGTGCCAATTGACTCCATCTTACTCAACTTGTTCTGCCCGACTAACTTTTGGGAGGTCGACACTTCTTGCAGAAAGATCTGTGATTGCCAAGATAGGAAGAAAGGGCGAGCATCTGCCATGCCACCCCCACTCCTGGTCCCAAAGAAGGTCAGGTCGAATTTAGGGACACATGAAATGTGTTTCACTTAGGGGTTGAGAAAAAACAGTCCTAGAAAGACTTGTATCTAGAACAGACACTACAGAGAGCAAAGAAGGGTGACAGTGACCAACCCCCACCCCCAGCAGCAGCTGGGAACCAAGAACTCAATAGGAGAAAAATGGGAAAATACAAAAAAGGAGAAAGAAATGAAAGTAGAGGCACAATCCTCAAAGAGGAGTTCTTTGGAAGCTCAATCTTCCAGCTTTTTGTAGATAAAGCCATGACCAGTCAACACAAAGTTAGCCACAATCACAATGCAGGAGGAAAAAAAAAAACTAGGACAACTTGACTTACATAAAGGGTATGTAAGTTGAAGAAAATAGCGTCTGGTATATAGAGTTGAAGAGCCATGTTTGAATGCATTTTTAACTTTTTTTTCAGAACACATCTCCAATCTGATCATGAAAGGAATTGGAAAGAAAGATGGAATTCTATACACAGACATTTCCGTTATGAATCATTCCTTAGAAATGACTCATTTCCTTAAAATTAAACAAGACAGCACCTAATGAGGAGTAACACTTGAAAATTCTCTTTCATCTTTAAGAAAAATTTGAACTTGGCTTTAGCTTTTCAGTGTAGAAAAAGAGTGCACTCAGCTCAGTCTAACAGTCAATATTTTCCCATGTATCAGGATTCAATGTCAGCCACCCTGATGCTGACAAATCTTAAATGACAAAAGCAGATTGATAACTGTGGTTTCTGTTTTAAAACACTTCATTTTCTCTCCTATCTCAAAAGTGTTCAGTTGAGGTAACTCCATAACTTTTACAAGCTCACCATTCCAATGAGTAACAGAAGTGCAAGAGTAACTTAGAGGGGACAGTCATTGCAAAGGACTGAATGTATGTGTCCCCTCCTCAAAATTCATATGTTGAAACCTAACTCCCACTCTGATGGGATTAGAAGATGGGGCCTCTGGGAGGTGATTAGGTAATGAGACTGGAGCCCTCATAAATGAGATTAGTGCTCTTATAAAAGGGGCCCTAGAGAACTTTCCCATCCCTTCTGCCATATGAGGACACTGCAAGAAGATGGCCATTTAAGAACCAGGAAGCGGGCCCTCACCACACACAGAGTCTGCCAGCACCTTGATCTTAGACCTCCCAGCCTCCAGAACTGTGAGAAATAAATGTCTGCCGTTGAAGCCACCCAGTTTGGTTGTCGTGTGTCATGGCAGTCCCAACAGACTAAGACAGTTGTATCTACACATCTAAGGTTTCAATCACAATTTGATCCCGAGGTCATCAAATCCATTTCCCTGCTTCCATACAGGACCACAGCAAAACTGACTAAATCAATATCTGCCACATTTTTAAGACCGTCAGTGAACAACATCTTGCCATCTCTTGTAATCATTTCCTTTTTAAAATTCTTTTGAAGAAGGATTTAGCTACAACAGTGATTACTGCTGTACTATTGGAAATGGGAAAAACTGGATACAACATAAATGTCCCAGAATAGAGGAGTGGTTCAATACCTGAGGCCACATGCATATGGCAGGACATCTTGCTGCCATGCAAGTGACAGTATAGAATATAAATGACATAATATTTTGTTAAACATCACAGGTTTATGGAATAGCACATACAGGATGAACCCATTTTTGTTTAAAATATGAAATGCATATATATTCCCCATGTGTGCACAAAATGCATATCAAGCACCTATTACATGCCAGGCACTGTGTTAGGCTCTGAGAATGCAGCGGTGCAAAGACAAACATAATTCTTGCCCTCATGAAGCTTACAGTCTAGCCAGGAAGGTAGACATTAGATAAATAAGCATACAAGCCGTTAGTTAGTTGCAATTATGAAAATGCTGCAAAAACACCCCACAGAATATTATACTTTCCACCTAAGAAAACCCTAGCTCCAAACACTCAGCTCATCCTCTCCATTTCAGCTTTGTGAAGCCCCTCTGGGTGAGAAGGTTTTAGGACATATTCTGCTTCCTAATTATTCCTATGAATATATTTTTATAACAAGACCAACAAAAGGGAAATTTCAGAATTCCTTGGGAATCATTTCTCATTAAGCATGCCAAACCACCAAGAATAACCTTGCATAGACTAGAAATCCTCACTCCTCATCTCCTCTTTGCCAGGCTAATAATGTGAATTGTTTTAACCTTTCCTTATAGGTTTTATTTTCCAAGCCTTAAATCATCTTCATTGTCCTTTAATGAACTGTCTCCAAGTTTTACATGATGAATGCCTGCTCATTAGACACTGAACAAACTTGTGGACGGATGCACTCCTGTAACTTTAAAGGCTTTGGTTTT
This sequence comes from Okapia johnstoni, assembly GCA_024291935.2. Taxonomy (NCBI): domain Eukaryota; kingdom Metazoa; phylum Chordata; class Mammalia; order Artiodactyla; family Giraffidae; genus Okapia; species Okapia johnstoni. Next base: position 19,943,174 of record CM044305.1, on the reverse strand, counting down.
GTCAAAGAAGGGCTTGCAGCCAGTACACAATATATGTCATCTGCATCTATGATAAACAGATCTCTTAAAGTTGGGTTCCCCATAAAAGCATTCAATCTTCCCATTTCTTTCTAATTAAGATCTTCTTCCCATCTTCAAAGCCCTGGATTGCATCCACAAACCCTAAATAATGTGTTTCATTTCTTTAAAAATAGCATTTCCCTGAAGCAGCATTATACAGACATTTCAACTGGCTTTTTTCTTCCCCTGTCCAAGCCTGTCAGCAGATTTGCTACTGCTCTGGCCATCAGACATAACGCATCAGGTCCAAGTAATTTTACCAGCACAGAACTTTTATTTTATCCTTGGAAGGCAAGGGAAGTCATTGCTTTAAAGATCCTAAATGGCCCAGATGATTTTTGAGTATCTGATATTTCTTGGGTACTCAATATGTATGTAATGTTTCTCTCATACAACTAAAGAAGAAGATGAACTTCCTATGTTCCAAAGGTTGACGCAGAAATGGAAAAATAGTACCCACAGGTGAGTTTAAATGTGAGACTTAGTGGCCTCTTTAATACACATTAAAAGGCCTGGGTCACTGGGCAAATACACACCAATGCCTAACAACCCCATACAACCTTAGCAGAGCATTAAGATTAAGCTCTACTCAGCTGTGGGAAGTTTCCATGGACTAGGTGACTTTCATGTGACGTTTTTATTACTGTTGCAAATAGCACACAGGGTCTAGCCAAATATGCAGTCAGCCACCAAGCTGAAGCACTTTCAGAACCACCATAGCTAAAATTAAGCCTGATCCTTTCACTGCCACCAAGAACTTGGACAGGCAGAATGATGCACACATGTTTTCTTTACATGTCTGTCTCCAGCTGAATCTCCTCTGGCAATCATAGTGGACAAAGCTAAAGCTATGGATCCAAATAAATAAAATAGCAATTTCTACACCCCTTTAGTCCATAAACTGAAATTCTGCCCACTTTCTCCACTATCATGAGAGTACTTGAATTTTACCCCCAAAGGTAAAACTTAGTACTGAAATTTTGTTCTACAAATGGATTTTAATTATAGTTTGTAACAACATGAACAGAAGTTAAGTCATTCAGTTCTGGGACTTTCCTGGTCATCCAGTGGCTAAGACTCTGCACTCCCAGTGCAGGAGACCCGGGTTTGATCCCTGGTCAGGGAACTAGATCCCACATACCACAACAAAGACCCAAGTCACCCAAATAAATAAATATTTTTTAAAAAAATATATTCAGTTCTGATTCCAGATCAACTTCCTCAACATCTTCAGTGAGATTCAAAGTTATCCAAGAGATAGTGCTTGTCCTCTGAAAGCTAATTAGAATTGTGAATATTCAAAGAATTTTTAATTTCCTGAGATATAACAAACTAGAAACTGGCCTGAATCCTTCTGTATTTTTACTGTCTTTTTTTATAAGGACAATTTAGTGTAGATTCCCTGGAAGGAACAAGGAAAGTGAAAAGAATCACTTCCTATGCAGGGCTGCCATATTAGGCTATGCAAGTTGTGCACTGCAAAATTCCAAGAGCTGCCATTCAAAGTCTGAGTCCAGTGGTCTCCATTAAGCAGAAATCCAGGAGAGCTTGTGCTATAAAGGCTGAGGCTCAGTCATGTCTACTGAGCTAGAGTTCCTTACGACCTTTCTGGCTAGAGTAACCTTTGGTCCCAAAGTCTAAACAGCCAAACACACTAGCTAGGGTTTAAAAAGGCATCAAGTGGAAAAGTTAAAAGGATAAAGGGACAGAATGCTGGGAACTCCTTGGCAGTCCAGTGGTTAGGACTTCTTGTTTCCACTGCTGAGGGCCTGGATTCAAGCCCTGGTCAGGGAACTAAGATCCCACAAGCTGCGCAATGTGGAGGTGGGGATGGGGGCCAGGTGCGGGGAGGAACAGAATGCTATGCAGATTATGTCAGCTGAAGGGCTGACCACATTGATTACATTCATAACATTTCTCATCATAGTGCATAATCACTAAATGCTTGCTGGATGGATGGGCAACTACATAAATCATTTCATAAGTTTAGCTTGGTCCCAGCTTACATACTGCCACTTTACCATTCTGCGATCTCTTGCTTCTTAGTATTTATAGAAATAAGTTTGTAACTGATATTAGATAGGTTTGTAACTGATATTAGAAGGTCTCAGACTTCAAGGATTCTCCTTCTACACTTGTTATTTTCCAAACTATCACCTAAATACTGTTAGAGGAAGACAACAATAGCTCCATGTGCTGTGAACTTAGTATATTAACTTGCCTGTTTACTGACTTCAATGAAGCATATCTCCTTCATTCAAATGTTCATCATCCTCCAGAGCAGGTGTTGGCTACTTTTATTTCTTTGGAGAAAAAAAGTTGGTTAATGAGAGGAGCCTGTTCCTTCCTCTCCCTTGTTTCCTTGCCTTTATCATGTATGAATTACTTCACAAATATAAATTCAGTCCTCCAAACAACTGGTGCATGTTTATCAGGGAAGGGCTCAGTTTTGCCAGTTTTAGGTCACTGTTTCATCTAGCTTCAGCCATTTGTGCTGAGACACAGACACACACACACACACGCACACACACACAGGCTTCCTATGGGCATTGTTTTCACAATGCTTTGAATCAATCTGTTCTCTATGTTGTATTTACCTTGGTACTGATCAGTAACAGACAGACTTTACAACACGCACACATCTGCCTTCAAAACCACAGTGGGACCATACGGTCTTGCTTTTGCTATATTGTGAATATGGAGAGAAACAAAATTTGAACTTTGTCATAATCTCTTACAGAGAAGCAACATGTCACAGAGAGCCAAACTCACATGTAGACAGAATGGATCCTCTTTTACTCCATTTTTCTACTGGAGTTAGAAGAGTGGAAGCTCATCCTTTTTCATGTGTGCCTCTCACACTTCACCTAAAAATATCCAACTAATAATTCATTTATTTGTTTATTCATTCTTCTATTCTACAACCATCTATGAAGAACCATTCTTAGCAAAGTGCTAGGGAAACAAATGTGAGCAAGACAAAGTTTAACTTAGGCAAGTCATGAGCTAAGCTAGGTGATGAGGACGTGAAGAGCCCTTAAATAGCTAATCATGCAGTGATGACTACAAGGCAAGATATGTTCATGAGGCATTGCGAGAGCATAAAGGAGTAGCTAACTCAGGCTGAGTGGAGGAGTGGATCTGGGAAGCTTTCTCTTGGGGGAGGGAAACCATTAACTGAAGGAGTTAGTCAAAGAAATGGGAAAGATATTCTAGTCAGAAGCCACAGCACTAGCAAAGCCCCAGAAGCAGGAAACAACCTGACAGGAGTAAGAACTCTATCCAGGAGAGTGGTGGTGTGAGACAGAATATGGTTAAGGGTAGCTCAGGCAGTAAAGAATCCACCTACCAATGCAGGAGACCCAGGTTCGATCCCTGGGTCAGGAAGATCCCCTGGAGAAGGGAATGGCAACGTACTCCAGTATTCTTGCCTGGAGAATTCCATGGACAGAGGAGCCTGGCAGGCTACAGTCCATGGGGTCACAAAGAGTCGGACATGACTGAATGACTAAGCACGCACACAAGGCAGGTATTAGAGGGAGAAAGCACTGGACATGGGGAAACTAGTAAGAGGGTATTGCAAAACTCCAACAGCTGCACAATTCATGTGAATTACACATCAGGACCGGAGGATGCAGAAGGAAGGCAGGTGGGCTTCTGATGTCCCTGAGTACAGGAAACCCCCAGATCGGCAAGTATGCACAGCAGACCAGCCTGGGAATGGCCAGCCAAACTCGGAAGGGATTCTGCTTGATGCAATTTGTGAATGAGTGCCTTCATCAAGGGGATCTTGACACGGTAAGATATGATGTGGCTGCAGCAGGTTGGACCCTTTACATGTCAAAACTAACAAACCAAATCTCCCTCCCAAGAGAAAACCCCACAGTAATGACAAAATGCTGAGAGGAAAAAGCCAAATTAAGCAAGACTGGGACAATATGGACACCTCTGATGACGAGGTCAGATGAAAGCAAAGGAGGTGGGCAGAGGAGGCAGATCCCAGAAACAGCAAGATCGTTTTCTTTAACACTTTGAGAAAGCCTGGGAAGAGGGATTTGTAAATCTGTGAGGCCAAGAAGGCTACCTGGTCCACTCCACCCTTCTAAAAGTACAGGAAAACTTACTCACAATTGACTTTCTACCATGTTATTGGAACAAAAAGGAGAATAAGGAGTAGACTAGTGCTTCCACAAAGAAAGCAATCCAGAAAGTCATACCTACAAAAGTGATTAAAAACTGCACACTGATATTTAAAAATCAGCTGAACAGTTTTAGAAAATGGTGGAAGCTCTGAAAGAACAGCATAAATCAGAATTAAGAAAATCCAAAAATAAGGAGACTGAAGAAAAGGAAAATTTGAAAATTTTCTTGAAAACAATGTTAATAAAAACACAATATATCAAAATATGTGGAATACAGCTAAAAGCTTTATAAAAGGAAAAAACATGCAAAACTACCAGTGAAGTTGCCCCCAAAATCAAATATAAATCTGATAGAGCCTCCAAATCAACCGATTTACAGGAAATTAAAAGATACTTGCCCCTTGGAAGAAAAGCAACGACACACCTGGACAGTGTATTTCAAAAGCAGAGACATTACTTTGCTGACAAAGGTTCACATAGTCAAAGCTATGGATTTTCCAGTAGTCATGTACAGATGTGAGAGCTGGACAACAAAAAAGGCTGAGTGCCGAAGAATTGATGCCTTCGAACTGTGGTGTTGGAGAAGACTCTTGAGAGTCCCTTGGACTGCAAGGAGATCAAACCAGTCCATCCTAAAGGAGGTCAGTCCTGGGTGTTCATTGGAAGGACTGATGCTGAAGCTGAAGCTCCAATCCTTTGGCCACCTGATGTGAAGAGCTGACTCACTGGAAAAGACCCTGATGCTGAAAAAGATTGAAGGTGGGAGGAGAAGGGGATGACAGAAGATGAGATATTTGGACGGCATCACCAACTCAATGGACATGAATTTGAGCAAGCTCCAGGCGATGGTGAAGGACAGGGAAGCCTGGCATGCTGGAGTCCATGGGGTCGCAAAGAATTGGACATGACTGAGCGACTGAACAACAACAACAGGAAATTCAGAGAGCAAAAAAAAACACAGTAAATGACACTACAAGGGTTCAGTCAGCAAATCCAAATGAGTATAGGACTAATAATCAATTTCTTCAATACATGAGAAGTGGGTAAAGAAGAGAAGGGGAGGCAGAGACAGAGAAGAGAAAGCCAGTAGATTAAAAGAGATTTGAGACATATCAGCCAACTGAAATGTATGAACCTTAATTGGATCCAAATGCAAACAAAGTATATGAACTATTTTAAAAAGTTATAAGATAATCAGATACATGTGAATGACTAGATACTTGATGATATTAAGGAATTACTGTTAATATTTAGCTATGATGATGGCGTGGTAGTTTTTAAGTCTTTATAAGACACCCTGAAATTTTTGTAGATGAAATTATATATTATTTGGGATTTTCTTAAAAACAGTCAGGGGGAGGGGGAGGGGGGGCTCTATATTAAGCAGAATTGGTTGTGTGTTGATAATCATTGAAGACGAGTCCCTTACAGTCAGTGTCTCCACTTTTGTACGTTTTTAAAATTCCATTAAAAAGTTTCATAGTTAAAGAACTTTTTAAAATATTTTGAAAGATTATATATTACAACAAAATGGCCACTCACACCAAAGGGCAAATTAATTCATTTGTTTATTTAAAGTCACAAAGCCCTTAGACTCTTAGACTGGGGAAATGAGCAAGAGTTGAATGGGGCAATAAAGCCAAGAAATTTTCCAAGTACTGAGAGAACTGCCCAAGACCAGACCTAGGTAAGCTGCCACAGTGGTGTTTCTGGGTACCTAGCTTGTAGAATAAGGAGAAAGTTCTAAATAATAATAATAAGAAAATATATGGCCACTTTCAATATTTCACCTGTGTATAACAACATTCCTCTGTTGATATCCTTCTTGAGGCCCAAAGACTCTTATCTCTTGTGTTTTCAGACATCTTTGTAGAAGTCACTGGGATGAAAAAGGGTAACCCCACACTTGTTCAGTAAATCATTAGGGTTTATTTAAATGACCAACATTGAACATAACTCAAAGGTGACATCTCTGTTACAGATGTCTAGGGATCAAAAAAGTTTACCCTGTATTCATCATGTTTCTTGCTTTGAGATTTGAAAAAGCCAAGGAAATGCTGATAAATGGCTTTTCCACAGTATATTGAAAGGTCTTGTCAGTTCTCATTTGGGGGTATTTACTTAGCAACCCTTACACTTCAAGTTCTCCATTTATCAATAGGAAACAAATCTGTATCACATTACAACTACTTGATGAAGATGAAGAAATAATGCTACGCATGGTCTCTGCATCCATATATAAACACTGAAGTAAGTACATAGGCCTCACTCTGCTTTAAACAGCAGCCAACATCTTAAAAACACTGGATTCTAGTTTCTACTGACCTGGACTAAGACACTTCAGAGCTTCCGAACTTGTATCCATTCCTTTCCTTAATCTTACTCTTGAGGACCCTGTCAAAGTAGGTTATGTTAGATATTAATGTGCTCCCAAAGGCATGCTAAGAAAAGTTTGTCTTAAACTCCTTCATCACCCTTGTCCTTAAAGCATAATTCAAATGACATAACTATTACTCATGGATCTAATAAACTTGACAAGCCTTAAAAATGTCATAGTCCTGCAGGCTTCCTGACAAGACAAAACAGATGAACTGACAACCACCTTGATTACCCATGGCAAATCTTCCTGCCAACCAGGACTAAAGTATAAAGCCTCTGGGATCTTTTGCTTCCAGTCTGATCTGATCCCGGTACCATTCTGGTATTATAAAATTATACCTGTAAAAAGAATGTGGAAACAGGCTAGAAAATTACACCCTGAGCTGCTCAAAAGTACTGGTAACTTTGGGGTTTTGCCACTGAGACAGCTGACACCAGCTTAAAAGTACCCACTTCCTCTGAATGTAACTAGCATCTCAGTCTCTTCCACTTACATCATCACTCTTATTCCCTTTCTACTCAGTGCTTCATGAGCTGTCAAAAATCACACAAAAGATAATATATGAGTATAGTAGGGAGATGGAGTGTACAAAAGACCAATAGCAATGCCAAGAAATCTGAGAAAAAGGGCAGTCAGTGGCAACTCAGAGTGAGCTTTACAACTAGACACTCAGAAATACCAAAGTGTATCTCTGCAACATGGACCCTGACTGGCAATAGTCAGTTTTATCTAAGTCCTCAAGCATGTATTAAGCATCTACTATGGGTCGCACAATAGGTGGCGCTGTGAGCAGGGGAGATGGTAGTACCCAAGTCTGTGCTGAATCGCAACTGTGAGCAAAGCTCTTAACTCCCAGCCTAGCGCCGTGAGGTCGGAGAAGGCAATGGCAATCCACTCCAGTATTCTTGCCTGGAAAATCCCATGGATGGAGGAGTCTGGTAGGCTGCAGTCCATGGGGTCGCTAGGAATCGGACACGAGTGAGCGACTTCCCTTTCACTTTTCACTCTCATGCATTGGAGAAGGAAATGGCAACCCACTCCAGTGTTCTTGCCTGGAGAATTCCAGGGATGGGGGAGCCTAGTGGGCTGCCGTCTACGGGGTCACACAGAGTCGGACACGACTGAAGTGACTTAGCAGCAGCAGCAGCAGCAGCACCGTGAGGTCAAGTAAATAGAAAATAATGTGCACGATAAGCACAAAAGCACACACACACACACACACACACAAAACCTTGGTGGTTCTAGAAAGGTCTTCAAGACAAAAACAAATGTTTCCAATCTATAACAGGAAAAATCTGAATACGGTCTATGTATTAGATTCATGATTGTTAAATTTCCTGGGGAAGTGGGGGTTGCTATACTGTGCTTATTTAGGAGAAAGTCCTTGTTCTTAGGATGATGTATTTAGGGGTAAAATGTCATGATGTCTGCAACAATCCCTCAAATAGTTGAGTACTTTTCTCCCCCACCCCCACTCACATACATTAAGAAGACAACAAAGTTCCCCATCTAGTCTTGAATGTAAAATCTAAAACCAAGCTAGCTGGATGAAAGGAAGTGATTTTACACTCTGCTTTATAAAACAGAAATAATGAGCTCACTGCCAAAGACATAAAGGAGAGAAGACCTTATAACCAAACTGAAGAAGAGAATCACTTCCCAGCTGTGGATGCCACAAAAGAAATTCCCCAAAGGCCAATCTGCACATGAGAAGGAATTCTCTGGCCACGGAGTGGGAAGCAAAGACGCCTGGTCATGATCATCTCAATGGGCTATGAACTTGGCCTCATCACATCTTTCTTCGTCCCTTTTAGCAACCAGACCCCAAGAATGTAATCTGAGACCTCAGCACAAATATCTACCATAAAAATAGAGAGAAATTTCCCAGACATTCCAACTCATAATTCAGTTGTTGTCCAGTCACTAAGTCATGTCCGACTCTTTGTGACCCTGTGGACTGCATGCCAGGCTTCCCTGTCCTTCACTATCTCCCAGAGTTTGCTCAAAGTCATGTCCATTCAGTCAGTGATGCCATCCAACATTCTCATCTTTTGTCATACTTCAGACCTCACTGGAAAGTCTTAGTTGTACAGCACAATTAGCAGCTATGGGAGCAATCCAACTGATATTAGACATTTCCATACATTGGGAAGTCCCACAAGCTAGTGCCAGCCATTTTGCTTAGTAATAATAACTATAATTTTAACATCTTTATTTTAGATATATTTCAACAAATATGTATATATATAATTCAATATGTTTTTCTATAATGTATATTTAGCATTTATATGTATAAATATATATATACAATTCAGTATATATATTTCAATTTCTATATGCCATACAATTCACCCACAGTGTGTAATTCAATGTGTGTACTATAATCAGAAGTTTATGCAACTATCACCACAATTTAACTTTAGAACATTTTTATCCCCCTAAAACAAAACCCATTAGCAGTCGCTTCCCTTCATACCCAGTCCCCATCAGTTCTAGGCAGCCACTAATATATTTTCCATCTCTATAGATTGAGCTATTTTGGATATTTCCTATAAATAAAATCATACAATATGCAGCCTTTTGTGACTGGCTTCCTTCACCTAGAATGTTCCTAAGGTTTACGCGTGTTGTAACATGTATCAGTACCACATCTCTTTTTATTGCTGAATGGTATCCCAATGTCTGGAGAGACCACATTTTCTTTATCCACTCAACAGTTGATGGATATATGGATTGTTTTCACTTTTTAGCTCTCGTGATTAATGCTACTATAACATTGTATTGGCAAGTTTTTGTGTCAAAGTATGTTTTTATTTCTCTTGGGTATATGCTTAGAAGTGGAATTGAAGTATATGGTAACTTTATGTTTAGCCTTTTTAGGAACTAGCAAACTGTTTTCCAATGAAGCTGTACCATTTTACATTCCCATCAGCAATGTGTGAGGGTTACAGCGTTTCCACATCCTCTCTCCAGCACTTGTTATTATCTGTCTTTTTTATTATAGCCATCCTAGTGAGAGTAAAGTAGTATCTCACTATGCTTTGATTTGCATTTCCCTGATGACATTGATCACCCTGTCATGTGCTTATTGGCCATTTGTACACCTTCTTTGAAGAAATGTCTGTTTAAATCCTTTGCCCTTTTTAAAATGTCAAATTGGATTATGTCTTCTTATTTTTGAGTTGTAAGATTTCTTTATATATTCTGTATCAAGTCCCTTAGTAAATTTATAATTATAATTTACAATAGTATTTACTGAGAATCTACCATATGTTAAACACTACACTAACTGCTTCCCAGTTATTATCTCATTAAGTCCTCAAAACAAATTTATGAGACTAGGTACATTAATTATCATTCCTATTTATAGATGAGAAAACTGAGGCACAGACACCCAAGCTGACACCATTAGTAAGTAGTGAAACCAGAATTTGATTCCATGAACTCAGGGGCCAGAACTCACATCGTGCTCACTAGCATGTAAGTTTTCATAGGCAGCCTCCGCTTCTTGATCAAGAAGAATCTGACCAATAAAATTTATTCTCTACTTATTTCACTGGATGCTTTGAGAATACAGTGAAAAAGGGTCCCTGAAGGACCAGGATTTTATTAAAGAAATATTTTACAGCAAAACTCCCTAATGCGTGTTCTGTATAATTTTAGCCCAGGGAGTAACTCCTTGAACAGTGTTCAGGAACAAATAGCCTAGAAAATGCTGCATGGTCCATCCCTCTCTGAAAGATTCATAAAGCATCTTAGTGCATTAAAATCTAGAATTCCTGCAATCAAGAAATGTATTAATTTTTTGAGTGACCATACATTTTCAAAACCTATATGCCCCCCAATCCCCAAATTTCAGAATATATTTTAGAAAATAGCTCATGAAACAAATGTACAGTCCACAGGAGGAGGCTAGACAATCACTCCATGTTCTAAAATGTATAATCTCCCATGCTATTTTATGCCCTAAAGCTTCAGCGATCAAACATAGGCAAGCTCAAACCAAGACCTTGACCTGCTTTTTGCTTTTCTCAGCACTGCTTTAAATGCATAAGATCAACATCTTAAAAGGTGAAAAACAAAGTCTGTCATGGCTTAGGTAGCTATTGTCCACACCTCTATCTAAATTTTACATCTCTGACCCATTGGTGCAGAACAAACCTCTTCGCATTGTTAGTTATTTTTATTGTAAGTATCCAGTTTTCCATTTCCTTCCTTGTCATTGCTTTTCTGTGAATGGGAACCATTTGTGTCATTCAAAATATGTTCACTTATCCATCTCAGATATTGTTTCAGAGTGGCAGACATGTTCCCTAACTCATAAGTGGATTACACCTAGAAGCTGAGGACCAAGAAATGTACGTAGAGGCTGTGTGATCTGGACAGTAAACAAAATCGTATATCTGTATTCCTAACTTTTAAGTTACAGAAAGACATACGACAACATGTAAATACCAAGAAGAATAGTTCTATAATAGTATCTATACCATACTGTTCTAGAGCTAATTTTTTGAGACAAATGAACTTCTTGATTTAGTTGTTTTAGAAATATCAGTTTAGGAATAATGCAAAATTTGATACACTGATACTGATTAATAGTGCAGGCTCTTAGACTGGGACTGTTTGGGCTCTTTATCAGTTAGCTCTTCTTCCATAATAAATGACACCAAATTCAGAAGCTTAAAAAAATAATCACTTATTCTTTCTCACCCACCACTCACCACTGCAGAGCTGAAGTGGTTCGGCTGATTAGGCTGGGATCAGTTGGACTTGGCTTCATGCTGTCGGTTGGATCTATGTCTGCTTGATATGTTTCTCCTCTTCTTTGGACCAATGAGTTAACTGGCACATGTTCTTCTCATGATACTAGCAGAAATGCAATAGGACAAACCCAATCACATGAGTACATTTTGAGTCTCTGCTTGCATCATTTCTGCTAATATCCCAAAGACCAATTCAAGTCAATGGCCAAGCTCAAGGGCAACAAGTGGTAAGGTACACTCCACCTACCAAGAGAACAAAACAAGTCACACAGCCAAGCCCAAACTCAGTGGAATGGGCACATATACTCCTCCCCTGAAGCTGTGAGTGAGAGCATGAGTATTTTTGTACAATAATCCAATCTTCCAAGGCTTTCCCACTTAATAGCTATGCGGACTTAGAAAAGTATCTTAACCACTCTGTTCCTCAGTTTCTTCTTCTGTAAACTGGGGGTAAAATAGTGCTTATGTTAAAGTATTGTTGTGATAAGTGAATGAGGAAATGTATGTAAAGTGTTAGCAATAATTACTTGATTTTCTATCACCATGATTAGCAGTTGCAAGCATGGTCGAAACATTATAGAAACTTTATTTTTCCTTAGAAAGTAAAACAAGGGTTTCCTAGTCAACAGATGTAAATACCAAAGCATTTTTTAAAAGGCCAAACTTCTTTTTCAATATAGAAAATGTCCACATTAATACAATGGAAAATCAGAGAGATAAAGCTGATTGGAAGCTCTGAATGAATGCTAACCTTATGACAGCTATCTAGGGAAAAAATGAAAAAAAACATGTATATGCCTTTAGTTATCTGAATATGTTATACAATATCTTATCCTAAATTACAGAACGCTGAATTACCCAGATAGTTGAATCAGACCTCCATATCATTTTTTTTTATAAATTTGCAAAATAAAAGGGGGAGTGGCACTACATTTTTATTATAACAAACAAGCATTTTAAGGAAAAACATTTTAAGGCTATTAAATAAAACTTTATATAGGAGTTTTGCTAAAAGCAAAAGAGCTAGCAATAAAGTATACTACACAGAAAGAAATCTACTGTGGTCCATTTTTTCATAGCTCAATTGTAAAAGTAATTTAACTCCAACACATCAACTTTTTCTGAGAAACTGATTTAAAATTGAATCATCTTCCAGAGAATACATTCTACCTATCTGACTCCTACCCAGACAGCTTGGGTTGTGAATCCTGCTTGCTCCTCAGGACTTCAGAAGACCTTACTATCATTCCCACTGATTCAACAGTTACCTATATCTCTGAATGGTGACAAATCTTTTTCAAGGTACTGTAAATGTGCCTCATGCCCCAGCATAAATGGAAAAAATGGAATCAAGTCAAGGGCTTATGTGTCTTCAAACTGCCCTAAGGTCTTAACCTAGTAACTTTGGCATAGAGGGTTTTTCCTAGGGATCTGACTGATTGAACCAATTGTCTACATAATGACCCACTCCTTCAGTCCACACCAGATGTACAAGCCATATCCAGAGAACTTTTATTAATGACTAGAAAATCATCATGTTTGTGTGAATAGGTGAAAGCTGACTGCATCTTCTCTACCCAGTACGATCTGCCCTTCTAGTTTTCTTCCTCATATTTAGCTATAGAGTCAAGTAGAGATTAAGCCTTTTTAAACTAGTCTAATTCAGCTACAAATATATATCAATAAAAAGTCCCTACAGAAGGACTATTATGAATCAAAACATGAACAGCATCCTTGATTATGAAATTACGACACACACAGACCCTTAAACACCAAGGTCTGTTAATCCTATTTCCTAAATATTTCTTAAATTCTTGACATCCTTTTACTTTTTTTTTTTTTGGCTGAGCCGCACAGCATGTAGGATCTTAGTTCCCTGACCAGGAATCGAACCCTTGACCCCTGCATTGGAAATATGGACTCCCAACCACTCGACTGCCAAGGTGTTGTTGCTGGCCAGCTGCTAAATCATGTCTGACTCTTTGCAACCCATAGACTGCAGTACTCCAGGCTTCCCTGTCCTTCACCATCTCCCAGAGTTTGCTCAGATTCATGTCCATTGAGTCAGTGATGCTATCTAACCATCTCATCCTTTGCCATCCTCTTCTCCTTTTGCCTTCAATGTTTCCCAGCATCAGAGTCTGCCAAGGAAGTCCCTTAAATCCTCAACATCTATCACTGTTGCCACTATCCATTACTTCTCTTTTTGATTACTACGTCTGTCACCTACCTCTTCTTGCTGAAGACTTGCCACATTCCAGTCCATCCTCCAAAATTCAAATTTAATTATGACGGATCAGGAGAAAAATGACTATGACATTTACAGCTCCTCCCATCAAGTGGTAGACTTTATTTTTCTACTCCTTGAATCTGAGCTTGGTCATGTGACTTACTTCAGCCTATGGGACATTAATAAACAGGACCCAAGCAGAGGCTTCAGAAGTGCTCACACATTGGTACTTGGCCTTCTTCTTGCTGCTATGAATCCTTCAACCATCATGAGAACCCTTCAGCCATCATGGGAATAAGCCTGGACTGGCCTGTTGGAGGATGAGAGACCATGTGGAGAGAGATCCCAGCCATCTCACTGACATCCCTTCTTAGACCATCCAACCTCAGCTGAGCTGGACTAGACCAAAAGAACAGCCCAACCTACCTACAGATTTATGAAAAATAATAAAAGGCTGATGTCTGAAGCCACTAAGTTTTGATGCAGTTTGTTACACAGCCAATGCTAACTGATCATTTTTGTCCCTTGCTTAAAATCCCAGAAGAGATTCCCTCAAGAAAAAGCCCAAACATCTTAACTTACTAAATGTGACCCTTCACTGTGGAGCACCAGTTAAACTCTGTGGTCTCATCTCTCACCATTACCCCTCCTCCTCTCCCAACTTCTGCCATATAATTAACATTTTTAAACCTTTAAAACCTTATCTAATAATAAATCAGTTTCATTTATGTCCCTAACGAAACCCCCATTATTCTCAGAGTCCTTCCTGTATCCTGGTAAATAGCCATTTCTTGTTGATTTTAATTTATTAAACATACACCACTCAATTTTCAGTGCCCTGTAGGAGGTTCTTTCACTGTATAATAAAAAAGTTGCTGCTGTTTACTCATATTTTAATGATACTGTGAATACAATGGTGCATATTCTGACTCCTATTCTTAGAGAAATGGTCTCTGTTGGATTCTCACTGCCATTCATTTTTCTATTTATTGTCGGACTTTGCTATTATGACAATCCCAGATACATCAAAATTATATCATCACGGGCCAGTTGCTTTGTTCAAAAATAAGCCACCTTGTCAATTTGTTTCCTCTTATATTCAATAACAGAGCTTATAGCCGGATTAATGTTTTAATTGAGCCCCACATGTATTTGTAGCTCCCTATAGAAAGTAGTCCTCAAAACACTGAACTCATCATTACTCTTTTCCAGCTGCTCTAAACTACTCCACTGTCATTTGGTTAAAAGTAGACATATTTGGGACTTCCCTGGAGGTCCAGTGGTTAAGACTCTGTGCTTCCACTGCAGGGGGCACAGGTTCAATCCCTGGTGGGAGAACTAAGATCTCTCATGCCACACAGAGTGGCCCCCCAAAAAAGTAGGCATAAGGCATATTCCTTCAAGCCAACATACATATGATGTGTATATACAGAAAAGGTCAACATTCTCTTGAATTTGATAGTTACTCTGTTAGCCTGATGGAGAAGGAAATGGCACCCCACTCCAGTATTCTTGCCTGGAGAATCCCAGGGACGGGGGAGCCTGGTGGGCTGCCGTCTATGGGGTCACACAGAGTCGGACACGACTGAAGTGACTTAGCTGCTGCTGCTGTTAGCCTGATAAACGTATACAATCAAATCAAATGTCAATACCCAGTGACAGTGACTTGGAGCTGTGTATCCCATATGGATCCAAACCACTCCCTCATCCACCTTGCAAACTCCAGCTCCCATGAAACTCAGCAGAAAGAAGTAAAGAATCATCTTTAAATTCCAGGTACATGGGCGAGTGTTCATTTACATGATTAAAATGGCATTCTAGAAATGTCTTCTGTTTCTCTGTTCCACTGCCCACACACGCAAAGCCACTTTTAGCGAGATTATTACATCCTCACAGTGCTACTGCTGGCACAATATGGCTGCAAATGGACAAAACTAAATGTGAGCCAAAAAGCGGTCACTTCGACAAGCTTTTTACTGTGTTTCCCTGTCATCCACCCACTGGGATCACTACCTCAATTCCTAGGGACCCTCCTACGTTGACCAGCTAAGGGAGCGCATAAAAGCCACTGTGGTGAAAAGGAGACTGTGTTTTAAAATTAGCCCCTTTGGTTTTACAGCTAAGTTACAATTATGCTGTGCAACACATTCATATGAACAGCCTAGCTACACTCCTTTATTAGGTGAAAATTCATTCACAGAGCTAACAAATATTTACCCAAGGCCTGCTAAATGGCAGCCATTCCATATTTTTGAACAACTGAATGAAACTCACGCCATGATTTACATTACCCCAGTTAATGTGTCCCCTGTTTCACAGTATGCACCGTGGAGTCTTCCTCTATTCATTGTCCTCTTTCAGGCCCCACACCTAGGCTACCACCCAGAGATTTCATAGTGGGAGAATGAGTGACAGATATTTCATCCACTGAGGATGCAAAAGAAAAATATTGGAAATTCAGAGCACTTGTAAAGAATAATTTCTACTTTTTGGAAAGGGCTGATTTCTGAGTCTCATTACTGTACCCTTCAAGGGGATGGGATGGGCACTACATCCATCTCCAAGTCAGTTGAGACAGGCTCCACAGGCATCGCTTGGAGAGCTTAGTATGTGTTCAGTAGAAGAGGGCCCGTGGTGAACTGACAGCTGACTGAGAACAGATGGTTGACTTTAGAGAGCCAATGTAGCTGGGAAGTAAAGACACCAATCTTCAGCTACAGGTCAAATGTGTATAAATCCTGGGGAACAAATGAGGACCCTGCCTAAGAGGGTGCCTGTCAGAGTGTGAAGCCTGCAGGACTAACAGGCTGAGAAAGACATCACCAGGACTGAGGGGATGGGGCAACACTGCCTGAAAGAAGGGAGGCCCAGCATGGCTTCTCTGCAGAACCCACAGAAAAGCTCACAGAGATTCAACTTCAAACCTTTGACCAAAGATTGCAAAGCCACTCTGAAACACGACCAACAAATAAAAACGTCCCTGCTCCTCTTTCCCTCCCTCTCTTCCCATGCTCTGCTTCCAAAGGTGTCGAAATTCTAGGCAGCAAACTGGGGAAGAGAAGCAGAGAACAGAGAAATTTCACTTTCAGTCAGACTTGGACTCTCTGGGACTGGGAGTTCTGCTGAATTGAGGTTGGGTTTGCAAATTGAAGTCACCTTAGAAATTGCTTTTTTCCTATGAGTAGCCAGGAAATTTAGGGACTTGACCGAATTTTCAAACTATGGCTGGAGAAGAAAAAGTTTTCCACAAAATAAATGTAAAGAGACAATGGGAGGCCCAAAAAAGTGTTAATGTTTTCTGAGTTCATCCCAAGATTCTTGTCTGTCTGATGTATTATTTACACAGCTTACATTTTTAGAAGATACATGGGCCAAGAATTGGGCTTAACTTTTTATGCATGATTTAACTATTAGGTTGGTGCAAAAGTAATTGTGGTTTTGCATTCTTGAACCTTGCTATTCGATATTTGAATACATTCTTAAATGTGGCTGTGTTATACATCATCTTAATGCACACTTCTCACTTTACTCTTTTTTGGCAATGACTTATTACTTGCTGTGTATTTTACAATTATTTTAGACTCTGGAGATGATGTTAGACAAAAACTAAATTTGAGCGATTTTCTTATTTGAGTTCAAAATGGGTTGTAAAGCAGCAGAGACAACTGGAAACATCAACAACACATTTGGCCCAGGAACTGGTAATTAATGTACAGTGCAGTGGTGGTTCAAGAAGTTTTGCAAGAGATGAGAGCCTTGAAGATGGGAGCACAGTGGCCGGCCATCGGAAGCTGACAATAACCAACTGAGAGCCATCATCAAAGCTGATCCTCTTACAACTACATGAGAAGTTGCCAAAGAACTCAGCATTTGAAGCAAATTGAAAAGGTGAAAAAGCTTGATAAGTGGGTGCCTCATGAGCTGACCAGAAATAAAAAAAAAAAAAAACCATTTTGAAGTATCATCTTCTCTGACTCTACGCAACAACAAGGAACCATTTCTCGATCGGATTGTGATGTGCAACGAAAAGTGGATTTTATGTGACAACCAGTGATGGCTAGCTCAGTGGTTGGACCGAGAGGAAACTCAAAAGCACTTCCCAAAGCCAAACTTGCACCCCCAAAAAAGGTTATGGTCACTGTTTGGTGGTGTTCTGCCTGTCTGATCCATGACAGCTTTCTGAATCCTGGTGAAACCATTACATCTGAGAATTATCTTCAGCAAATCGATGAGATGCACCAAAAACTGCAACACCTACAGCTGGTATTGGTCAACAGAAAGAGCCCAATTCTTCTCCATGACAACGTGCAACTACACAACGCACAAGTGCTTCAGAAGTTGAACAAATTGGGCTACGAAGTTTTGCCTCATCCACCGTATTCACCTGACCTTTTGCCAACCAACTACCACTTCTTCAAGCATCTCAACAAAGTTTTTGCAGGGAAGATGCTTCTACAACCAGCAGGAGGCAGAAAATGCTTTCCAAGAGTTCATCAAATCCAGAAGCATGGATTTTTACACTACAGGAGTAAACAAACTTATTTCTTGTTGGCAAAAATGTGTTGACTGTAATGGTTTGTATTTTGATTAACAAAGATGTATTTGAGCTTAGTTATAATGATTAAAATGTCAGAGTCTGAAACCGCAATTACACTTGCACCAACCTAATAAATCCTTACAACTCCATGAGTAGATACTACAATTATCCTGGCTTTATAATTAAAGAAAGCTAAGATCCAAAGACATGAAATAACTTCTCTGAGATCACATATATACTAAGGTCAAATCCAAGTCTGTTTGACTCCAAAACTCATGCTCTGAACCATTACTCTCATGAGTTACTGGTAAACACTTTGGTATACAAAGTACAGCTCTCAACTTAGAAGGACTGGATTATCAAACAATTGTTTACTTGGATATATTGCATGTATAGAAAAAAATGGCATCATCGACACAATAGACATGAGTTTGAGCAAACTGTGGGAGATAGCGAAGGACAGCGAAGCCTGGCGTGCTGCAATCCATGGAGTCACAAAGAGTTGGACACAACTTAGTGACTGAACAACAGCATAGAAAAAATTACCAAAATATAATCTTTAAAATAAAAATGGCAAGCAAAATGCTTGATTTTTTTTAATACTCAGAGCTTAAAACAGCTAAAAGTTTTCAGCAATGTTATGTTGCATACAAATTTCAGACTAAGATTAAACATGTCTGTGATACTCCCATGCAATTGCCAAAATATTCTACTGTATTATAACAGCATGGGTCCTTATTTCCAGCTCTTGGTAAACACCAGTAGCTGGAGTCCATTGTTGTAAGAACTTAACATCCCCCATGCATAGATTTGGCCTGAAAGTGAGTTTTCCAAGCATGACATCAATAGAAACTTCTTTGCTATAGATTTGATTTTTATGAATTGGGATCAACAGAATAAGCATACAGTGACCACAGATATTAGAGAATGCTTTCATCAGATAAAGCCCACTGTGGAGGAGAGAGAGGGTTACTCCAACAGCTCAGCTGTATATTTCTGCTAACTGTGACTTAATCCCAGTTTAAAAAAGCACCTGTGTTATTTGTCCTAGGTCTTAGTCCTGCCAACTACACCAAACAATGCCAACCTCTGTGCAGGGGGTGAGGGGACAGGGTTAAATGATGTGTGTCAATCTAGAGGAATTAAAATGATGTAGGCTCATTTTCACAAATCTCCTGGACTACGTTTTGAATATGCCTTTCCAAAATGAAATTCTACATGACCATCTACCACCTTGACTCTTTATGGCATGCTTATCTCAGGGGCTAGGCTGTAATATCTCCTCTGCCCTCCATGGAATGGATACTCCTTTCTTCCTTTTTTGGAAAAAAAAATGGTGAGTGCTTTATGCCTGAGAAGCTGTTAACAAATTGTTAGTTGCACTCCTTCTTTCGGTTTCCTTTCACTGATATGTCAAAGATGTAAATCATCTTTCTTCCTAGGCTCATAAGATCATCTGTGCTCCCCACCACTGGTCTCAGCAGCCCACCCTCCTCCTCTTTCATTGCGACTTTATTCATCCTCTCTCCCTTGCCTTATCCAGAGCTGAGAGAGACACCAATCTCCCTTAGATTTCATATAACCAAGAATTAAAAGCATTCTGAATTAAAGCATATGAATTAATTAAAAACATTTCCTGAGACTAGGGAAAAATTCTTCTGCCTTCCACCGTGAAACAAGAATTACATTAAAAGATATGTCGCAAAAAAAAAATAAACCTGGGTGTCTGTGAACTTAGCCAGAAATCAGAATCTGAAATTTTATAGTGTGTCCTGAAGAATTCTGAATCCTTCGTCCTTCTCTGAGAGCCGTTATGCAGAACTTTGAGTGACAGACTGTATGGTGCACGCCATGATTTCAATTCTGCTTGCCTCATTCTTTGCATAGACAGCATCGAGCTGATAGAATGCAACTGAAAACATAATTTAGATGGGAAAATACAACACGTTTTTCCCAGGAAGGAGGCGGGGGGTGGGGGGGAAGGGGGAAAGAACAGGGGCATAGCTTGATGCAGCCAGCAGAGGGCGCAGCTTACACATATAAGTATAAAAGAGCCTGCGATGGAAGCTGTAAGGGTTCCTGCTATTTTTGTCACAAATTTCGCATTTTCCAAAACCGTATCCAAGCTCCCGTGGACATAACTCTGGTACAGTCACCCAGTTCTCTCTTGCTCAAGTAAGACTATTTTCTACTGCCTCCAAATCCAGCCACTCAAAGTGTCACTTTTCGGCCCCTGGCTCTGGCATGGGAAAGAGAGTGAAGATAAACTCGCTCAAAAACAGCTTCCCAGAAAGGGTGACCTGTATTCCCAAGTAGCCTTCATTTGCTTAAGAGACTTGCACCTAGAATTTCTTGATCAAAGCTAATGCGCTGTAAATTTCTTCATTTAACAGACTTAGTCTGTTCAACTCTTGACACTGGGAATTGGGATTTCCCAGAACTATTAGCACTGCACAGTAGGCGATCCACGCCGGCCAAGAACTGGGGATTAACAGGTATTTGTCTCAGCTAATTTCACTCTCTATACCGGGTCTATAGAGGCTGGGGCTTCTTGGCGGAGTGTATGCCACCCTGCTAATTGGCTACGAATGTAACTACTCCAGCATGCCAATGGAGCACGGGGAAGTTCACGGTCTTAAGAGACTTGAGGCAAATGGATCCTTACAGTGGGCATTTGGGAAAGTTGAAGGTTGCTGGGCAAGCGCTGTAATTGTAAATGGTTCATCTGCCAACTTTTCCCTCCCACTGGCTATCAGGCTCTCACCCCTGTAGGCTGTTTGGTGTTCATTGGTAAAAATTATGCTCAGTGACAACTGCGTCTGTGAAATCCTGCAGTAACTAAGACTTTCCATACATTCTATGCAGGATGCATTTGCTGAATCAAAGGGCCCAGAGATAGTTCCAATAAAACACACAATTCCCAGAGTCAGATAAAACCATTATACTCATCAGCATACTCACTTATGCTATAAATCATTTCTGGGAAGAAGACTATCAATGAAGAGAAAGGTGTCAGTCCTTTTTCACATGCCCCATTCTTCCACTCCCTGATGATAATCAGACTCTCTTAGTGACAGATCCAACTTCTGAAGTTTCTGACACAAGAACTAAAGAGTCAAATATTAATTAATACTATATATATTATTTACCTATTGCTACATAACAAACTATCCCAAACTTAGAGGCTGAAAACAACAAACATTTATTATTTCATAGTTTCTGTAGATCAAGAATCCAAGAGCAGCTCAGCTGGCTGGTGTTGATCCAGTCTCTCATGAGGCTATGATCAAAGTGTGGGCCAGGACTGCAGTTATCTGAAGCCAGGTCAAAGATGGCTCACATGGCTGTTGGCAGGCAATAGAAGATCCGTGTCCAAACTCACCAATGTGCACCTCTCCACAGGGCTGCCTCGTGAAATGGCATCTGGCTTCTAGCACACTGTGAACTCAGTGTCTGTATCCCCACAAAATTCCTAAGTTGAAGCCCTATGGCTGTATTTGGAAATGGGGCCTCTCAAAGTAATTAAGGTTAAATGAGGTCATAAAGGTAAGGCCCTGATCCAATAGGATTAGCCATTATAGAGGAGATTCCAGAGAGCTCTCCCTCTCCCTCCCACACATAGAGACCATATGAGCACACAGCAAGATGGTGGCTGCCTATGAGACAGCAAGAGAGCCCTCATCAGGAATAGAATCCACTAGCACCTTGATTTGGGACTTCTAGCTTTGAGAACTGAGAAAATTAATTTCTGTTGTTTAAGCCACCCAGTCTGTAGTAATTTTTATGGTAGCCCAAGCAGACTAACACACCCGAGAACAAGCACTCCAAGAGAGTCATAGTCTTTTTATAACCTAACATCAGAAGTGGCATCTCATCACTTCTGTTTATTCTTTTCATTAAAAGGAAGTCAATAATTCTAGGCCACACTCTGGGACTTTCCTGGTGGTCCAGTGGTTGAGAATCTGCCTTGCATTGCAGGGGACACAGGTTTGATACCTGGTTGGGGAACTAAGATCCCACATGCTGTGGAGCAACTAAGCCACAACTACTGAGGCCAAGTGCCACAACTAGAGAGTCTGTGTGACACAAAAAGATCCCATGTGCTGCAATTAAGACCAGACACAGCCAAATAAATAAATAAAAATATTTTTTAAAAGTCTAGCCCACACTCTAAGGGAAAGAATTACACAAGGGTGTGGATATCAGGAAGCAGGGATCACTGGGAGCCATCTTTGAGGCTGCCTGCCACAGTATATAAGACCCAATTTATTGACAAAAAACATGTCTACAGGGAAATATATTCAATATCCTGTGATAAACCATAATGGAACAGAATCTGCAAAGGAATGTATATATATGTATAACTGAATCACTTTGCTGTACAGCAGAAATCACACACTGTAAATCAACTATACTTCAATAAAATAAATGTTTAAAAAACATGTCTACAGTTATACTTTTACTGCTGAGTATACTATAATACAAGCAGGGCTTGTTATTCTTAGCGTTTGTCAGGAGGTAAAACTGGATTTCAAATAATGGGTGCATTTTGAAAGTGAGCTCACAGTTTGGGAGCCCACTGCTTTATTATGCCATTCACATACATGCTCTTATTTTTCTCGCCTTTCCTACTCCTCTGAGTAAATACATGCATATGGATACCACTTCCGGTGCCACAAATGCTGCCAGTGGGACGTGTGGTTCACTATCCCAAGCTTGTTCTCTGGGCTACCTGCCACATCTGCCACCCAATAGTAAACCTCTTATTACAAATCCCATCTTTCCACCAGATGGCTACACGCTAGACTGATTAATTGAGCCCCTCTCAACACTGTCATAATGAAAATAATAACAATAATACATTTCCAAGTGTGTGTGCTTTATCATGATGAACTGTAATGGTTTTGTTATTGGTTAGCCACTACATAGATCTTGGGGTATACTATCATTCATTTCATCTTTATTTTTACATCTGTAATAATACTTGAAATAGAAACTTCAAGATGAACATTAGAGGAATAATGTAAGTAAATGGTAGACTGAAAATTTTTTAACAGATGAGCTTCTTGATTATGGTTTCTAAGTTTCCTTCATTGGATGCACTGAAATGATATTAAGTCTCTTAAGGCATATTTAATAATACTATTGTATCAAACTAATGTTAAGTGTCCCACGTGTCATTTAGAATGCATTTGAAAGCATTCATCAAATTTTTAATATTTAATATGGCATTTAAACATAATGCCAACATAATGGAATACCGAAGTAGTAAATTATTACTTAACATAAAAGATGGTTGTTTGGAGTAATGAGATAGTATATGTAAAAGCAGAGCAGAGAGCTCAAAGTCATATTCCCAAATGCTACCTGATATAAAATTCTGGACATAAAATAAAGTGCAAACAAAAATTAAATAAAAAGAAACCAAAAACAAGGGTGAAGTTAACCTTGCATGGCTCCAGGACTGGAAATAGGAAACAGGTTGTACTGACATGCAAGTCTTGGGCCTCCTGATCCCATTAACATACAAATCATTAACACTATGCAAATCAGTAACACAATCAAGATTCCCAGAGTAATTTCTACTCCCACCTCTGCAGAGAGATCTAGTCTAGTTAGTTGTACAGAAAGAGCTTCCGGAAATTTTGATTAATTAGAGGAAAACATGATAGTCACAAGAGAAAACCTGTAGTTAATCCAAGTTCAGTTAGTCAAAGTTATGAAAAGGAAAATCATATAGGCTACTTACCTAACCTTGTGTAATGAGAATTCCATTCCACAGCCACCAATGTACCTCTGACTGCAGCAAACAACAGAACTAGTCCACCCTCACAAAGATCCTAGCCTGCTACCTCTTCAGTCACACCCACCCAGTCCACCATCACTAACCTTCAGTAGGCACTAATTTATTCTCCATTAATTTAAGTGTGCCATTTTGAAAATGTTATATAAATGGAATCGTACTGTATGTGACCTTTTAAGATTGGCTTTTTTCACTGAGCATAATGCCTTTGAGGTCCATGAAAATTGTTGTTGTACACATAAATATATTTTTACTGGTTGCTCTAGGCATCACATTTTACATTCATAACATCATAGTCTATTGGTGTTGAAATTTTACCAGTTGAAGTAAAATGTAAGAAATCTTACCTCCCTTTAAGTCTCTTTATCCTCCTCTGTTTATAATTATCTTAAATATTTCCTCTACAAAACGTTGAGAAAAACATCCAAAATGTCATACTTCAGCTATCAAATATAATTTAGAAAACTCAAGAGGAGAAAGAAAGTCTACTGTATGTATCCATATTTTTGCTATTTCTTTTGTACTGTCTTCCTGATGCTTCAAGATTTTTTCATTTCTTTTCGAGTTCAAGAACTTCCTTTAGACATTTTTTAAGGGTAGGTCTGCTAAGGACAAAATCTTTTCTTTTTTCTTTTTATAATATTTATTTATTTGGCTGCACCAGGTATTAGTTGAAGCATGCAGAATCTTTAGTTGTGGCATGTGAACTCTTGGCTGCAGCATGTGGGATCATACCTGGGCCCCTTGCACTGGGAGTGCAGCCTTAGCCACTGGACCACCAGGGAAGTCCTTACTTTTTCTTAATCTGAGAATATCTTTATTTCTCTCTTAATACTAAAGGATAATTTCACTGAGTGTAGAGCTTGTAATTGAAAATTGTTTTCTTTTGCACTTGAAGACTGTTGTGCCATTTGTTTCTAGCCTCCATGATGTCTGATGAGAAGCCCCTGTCATTCAAATTATTTTTCCTACTGTGGGTAATGTATCATTTCTCTGTTGCTGCTTTCAAGGTATTTTCTTGGTCTTTACTTTCCTTAAGTTTGACTGTGATATGTCTTGGCATGGATTTCTCTGGTTGATCCTGTTTGGAAGTCTCTAAGCTTCTCAAATCTGTAGGTTTATGTCTTTTGTCAAATCTGGAGAA
This sequence comes from Okapia johnstoni, assembly GCA_024291935.2. Taxonomy (NCBI): domain Eukaryota; kingdom Metazoa; phylum Chordata; class Mammalia; order Artiodactyla; family Giraffidae; genus Okapia; species Okapia johnstoni. The sequence goes on along the minus strand of CM044305.1, from coordinate 19,918,115 downwards.
TTTTCAGTCATCGTTTCTTTGACTACTTTTTCAGCCTCATCCTCTTTCTTATCTCTTGCTGGGGCTCCAATCACACCAATGTCACAGCTTTTGTTATAGTCCCACAAGTCTCTGGCTTAATATTTTCAGTCTATTTTCTCTCTGTTGTTCAGCTTGGATAATTTCTATTATTCTATGTTTAAATTTGCTGATTCATTTCTCCCTCTTCTCCATTCTGCGGAGCTTTTTTGTTGTTGTTTTTTTATTATTCAAGTCTAAAATTTCACATTTGATTCTTATTTATATCTTCTATAGGATATGAATATGATAGGATATTAATGCATTTGCTGAAACCAAAAATAACAATCCCAACCACCTAGGTCTCACACAGGAGAAGACTTGTTTGTTTTTACAAAAGCATAAAATGTCACAATAGCAAATATAGTGTCATAATGTTACTTAAAGATAGGAGTAACCAAGAATGAGAAAGCAGAAGCTCATAGTCAGCTGGCAAGGAGACACATACATCTGTATATTCTAGTTATGAAGAGGCAATGGAATTTCTTTATATAAGCTTTAGTGTTTCTCCAGGACTAGAAGGCTGCTACCCAATTTTTCACTGGTCAGTCCAAGCACCAGATGGCTCTTCAGTTACCAAAAAGAGAAGAAGCTTGAGGCATGACTTTAGGCATCTGAGGAAGTCTGAGTTTTCACTGTCAGCACTGCAGTTTTGGTTGATATTCCAAGCAGACATAAGAGTTCAATACATTTGACCCCTGAACATCCAAGGGTTAGGGATGTTAATTTTCCAAAAAGTTGAAAATCTGCATAAAATTACAGTCAGCCCTCCACATATGTTGTTCCCAATATCTGCAGTTCCTCCGTATCTACAATTCTGCATCTATGAATGCAACCAACTACGGAGATTGTGTAGTGCTGTAGTATTTACTATTGAAAAAAATTCACCTATAAGTGGACCTGCATAGTTCAAACCCATGTTGTTCAAGGTTCAACTGCATAGTGTATCATCTGAGAAGCAGAGACAAACTATAATCCTGTACTTTATGCTGAGACTCTGTCCATCATTTCTCTATAAACACGTAAAACAAATTGGGGAATTTTCCTACTATTTCTAGTCTATAAAAACAGTTTTTATTTAAAATAGGTGTTACATTCATCTAATTTTGTTAGACCTCATTTGTAAAAAACATCCAGGCCTAGTGTTTATGTTTTGTTTGGTGGGAAGGATAGGTTATTAAAGGGGATTTAATGGGCAAATTTTTGACTAATGGGTAAATCCCTTTAATGAGTATGGATTTATTCATGTTTAGTATTTCCTTTAGAGTGAATTTTTGATAGTTTGCATATTTTAATAAAATCAACCATTTTACCTAAGTTATAAAATGCAGCACCCCCAATGAATGTATCTTTAATATATAGAAGGCTTCTAAAAGTAGAGAATGAAAACATTACAACACTAAAGAATCTGCATGATAAACCAAATCAGGGAGACTGCATGATAAAAGATTTATTAGGACTCCAAGTTTCATAACATAATAGCCCAAATGTCTAAAATAAAATAAAAAATCACCCACCATATAAAGAGCCAGTAAAATCACTGGTTTGAGTAAGGGAAGACAAATTGATGCCAATTACACCAACACAAATCAGATGCTCGAGTTATCTGACAATAATTTTAAAGCAGTCATGTTAAGAATATTTCAATAAACTATCATATATTCTCTTGAAAGAAGTGAAAACCTAGCAAATCTCAGCATAAGAAATAGAAGCTATAAAAAAACCAAATGGAAATTATAGAAATGAAAAATAAAATAACCAAAATTTAAAACCTCAATCAACTGAAAAATGGAGAGAAGAGAGAAAAGAATCAGATAACTTGAAACACAGCAATGGAATTTACTCAATTTATACAACATAGAGAAGAGACTAAATAAATTAACACAGCCTCACGGAACTTTGGGACTATAAAAAAAGACCCAACATTCCTATCATTGAGGTCCAGAAAGAGAGGAGAAAAGTCCAAATGGAGAACATAAGACTGAAAGAGTATTCAAAGAAATAATGGCTGAAAACTTCTCAAATATGGAGAAACCATCAATGTATAACTTTAAGACTGAACAAACTTCAAATAAGATATAAACCCAAATAAAGATACACCAAGACACATCATTATTAAACTTCTAAAAACTAAAGACAAATAATGTCGAAGCCAGCCAATGAGAAACTATCTAAGGGTAAAATCAATGGAAACGGTAGCAGATTTCTCATCTGAATCCATGGAGGCCAAAAGGTAGTGGCATAATATTTTCCACGTGCTGGAAGAAGAAATGTCAACTGTGAATTAGATATATGGTGAAACTATCCTTAAGGAACAGAGGGGAAATAAGGATATTCTCAGATGAAGGGAAGTTAAAATCATTTGTCAAACAAACTTAAGCCTTAAAGAAATAGCTAAACAAAAACCAAACGATAAGAGGAGAAGCCAGTAGAGGAATAAGATAAGAAACAAAATATGAGGAATACAACTTGAAAAGGGAAGTTTATAGCACTAAAGCTTACATTAGAAAAGCAAAAAGGTCAGCCAATTAAAGAATGAGTAAAAAAGCAATAAAAATTAAAACAGCACTTTTGGAGTACACAGATCACTAAAGATCCTGGAGTTGTTAAGATAGCGACACAACTAAAAGATGCCGTGCCACAACTAAGACCTGGTGTGGCCTAATAAGCAAGTAAGTAAGTAAATAAATAAATATTAAATTTTGTATTATTTTTAAACTGTTTCTTTAGGGTTGGAGCACACTCGTTACCCCATCTGGCTGTGACAGCTCTCTACACTCTGTGGGCTGGCAGTGTGCTAATCTTTTAAAGTTTTTTTCCTACCCAATCTCCCACCTTTGGTAAGGTTTCAGTGAGATCTGTTAGGTGTGCATCCTGCAGTTTAATTGGCTCAAAATGTACTCTTATTTGGGAGCAGATTGGGAAAAACAAAAACCAATAATGTAACTGTTTTGATACTAAAAGTTGATAAATGTCTTTTTGAAATAAAGAACCAATCCCTCCAAGGAAAAAAAGATAATAATAGAACGTGATAAACAACTTTATATTCATAAATTTGAAAACTTAGAAAAGGTAGAGCAATTCCTTGAAATCCACAAACAACCAAAACTCAACCAAGATGAAGTTGATGATCTAAATACACCTGAAACAACCTAGTGAATAGTATGGAGCACTAATTATATTCAATATCTTGTAATAGCCTATAATGGAAAAGAATCTGAAAAAGTGTGTGTGTGTGTGTGTATACATATTTTGATAGTTTGTCTTCTCCTGGTGGCTCAGTGGTAAAGAATCGGGAAGGAAATGGAGAGGTCGGGAAGATACCCTGAATGAAGAAATGGCAACCCACTCCAGTATTCCTGCCTGGGAAATCCCATGGACAGAGGAGCCTGGTGGGCTATGTTTCATGGCGTCACAAAAGAGTCAGACATAAATTAATGACTAAATAACATTAACTTTATGGCTTCCCTGGTGGCTCAGATAGTAAAGCATCTGCCTGCAGTGCGGGAGACCTGGGTTCGATCCCTGGGTCGGGAAGATCCCCTGGAGAAGGAAATGGCAACCCACTCCAGTACTTCTGCCTGGAAAATTCCATGGACTGAGGAGCCTGGTAGGCTACAGTCCATGGGGTTGCAAAGAGTCGGATACGACTGAGAAATTTCACTTTCACTTTCAAACAACATATATACCAAAAATGTTGTTGCTATGACAATACAGAAAAAAGAAAACTATAGATTAATATCTCTCACCAAAGATAAAACCTAAGAAGACAGAAAGAACATGAAAGATAAAAAGGGAGACCAGAGAACTGTCCTTTAGAACCTATTATATGAGGAGATTAAGAAGAGAGAAAGAGAGGGAGGGAATAAGATACACAAAGGGAGAGAGAGACTGACAGAAACAAAGGGAATAGTACACAGTTATGATAGAGAAAAAGAGATACAGACAGGGAAGGAGAGAGACCAAAAATCATAGAATAAAACACACTGCAAATAGATCAATAAGCAGGAGATATCCAAAAAGAGACAGGAATCACAGCCCAAAACCTAAATGAACCAATTAAACTGAAACCTGAAAGACTCTTCAAATGCATAGAAATGGTTGTAATTTTGTTTGTGCCATAGATAACTCTAAAGCCTTCTTGCATTTCTGTAACCATAAGAAGTTTAGATCTCTGGTGTACAGAAAAGTGTACAAGACTGGAAGAACAAAGTCTCTGCAACAAGCCACCAATGTACATTTCAGGAGCTCCCCTCATCTCCTGGTTTTAAGTTTTTTAAGCTACAAAAGAAAGACAAACTAGATGGTCAGTGTTTCCTTTCAACTCCAAGATCTCATCAAGATATGGAAAACTTAATAAGTAACAAGGGCATATTGCAAAGCATAGGGGGAAAGCCATTATTTTTAATAACTCTAAATGGAGTATAACCTATAAAAATATTGAATTGCTATGTTGTGCACCTGAAACTAATATAATATTGTAAATCAACTATATTTCACTTTTTAAAAGATATGGGAAACTTGGCATTTGTCAAGTGAGTTACAGATTTTTTATAAATTAAGGGTTTATCCTCTGAATAAGGTTGTGAGTTAGGAGCTCCTCATTCCAAAACTACACTTTTCTGAAAAGTGAAAAGATGCCAAGATGTACTTAAGGCAGTGCTCAACTTTAGGGAAAATAGTTTATGGGAGAGAATGGTCCATATTATTCAAAACTGATGTGAAAAGATCTTAATTTTAAAACTTTCCCTATAAAAGGCGTTGATCACATCACTTGAATATTTTAATCACATGAACTAAAAAGATTGTTTAAAACGTTACTCGTATTTTTTCAAACTGAATTTTCTCCTTCAGGTAAAGTATTCTAGTTTAATTTTCCTTTTATTTCCACTTTTTTTTTTCTAATCTTACTGAACAACGCAAGAAAGACTTGAATATCAAAGACACTCAAAATAAGGTTGCTAAACAAAGCAGTGTATCTGCCTCCTATGAACACACGCACATGTATATACATGAGCTGTTGCAACCTAAATATATAAACTCTAGCACAGGAGCGACCCAACTGGAAGCATGCCCATCCTAAGAATAAAGGCTAAAATCCCACACCCTAGGCTTTGGAGACTTTCTCTTCCAAGGCAGCACTGCTAATTAGTGCTAAAAATACTCAAGGCTCTGGAGGCTCTTTCAGAGAGTCCACAAAGGTCTTTCAGAGAGTCCACATATTTGTCTAAGGTCAGATTTTTATTTACTTCAACCAAGACAACATACTGCAACAGATTGGATGAAAAAGCAGATATGAGAATACAATTGGTTTTTAGTAAGTCAAACACTAGAGAGATGTGTAAAAATGAAAAACAGTATTACTCTTCACTAAACTTTTTAGTTTTGAAAAATTATTTTTCATAAAAATATGATATGTTAAGAAGTGGTGGGCTTGTTGTTTTTAAATGAATCAATAGGTAAATATTTTGTAGGTTTGTGTTATTATGTAATATGATAAATATTAACCGACAGAAACAAAAGCTCTTTGGCGTCCTTCATGACTTTTCAAGACTAGAAAGTGGTCTCCTACAAGCGAAAGGTTTAAGAACTGCTGCTACCAATAAATAATTTTCTCAATCTTGATACTACCTCTTTCTCTTTCCTTGCTTTGCCACTGACAGGGAGTCAGCTATTCCTTGCTCCCATTTCCTCAGCGCCAGTTATCTTCTCAATCCATTAGAATCCAACTTCTGCTTCCTATCACTCTACTAAAACTATTCCTACTAAGGTCACCAGTGACTCCCTTTTGTAAGAATTTCTGTCATATTCTTTTACGATTGCAAAAGTAATGCACGGTCATCACAGGACACTTAGGAAATGTAAATGAGCAAAAACAACCCAAAAAGAGCACTAAAAAAAGAAAAATCACCCCTGATCAGAGAGGGAGAAGGGCATCAGGAGCCAAGAAATTCAAGCAGCCTCTGGAAGCTGGAAAAGATCAGGAGCCTGAGGAAGAAGTTAAATAGCACAATGAAGACCACATGGCGAGAAAGTCACATATGAAAGTGTAACCAGGGGCCTGTGATGCTAAAGTACATGTTTGGTTTTCTGTTTTGCTGCCACTGTATGGTTAAGAATTGTCCAGTTGTTCTCCTGGGTCAGCTACAAACTATCTCTTCAGAGAGATATGAAGAATGGGGATGACTCTTCCCCAGCCCTTCACCCCACTGCTGCTTTAAAGGTGGAAGGAGGGCAACAGTGGAGGAATTGCAGGTAGCCTCCAGAAGCTGAAACTGACCCCAGCTGACAGCCAGCAAGGAAATAGGACCTGAACTGAGAAAATGACCTGAATGGGGTTAAAAGTAGACTTTTCCCTTTTTTTAAAAAAAAACACCCCTAATACTACCACTAAGAGATAACCACTGTTAGAAATATGTCCCTTCAGAGTTCTCAATGCACTGTGTTATAGAAATGGTATTAGAGAATGTATATTGTTTGGGGATATATTTTACATATTGTTTTGGGACAAGTTTTTTAACTGACGTGGTCACTGGTTACCTCCTAAGTGATGAATCCTAAGGTTTCCTATCAATCTTCAGTCTCCTCGGCCTCCCTGTATATTTGGTATCGCCAACCATTGGTCCTTTTGGATTCCTGTCCACCACTTCCTGTGCAGCATTCTCTCTTGGTTTCCATCTGACCTCTCTGTGCACTCTGTTGCTGTCACTCCCTCTATATGAGTCTGTTACCTCTAAAGCTTTGTGTGCATGCTCAGTTGCTTAGTTGTGTCTGACTCTTTGTGACCCTATGGACTGTAGCTGGCCAGGCTCCTCTATCCAAATCTCTATTTCTAAGCCCTATTTTCTCCTGGGCTCCAGATTCAAATCTCCAACATTCCACTGGTCAACTCCAACTCAACATTTCACAGATTCTTCAAACCCAACCTATAAAAACTAATTTTTTTCACATCCTCTCCCTACCTACTGCTTAGTCTAGCATTTCTTATCTCAGTTGGCAACTCCACTTGGCCTAAAACAGAAACCTGAAACTCAAGGGCCACTCCAAGCTTTCCTTCAACCTCACTAAACAATGGGTTTTCAACTACAGTAGGAAGTAGTATCTCCCAATGTCTCTAAAGACTAGGACTTCGTCACTCAGGCCACTGCTACTGCTCTCATGGTCCTCATCATCTAACCATGCCCCTCTCTCCAGTGTCCTCTTCCTCAAACCCAACCTGAACAGAGTTCAGTTTCTGAAATACAAACCCAATCATACTACTCAATCCTTCTGTGGATCCCCATTGCTTAGACTTTCCCTTCACCGTCTGGTTTCAACTCATTTCTCCAAGATCTTCTCTCTCAGGTCCTACACATGTACATATTCTGTGCTCCAACCACACAAAGCCACTCATAGTGTCCCAAATACTCCATGCCCTTTCATATGCTTTGTGTTTGAGAATACTGTTCCCCTTCTCCATTCAAAATATTCTCATCTCTAAAGACTGATCTCAAATGCCACCTCTCCTGTTAAGCCTTTCACAAATCCTCCAAAGATAGTGGCTCCCTCATCTCTCCTCATAGGACTTGGCACTTCTGTCATAGCTCTTATTACACCATATTGGAGTGACCCACTACATGTCTCTGGTCATGTCCAAGGCTGAAATCTTGTCTTAATCATCCTGTATTTCTACCCTTACCTACTTTGGATGGATTACTAAATATATCTTAAGCAAAATTTACTTCGTAGTCTTCCTACTTGGTATACCATGCTGGGAAGAAGCTATAAATCAAGCAGATATACTGACAAGTGTCAGCATTCACTCACTTCCACTCATGGAAGTAACATCTGTGGTGCAAAGAAAGCCAACCCTCCAGCAAACTAGCACAGTTAAACACACCATAAGCAACCCTAAGAGTAGTATAGGAATACAAGTAGACTAATACTATAGACAACAGGTTAAATGAGCTCCTGCTAAAGCTTCTTCTGAAATTTATTTTCCATCTTAGATGTTGAACCCTGATCCTTCCATCCATTAAATACAATGGAAATTGAGTAACGCAGACAGAAATACAAATAGCACTATTCAATGGGAAAACTTCAGCTTTATTTTGTGACCTTACACAAGTTACTAAGACTTTCTGAACTTGCTTTCTCAACTATTAGATGAAGAAAGATCTAACTTTGTAAGATTTTTTAAAATTTAGAGATAATATTAATAAAGAATGGAATACAGTCCTCATCAATAAGGCAACTCCTCAGTAATTTAAGAAAATTTGTCATTTGAAAATGTCTGCATTAGAGAGTATTTGGAATCCGCCTGCAAATTTCAGATTCCTCTATCAAAGAATAAACTCAATATGGAATTGAATCTAAGAGGAAAAAAACACCATGTTCATGACCAGAATGTCATCTTAAGACCAAGACTTGACTATCAGCTAAGCTTAATCCTTCACTAATTAATAAATCTCATCCCTTACACACACACACACACACACACACACACACACACACACACACACACACCTCACAGCACATCCAACTCTTAAACCAAGAATGGGCTTCCCAGGTGGCCCTAGTGGTAAAGAACCCATCTGCAATGCAGAAGACATGAGACACGGGTTCAATCCCTGGGTCAGGAATATCCCCTGGAGGAGAAAATGGCAACCCACTCCAGTATTCTTGCCTGGAGAATCCCATGGACAGAGGAGCCTGGAGTGCTATAGTCCATAGGGTCACAAAGAGTCGGACACAATTGAAGCGACTTAAGCATGCAAACCAAGAATATATTACCGAACAACAAGAAAAATCCAAATGTTATTCTTGATCATTTACAAAGCTTACACAAACCTGTCTGTTTAATGAGTACTGCTTGCATCTGTGCCCTGAGAAATGAGCCCTCAACCTTTGGGTTATTTCAGAATTTCTGGAATCCTCTGAAATCTATTTCAGGTTTACTTCCAGACCAGAAAATTATACAGAGCCTATCTAAAGATTTCAACCGGCTGTGTAGCAGCACTCTAAGTTAGCTAATTTCTGTCACCATACACGGCTGTCCATGGGTAATGAAGAGGTTAACACAACAAAAGTGGAGAGTGTACCCCTGTGGTGAGAACCTGTACAAAGGGTGACCCTTGTGCCTCCCACCTGTCGCTGTCCATTCTGGCCACACACCAGTTTTCTTCATGAATCATGAAAAAGTGCTCTGGGGCCTCAGCAAAGGTAGCCAGCTGTCCTGAAATGCTCAAATTTCCCAAATGAAAGGGGATAGGAAACTGCAGTGTGGGTTGTTAATAAGTATGAACTAACACAAATTATGTCAGTATATAAGTTTAAAGACTCCTCAGAAAAAATCCCAAAGATGGGACTTCAGAAGGACTGTATTAAATTTGTCTATCCAAACTCTTTTCTTTTTCTCACAACAACAATAGGATTTACACACACACACACAACACACACACACAACACACACACACACCCACACACACCTAAACCACCATGAACACCTCAACATTTAAAAGAAAGCACCAATAAAGACAATTCCACCATCCCCCACCCCCTTATTAACTTTAGACAAAACTCAAGCTGACTAGGGGCCCACCCCCCCCAGCAAAAACCCCCCAAGTGTTTTACCCCCCCCCAACCTCTCTAAAGATCACCTAGAGAGGAAAGAACACCCCCCCGTTTTTCCACTTCCCCATCCTGAAGCTCTAATAGGAACTACCCCCCCCAACTTGTATGCACATAAAACCCATTTACACAGCAGCAAACCCACACACCAATCCTGATAATCTCCAGTCCCATGTTGACCAGAAGGAATGTAAGGTCCAGCCCCCCAACCCTCCCCAACACAGTGGAACCACACCCCCCAACCACCCCAAAACACAAGGCTGCCATTTACCAGCCACCCCCCCCTCCCCCCCAAGTTACCAAACCTCCCCCCCCCCTCAGTATTTCTCACCCCCCTCAACCCAAACAAAACCCAATGACCCCATGGCCACCCCCATGAAGACCCCCATGAATCAATACCCAGAAACTCCCACTGAGCGTGGTACATAGAAAGCTATTGTTATCGTCATTACCATCAAATTATCAAACCACCTTTAAAGAACTGTGGTACATCGTGAAGTAAGAGCACATAACCCTACAAAATCTGACCAGGATTACACGTTTTACATTCACTTCACCCCGCACTCAAAGCTTTGGACAGAAGTAAAAAAAAAAAAAAAGTGACGTTTTTAAAACAATCCAACACAAAAAAAAAGAACTCAACAATGGAGTATAAAACCTTTAAAAATTATGAATCACCCACACCTGTATACCTGTAACCAATATAATATTGTATATCAACCTATACTTTGACCCCAAATAAACAAAGTACAGCTAAGAACAACCCACCCCCCATCCCCAGTGTTAAAGAACCCCCCCTGCAATGCAGGACATGTGAGTTCGCCCACCCGGGTTGGAAAACCCCCCCCCTCCCAGGAAGAAGAAACGGCAACCCACTTCAATACCCTTGCCTGATATAAATCCTCCATGGGGCAGAGGAGGCATGGCAAGCTTCAGTTCGTGAATTTGCAAAGAGTCAGACACGACTGAAGCGACTGAGCACACATGCACAGCTAAGGAAAAAAAAAATAGCAAAAAATTTCCTAGTTCCAAGCCCTCAACCCCGGTCACATTTATATCTTAGAGCTTTCTGAGTAAAAACTACCCACACATATATAGAAATGAAAGATGGCTTAAACTCCCTGCTTCTTTCAAACCCCGGTCCCCTTAAATCTGGGAAAGCCAACAGAATAGAATAGCAGTTATGCTAATTTCCTGACCCAGGCAATAAAAGTCTGGTAGCTTCCACTTCCTGTCTCTTGGAATGCTCCCTCTGGAGACACTGTCTTTGGGAATCCATCTACTATGCTGTGAGAAGCCCCAACCACACAGGCAGACCATGTGTAGGCTCTTCAGATGACAGCTCTAGCTCAGTCTCTCTCTGACAGTCAACATCAAACACCAGCCATCCTTGCTCACATGCCCAAAATGTGAGTGAAGGAGCCATATCAGAAGTGGAATTGTTCACTCCTCCAAGCTGGTGCCACACCGTCAGAGATGGAATCACATGACTCAAGTCCCTTTCCTAACACCCCCCGACAAAAATTGTGGCAAAAAAAAAATCTACTATGCCCCCAACCACCCCAATAGATACAGGCAAGCCAAAAACCAAACTTGCATACACGGACACCAAATGGACACAAAATTGAAGCTAACCAGTTCTTTTCCTCTTTCTCACAGACCACACCACAACATCTACGTAACAACCTATTACAAATTAGTTATCACCCACATAAAGGAAGCAAGAAAGATGGTAGCTGTTTAGGGTAATATGTCACCAGTGGATCAATCAAGATGACAGCATCCTCTCATAACCATGGATGTATTGTCAAGAAAGTGTGCGTGTGTCTCAAATACACACGCACACACACAGAATATGTATTAAACACTAAAAGTCACATGGTATGGTCCAAGTTGACTGGCTGAAAGTGAAACCAATGAAGGCAATTTTAGAGGTATGCCTTTATTCATGCTACAAAAAGTATGTATTATTGTATTGTATTTTAGGTTTATGCCACAACAGAGCTGCATCACAAACAAACCAAAATTTCAGTGGCTTACAACAATAAAAATGTCCTTTTCTTATTCACAGCTCTGGAAGTAAGCTGGGCTGTTTCTGCAGCTGCAGACTGACTTCAGGCCACAGGTGTAGGCCAGGTTGGCGCCACACTTCTCCTCATTCTGTTTGGACCAGTGACTACTAGAGATAGGTTGCTCTAATGGCAAAAGTGCAGAGTTCAGTTCAGTTCAGTTGCTCCTTTCCCAATTTGAAACCAGTCCATTGTTCCATGTCTGGTTCTAACTGTTGCTTCTTGACCTGCATACAGATTTCTCAGGAGGCAGGTAAGTTGGTCTGGTATTCCCATCTCTTTAAGAATTTTCTAAGGTTTGTTGTGATCCACACAGTCAAAGGCTCCAGCATAGTCAATGAAGCAGAAGTAGATGCTTTTCTGGAATTCTCTTGTTTTTTCTATGATCCAGCAGATGTTGGCAATTTGATCTCTTGTTCCTCTGCCTTTTCTAAATCCAGCTTGAACATCTGGAAGTTCTCAGTTCATGTACTGTTGAAGCCTAGCTTGGAGAAAAGTGCAGAAGAGCAAACCAAATCAGCAAGGCCATTTAAAGGACATCAAGGCATCTCATTCATTAACATTCCATTAGCCAAAGACAGTTCATGGTCAAACCAATATCAATAAAGTAGAATAGAAATGTACTCCACTTATTTTATCGATAGTTGGAGGACAAAGGGCACAGTTACATAATTCTATGTCAGCAAGAGGGAAAACTGGTGACAGTTACCAAATTTTACTTCACTAAAAGTTTCACAGATTTTTCAATTGCACCTTAAGTTGCCCTGGAGCCACTAATGGCCATAAAATCTCTAGATTGTTAAATACATTATTGGTTTTAAATGATGATTATAGCATACTAGAACAGAAAAGGACAGAAAATGACTTACCACCTGTTCTTAAGTCTTCCACACAAAATCTGGTGATGACAATGACACCAGGCATGTTGGCAAGTACAAGCAGTAACATGAGTTGTTCCAAGATAATGAGAAATGATGTTCTTTATGAAGTTGGAGCCATAGCAATAAAAGAAAAGGCAAAATGACAAGAAAAATACTTTTCAGCATAAAAAGGCCCCAGTGAGCTTGTCAGGATTCCCCAGACTCTGTCACCTGGATTTCCATCTAGTACATGAGAATGCACTTGATGGACGCACTTGCTGCTTGAGACAGTGGCTGATCGAAGAAAGCCAGGTTTTCCCTTTTCTCTGCATCTCCTCTCCTCCACTGGAAGCCCACCAAGCCTTAGTCTCTGATATGCCCATCGTGTCTTAGACTACCCTTGGAAGGCAGCTCCAGTCTTGCCTGTTCTGCAAGTAACACTGCACAACTTACCAAAGGCTTTAGCTAGAAATGACCCCAGGAGAGCCTGCAGATGAGAGAACAGAGGTCCAGACAGGCAAGTCATCCACCCAAGGTCCCACGGGGAGTTTTTGGCCTCCTGAGTCCCCAGCTCATGAAGCTTTTCATGCATCATCTTAGTCTCATCATGCCAGGCAACTAAGAACTACTAGAGAACAGATATTGAATGCTCAGTGACTCATACACTGTTCTAAGTGCTTTAAGTCTGCTAATCCATCCTACAAATGAAGAGTGGAGTTACAGATGCCCAGAGGTACACAGCTGGTAAATGGTGGAGCCAGAACCCAACCCTGGTGGTCTAACACCAAGCCCTCTGCTTTACCACCATACCACAGTGCTTCCGCAGAACACCAGGAACACCTCCTCGTGCCAGACATCATTCTAGACACCAAGGATACAGTGGAGAACAAGATACAGACTGCATCTGCCAAGAGATTTCATTCTTATGGAAGAGATGGAGCATAAACAGATAAACAATAGATACCTTTATTCAACAAATACTTCTTAAGTATTCTATTAGTCTCCTAGGGCTGCCATAAGAAAGCAAAAATGGAGTGGCTTAAACCAGCAGGAGTTCACTCTCCCACAGTTCTAAAGGCTGGAAGTATGAAATCAGGGTATCAGCAGGGCCACGTTCCTTCACAGGCCCTGGGTAAGATTCTTCCTTTCCTCTTCCTGGTTTCTGCTGGTGGCTACAGCCAAGAAACCTGTATATGGGTCAAAAAGCAACAATTAGAATCAGACATGAAACAATGGACTGGTTCCAAATTGGGAAAGGAGCACATCAAGGCTGTATACTGTCACCCTGCTTGTTTAACTTATATGCAGAGTACATCATGTGAAATGCCTGGCTGGATAAAGCACAAACTGGAATCAAGATTGCTGGGAGAAATAACAACAACCTCAGATATACAGATGATACCACTCTAATGACGGAAAGTGAAGAGGTACTAAAGAGCCTCCTGATGAGGGTGAAAGAAGAGTGAAAAGGCTGGCTTAAAACTGAACATTCAAAAAACTAAGATCATGGCATCTGGTCCCATCACTTCATGGCAAATAGATGGGGAAAAAGGGGAAACAGTGGCAGATTTTATTTTCTTGAGCTCCAAAATCACTGTGGACTGCAGCCATGAAATTCAAAGATGCTTGATACTTGGAATTCAAAGATGCTATGACAAATATATATTCACAACTACAGCATGTCAAAAAGCGAAGACATCACTTTGCTGACAAAAGGTCCCTATAGCCAAAGCTATGGTTTTTCTGGATGTGAGAGTTGGTCCATAAAGAAGACTGAGCACCAAAGAATTGATGCTTTTGAACTTTGGTGCTGGAGAAGACTCCTGAGAGTCTCTTGGACTGCAAGGAGATCAAACTAGTCAACCCTAAAGGAAATCAACTCTATTTATTGGAAGGACTGGTGCTGAAGTTGAAGCTCCAATACTTTGGCCACCTGATGTGAAGCACTGACTCACTGGAAAATATCCTGATGTTGGGAAAGAAGGCACGAGGAGAAGGGGGCGGCAGAGGATGAGATGGTTGGATAGCATCACCGACTCAATGGACATGAGTTTGAGCAAACTCCAGGAGATAGTGGAGGACAGGGAAACCTGGCGTGTGCAATCCAAGGGGTGGAAAAGAGTCGGACACAACTTAGAGACTGAACAACAACAAACAGCCACTTACGTTGTCACATGGCGTTTTCCTCCTTTTTATAAGGACACCAGTCATATTGGATTAGGGCTCACCCTGTCATATTGGATTAGGGCTCACCCTGTTAGACTTCAATAGATCTTACTGAGGGACACAAGTCAACTCATAACAAGTATCTACCATATGCCAGGCACTGTTCTAGGCACTGTGGATACTGCAGTAAATAAAATTTTAAAACTCTTTTCCTTATGTACTATAAGGGGAGTAGTTGTTTTAAAAGGTGCAGGTTTCAGTTGGGGGTGCTGAAAAAGTTCTGTAGAGGGGTAGTGGTGATGGATTGTACAACAATGTGAATGTACTTAATGCTACTGAACTGTATACTCAAAATGTATTAAAATAGTACAATTTTATGCTATGTATATTTTACCACAGTAGGAAATATATTTGGTGCAATAGAAAAAAAGATCATTCTGAGTGCCAAGCAGAACATGAAAAGTTAAAGAGAAGAAAGGAAGCAGGCAGAATCTTAACTAAATCCCTGTGATTACACTTTAAGTCCGCATCCTCTCATTCTAGTCTCCTTGAGTTGAAAGACAGCTGGTTTCCATCGTTGCAAAATAAGGCTATGCTTAGAGATTTATCTTATGTCCTCTTCTTCAGGCCAAACAATCTCAATTAATTTCAGCTTTTCTTCTATAAAATCTCTCTCTAAAGGCTCCACATTCCCATTTAAACTGCTCATAACTGGATAGAGTCTTCTCCGAAGAATAGGAAGAACAAAAATATATAACATCAGGGTAAAGGAAACATAATTAAAAAGAATTTTGGAGAGCTGGCGAGAATGTCAATTTTTTACAGTTTCATCAACACCATTAACAGTCATTTTTTTGAAGCTACCACCTTTTTAAGTTAATTAACAAATACACGGTAGTTATGAATTTCAGATGATCATAGATAATTGCGTTGCACAACTCACCAAATACTGTTTGTCTTCCAGAACCAAAATATGGGGAAAACAGAGCAAATGGTAAGTGCCACCAATTTCACCTCTGTAACAATGGTTAAATATTCCATTTCAGGGGCAAATGAAGAAAACACTCACCTATATAACAATGATCAAATTACAAAGAGCAATAGCAATTAGCCCCGAGTTGCTAAATTCAAACAGATTCATATGACAGAGAATGTGTAATGTCACACCAATGAGTCTTTGTAACGCACACAATTACAACTGAAATTGATTGCAGGCTTATTTTTTTAAATCCTCAGGTGCCATATTAACTGATTTTTCTGAATTTTTCAGTGTTTCTCTTACATTTTTTTCCCACACTAGACTATGTATACGTTAATAGAGCAGCCATTCCCAAACTGTTTGGTTTCAAGACCACTGACACTCTTAAAAATTACTGAGAATTCCAAAGAGCTTTTGTTTATATGGGTTATATCTATTGATATTTACCATATTAGAAATGAAAACTGAGAACTTTTAAATTATTCATCAATTCATTTAATGGGAATTCCCTGGGAGTCTAGTAATTAGGACTTGGTGCTTTCACTGCAGTGGCCAGGGTTCAACCTCTGCTTAGGGAACGAAGATCCAGCAAGCCATACAGTGTGGCCAAAAAAAAATAGCCCCCCAAAACAATAGACCCACTACACGTTAACATAAATGACATTTTGTGAGAAAATAGCTATATTTTCCCCCAAAAAAAAACTGAGAAAAGTGGCATTGTTTTATATTTTTCCAAGTTTCTTAAACATCTCATTTTAATAGGAGACAACTGTTTCATATATCTTCTTCTACATTTGGTTTGTTGCAACATCATGCATTATCATATATCCCCTGGAAATCTCCACTCCACACTCAAGATAAAATGAGAATTTAAAAAGCAAATAGATTCTTAATAGTATTATGAAAATAGCTTTTATCTTGTATATCCCCTGAAGAGGTCTTGTGAAACCTCTGGGTCCCTGAACCACACTGTGAGAACCACTGTTAGTAGAGGTTGTAGAGATTGAAATTATTTCTAGGAAACTGAAATTACTAAGCACAATGCCTATAGACTCTGAGCATTATGGAGATCAAATGGAAAGTAAACTATTTATTTCTTCATGAAATATCCTCTGCTTTAAACCATGCTCACTGGAGAAGGAAATGGCAACCCACTCCAGTATTCTTGCCTGGAGAATCCCAGGGACGGCGGAGCCTGGTGGGCTGCCGTCTATGGGGTCGCACAGAGTCGGACACGACTGAAGTGACTTAGCAGTTAAACCATGCTAATCATATCAAATTCAGAGGCAACACAGCTTAAATGAGATGGCTTCTGATCACCAAGTGTTGTATGTGTGTGTTGAGTCACTAAGTCGTATCTGACTCTTTGAGGACCCAATGAACCACAGTCTGC
Source organism: Okapia johnstoni (assembly GCA_024291935.2). NCBI lineage: Eukaryota > Metazoa > Chordata > Mammalia > Artiodactyla > Giraffidae > Okapia > Okapia johnstoni. Next base: position 19,900,982 of record CM044305.1, on the reverse strand, counting down.
CAGGCTCCTCTGTCCATGGGATTGCCCAGGCAAGAATACTGGAGTGGGTTGCCATTTCCTTCTCCAGGGGATCTTCCCAACCCAGGGATTGAACATCTCCTACATTGGCAGGTGAATTCTTTACCACGAGCCACCAGGGAAGCCCCACCAAGTGTTCTTGTTGTTGTTCAGTCACTCAGTCATGCCTGACTCTTTGCAGCCCCATGGACTGCAGCACACCAGGCTTCTCTGTTCTAAACCATCTCCCGGAGTTTGCTCAAACTCATGTCTATTGAGTTGGTGATGCCATCCAACCATCTCATCCTCTGTCATCCCCTTCTCCTGCCTTCAATCTTTCCCAACATCAGGGTATTTTCCAATGAGTCTGCTCTTCACATCAGGTGGCCAAAGTATTGGAGCTTCAGCTTCAGCATCAGCATCATTCCTTCCAATGAATATTCAAGGTTGATTTCCTTTAGGACTGACTGGTTTGATCTTGCAGTCCAAGGGACTCTCAAGAGTCTTCAACACCACAGTTTGAAAGCATAAATTCTTTGTCACTCAGCCTTCTTTACAGTTCAACTCTCACATCTGTACATGACTACTAGAAAAACCATAGTTTTGACTAGACAGACCTTTGTTGGCAAAGTAATGTCTGCTTTTTAATACACCATCTAGGTTTGTCATAGGTTTCTTTCCAAGGAGCAAGCATCTTTGAATTTCATGGCTACATTCACTATCCACAGTGATTTTGGAGCCCAAGAAAATAAAGTCTGTCACTGTTTCTATTGTTTCGCCATCTATTTGCCATGAAGTGATGGGACTGGATGCCATGATCTTCATTTTTTGAACGTTGAGTTTTTTTGTTTTTTATATCTCTTTATTTATTTGGCTGTACTGGTCTTAGTTGAGGCATGTGGGCTCTAGTTCCCAGACCAGGGATCATACTTGGGCCCCCTGCATTGGGACCATGGGGTCTTAGCCACTGGACCACAAGGGAAGTCCCTGAATGTTGAGTTTTAAGCCAGCTTTTTCACTCTCCTCTTTCACCTTCATCACAAGGCTCTTTAGTTCCTCTTCGATTTCTACCATAAGGGTGGTGTTATCTGCATATCTGAGGTTATTGATATTTCTCCTGGCAATCTTGATTCCAGCTTGTGCTTACTCAAGGATTATTTTCATTTCACCTTGACAATTCTCTTACACTGGATTAAAGAGAAAGCATTCTGTCTCTTAGGGCATACAACCTGACTCACAGACTTCCTTCAGCCTATTCGTGTTGTTTTTCTTTCTTTGTTTCTAGAAGCCCAAACACAAATGGCTACAAGGTACCATACATGGCAAGGAAGGCTTCATTTGAAACAGACCATTTAAGCAGATTTTATCCAGCCTCAGGGAAATTTATATAACTTTTTGAACTTAAAACCAAAATCCTGTCTGCTCAAAGAAGGGTACAAATGTTACGTAAAATATCTACCTATATCAGAGTATAGAACAAACCATGCTATTCTCCTATAACCCTAAAATAACAATTAGAGATTCAATGTTTACTTGAGTATTTGCTCGAGTAAACTGGAAAATATGTATGTGAGCTCTTCTCTTTTACTCCTTCATACTGATCTATTAGGAGAAATGTGTGTACTGGAAGTGGGCAGTCTATTAATTCCTGGAAACATAAGAAAAGGGAAAAAACATCATTAATCCCACTTTTACTCATTTAAAAAAGGTAGTTATTTGGCTCTTGGGAAATATTTTATTTATCCATTTCTGACTGTATAACAAAATAAATTCAAACCAAAAAATAGCTTTATTGACCCAATCCAAGTACTAAATCTCTGTGAACAAAGTCATATTTTTATTGGGGGATGGCAAAACAATTTCCACAAAATTAAATTGGAATATATGCCTATACTTGTATCTTTCATCCTTTGTAACTGGAAAGAAAAAACTGGTTGGCTCTATCTTATAGGGGAACATGTATTATAACCAAACATGATTTATAAATACAAAAGCAACAAATGGCTTTTCTTAAAGAAAAAAGAAAAAGAAACCCTAGGGCTTCGCCTTTGGATAAGATATCACTAAGGACATTTTTTAAAAATTCAGTAGAATACTCAAATAGCAAGTGTCAAGGTATTGTATATCCACCCAGTTGGTAAAATAAGTCAGTTAATTTGGCAGGTGAGTATTAAGTAATCATGCTGTCAGAATCGGATGAGTATCAAAGGGAGAAAGACAAAGACTGAACAAAAGAGGAAAAATAAAATAAGTAGCGGATTATAAAATAAGTAAATAAAAATGAGAACTTCTCAATGCTCTATTGTATCCCTCATAAACCATTTCAACTCTTTCCCTCCTGCTTGGGAGTCAGGAAAGCAATGTGGGTATGAGGAAACTACCGAGGAACTGCTTGTGAACTGGGCTGCTGAGTGGGGTTTGCAAAGGTTTCATGGAAGAAATGGCTGGTCCCTTTAAGAATTAAAAGCTGGTCTCTGGCAAGCAAGGAGTTGCAGAATGGCAAAGAAGCCTGGTGCTCCATACATTAGCTTTTTTCCTGAAGGAGAAAGCTGAATTAGAAGCATAGCTGCCAAGAGAAGCCTGACTGACCACTTAAGCAGATTTTATTCAGGCCCAGGGAAATTCACATAACCTGGTCTTTTCTCACTGCTTTACACAGAAAACGTATGTGTAAGTGCACTGAAACCTCCTACACCCTGGAAGGCATCCTTGTTTCAGTTCAGTTCAGTCACTCAGTCGTGTCCGACTCTTTGCAACCCCATGAATCGCAGCATGCCAGGCCTCTCTGTCCATCACCAGCATCTGGAGTCTACCCAAACGCATGTCCATTGAGTCGGTGATTCCATCCAACCATCTAATCCTCTGTCGTCCCCTTCTCCTCCTGCCCCCAATCCTTCCCAGCATCGGGGTCTTTTCCAATGAGGCAACTCTTCGCATGAGGTGGCCAAAGTATTGGAGTTTCAGCTTCAACATCAGTCCTTCCAATGAACACCCAGGACTGATCTCCTTTAGGATGGACTGGTTGGATCTCCTTGCAGTCCAAGGGACTTGAAAGAGTCTTCTCCAACACCACAGTTCAAAAGCATCAATTCTTTGGTGTTCAGCTTTCTTTATGGTCCAACTCTCACATCCATACATGACTACTGGAAAAACCATAGCCTTGACTACACGGACCTTTGTTGACAAAGTAATGTCTCTGATTTTTAATATGCTGTCTAGGTTGGTCATAACTTTCCTTCCAAGGAGTAAGCGTCTTTTAATTTCATGGCTGCAGTCACCATCTGCAGTGATTTTGGAGCCCAGAAAAATAAAGTCAGCCACTGTTTCCACTGTTTCCCCATCTATCTGCCATGAAGTGATGGGACCGGATGCCATGATCTTAGTTTTCTGAACGCTGAGCTTTAAGCCAACTTTTTCGGGGAGTCTTATTTATCTGTGAAACGTACAGTGCTTGGCCCAAGGCTGGGCACCTAGTAGGCCCTCAATACATGTTTGTGGAATCAAAATAAAAGACAATGTCTCTTAGACACTACCCACTTTTAGTTGTTACCAAACTTTTTTGTTCTGCAAGAAACAGTGATTTGAGGCCCTTTCTGAGGCTGACGCCAAGCTCCTTTTCACAAAGATGGCTGGAGGGCCCAAATAGAATTATAAAGTGAAACTGAAAAGGATAGTTGAGGATAACATGATAAACCTCTTATCTTACAGATAAAGAAACTGAGGCCCAAGGAGGTTAATAGATTTGTCTAAGGTGGCCCAACTAGTTAATGGCAGAGCTAAGAATAATCCAGACTTCTAACCTTCCCATGTAGCATCAAGTAGAAATGAGATAATGAACCTGGATCCATGAATAGGTTTTAAGACATACAAAACCCTGCCCAATAATATATGTGTAAAATTCCATGTGCAACGTACCTGTAGGTAAGAGGATCCAAAGTTGTCACTTGGTTTTCAAAGAGGTTTGTGACCTTCAAAACTGTTAAGAACCCTAATCTCATAGGGAGTGTCATTAGGGAGTGACGGAGCCATTAGGTGGCTCAAACGGTAAAGAATTCACCTGTAATGCGGGAGAACCCAGGTTCAATCCCTGGGTCAGGAAGATCCCCTGGAGGAGGGCATGGCAACCCACTGCAGTATTCTTGCCTGGAGAATCCTATGGACAGAGGAGCCTGGTGGTACAGTCCATGGGGTCGCAAAGAGTCAAACACGACTGAGCGATTTTCACTTTCACGGGGTCATTTAATGCCATTGCTCCTGTGTTGTGAGAAGCTGAGATCAGAATTTTGACGACAAATTCCTCGGAGACCTTAAGCAGGAAGAAGCAACAGGCTACAATTTATGAGATTTATGAAAGCTCAGGCCTTCCAGTAAGTGAGAGTGATACTTAATGCGAAATAAGAATATTCAAAGATAGATTTAAAAGTGGCTGGTATGATCCAGCAATTCTACTCTTGGGTAAATAGTCAGAAAAAAGGAAAACTCTCATCTGTAAAGATACAGGCACCCCAATGTTCACAGCAGTGCTATTTACAATATCTGAGAAATGAAAACAACCAAAGTCTCCATCAACAGATGACTGACTTAAGATGTGATACACACACACACACACACACACACACACACACACTCAATGGAATATTACTCAGCTACAAAAAAAAGAATGAAATCATGCCATTTACAGCAACAGGGTGGACATAGAGAATATGAGCGAAGCAAGTCAGAGCAATTCAAATACTAAAATAGTATCACTTAAATGTAGAATCTAAAAAATAATACAAATGAATTTATGTATGAAACAAACAGATTCACAAACATACGAAACAAATTTATAGTTACCAAAGGTGGGGGGTATGGACAAATTAGAAGCATGAGATTAACAGATACAAATTGCTATACATAAGAGAGAGAAGAAACAAGATTTTTCTGTAGAGTACAGGGAATTATGGGCTTCCCTGGTAGCTCAGTGGGAAAGAATCCACCTGCTCATGCAAGAGACACAAGAGAGGCAGGTTCAATTTCTAGGTTGGTAAGATCCTCTGGAAAAGGAAATGGCAACCCACTCCAGTATTCTTGCCTGGAAAATCCCATGGACAGGGGAGCCTGGAAGGCTAGAGTCTCTAGGGCTGCAAAAGAGTCAGACACAACTTAGCATCTAAACAACAACAGGGAATTATATTTAATATCTTATAATAACCTATAATGGAGTATTATCAGAAAAAAATAATTGAAGTACTATACTGTATACCCTACACTAATACAATATTATCAACTAACTATACTTTAATTTAAAAAAATAAATAGGACTTCCCTGATAGTCCAGTGGTTAAACAAGACTCTGTGCTTCCAATGGAGGGGGTGTGGGTTTGATTCCTGGTCAGGAAACTAAGATCCCACATGCCATGTAGCCAAAAAAAATTTTTTTAATAAATAAATAACTGACTAATGAACAAAATGAATAAATATAATATTTTTTAAAAGTCGGTACTCAACATGACAATGGCACCACATTGTATCTGGGTATTTGGATTCCTTAAGTTCACTAAAAATTATTTGACTTTGTATACATAATTACTAATTATAGAATATTTTATCCTAGTATGGATGAAGTTAACATATGGTATGAGAGAATAATGGATGGCTTCTTCAAGCAGGGATTCTCAGAAGAAGAATTTGCCCAATACAATACAGATACATGGTTGGCTGGTTAACAAAATAAATCAGGTAAGCCTGGAAGGTATAAAAATGATGTAATCATAGACTGACTATTGGATTTAACTTAAAATACAATATACATTTATTTGCTAATACTTTGATGAAAGTCAAAGATTTTGATGATGTGTCTGCTAATTGGAGTTGTATATGGTGTTTCTTGTCTAAACCACACCCACAGTGGATTATCTAGGAGCCTGGTGGGCTACAGTCCATGGGGTAGCAAAGAGTCAGACACGACTGAGTGACTAAGCACACATGATTCCTAGTATTGTTTTTTCAGAGTGAACTGAGAACTCTAAGACACTTATGAGGCAATCTCAGCCAAGAATCCGTTGAGAAAAAAATTTTTTTTTTTGGCCATGCCACGTGGTCTGTGGAATCCTAGTTCCCTGACCAGGGACCAAACTTGGGCCCTCTGGGAGGGCCCCAAACATGGAGTCCTAAACACTGGACCACCAGGGAAGTCCTGAGTCAAGAAATGTAATGATTTTTCTCCACCTTTTACAGCTGCCTCCCCATACCTAATTCATCAATAATTGTTTTTAGCAATTCATATTATTGAGTATTATGAACATATCCAAACTAATTTTCACAGAAACATTATACTCACTTTCATCCATTCAGTTAACTTTTATTTAAATTACATCACTATTAACTACATCTAATGGCAACCCACTCCAGTACTCTTGCCTGGAAAATTCCATGGATGAAGGAGCCTGGTAGGCTCCAGTCCATGGGGTCACAAAGAGTCGGACATAACTGAGCACCTTCACTGGTTCACTGGTATAAAACAGGTTGAGGAACAAACACAACTGTCTCTGTTAAACATGGAATTCATTTACTAGGACCAGAAATGAAGAGGAACGTACTAACTGCAAGTGCAGTATTCAGCATGCTGTAGGGATCAGTAAGTGTGGCTTACAGATGAAATGGAGAAGAACATCAGTTCCTGCAACAACGTAATTAACTCAAGGTCAATTAAGAAAGCTTCTGTTGGATTTCCCTGGTGGTACAGTGGATAGGCGTCTGCCTGTCAATGTGGGGGACATGGGTTCAATCCCTAGTGGGTGGGGGGAATTCCACATACCACAGGGTGGCTGGGGCCAGTGCAGCACAACTTCTGAGCCCTTGCTCTAGGGCTCTTGAGACACATTCACTGAGCCTGTGAGCTGCAACAACTGAAGTTTGCGTCCCTAGAACCTGTGCTCCAAAACAGGAGAAGCCACAGCAATGAGAAGCCCATGCACCACAACTAGAGAGTAGCCCCTACTTATCGCAACTAGAGAAAGCCCGCACAGAGCAATGAACACCCAGTGCAGCCAAAAGTAAATAATTAAATAAAAGTAAATTTAAAAAAAATTTTTAAAAGAAAGCTTCTACTGTTCATTGTCATCACAGGGTCTTGGTCTCCATCATGGAATTCTCCAGGCACGAATGCTGGAGCACTTCCTTGGTGGAGCAGTGGATAGGAATACACCCATCAACGCAGGGAACACAGGTTCAATCCCTGGTCTCGAAAGATTTACATGCTGCAGAGCAACTAAGCCCATGTGCCACAACTACTGAGCACCCCCTCCCTGCCCCACAAAAGAAAGCTTCTATTATTCATTGTCAGTCATGAGATCTTGGCCTCTGTTTTGGTATTTCAAAACACATGATTTTACCACTCAAGATACAGATTCACACTCATCAAAAATAAAGTAAGCTATAAACCAGAATGCAAATATGTTCTCTTGTGGTGTACTGAACACTGATGCCCAAGGCTGCAATGATCTACCCCATAGCTTCCTGCTTCCTCACCCCACCTCACCCCTAACATTAACCTGATATCCTAAAACCTACAGCAGGACTTCCCTGGTGGTCCAGAGGTTAAGTAAGACTCCATGCTACCAATGCAGGGGGCCTGGGTTCAGTCTCTGGTTGGGGAACTAAGATCTCACAAGTCAATGAATATTGATAAATAAATATTAAAAATAATAAAACCTACAGCGCACAGAGTTGGTGAGGTCAAATATCAAGTATCTCAAAAAACCTTTCTGATATAGATGACAGAGAGGCACTGGAGCATCTCAATTAAGAGTATAGGCTTTGGAGTTAGACAGACCTGAGTGTCATCCTGGATCTGAAACTTACAAGCTCAAGCAAGTCACTAAAACTCTCTAAGCCTAGGTTTTAACAATCTTGAAACAGAAGTTATAATAGCAATATCTACTTCATGGCATTATTGTGAGGATTAAATAAGACAGAGAATTAGAGCACCCAGCTTAGTTAGTCCCTGGCCCATAATAAGTGCTCACTGTATGGCAGTTATATTTACTATCAGTAAAAATGCAGACTGAATCCTCAAAGAAAGTTAATGTGATTCCACATTCTCTGTCATCCCAAGCAATGGTCCCCAATCCAGCTTCATCAATTTTCAAGGATAACAACTAAAACATAATATTTCACCCTCAAGCTCTGAGAATGTGCACAGAAGCATGTGTGTGCATGCACACACACACACACACACACACACACACTGATGTAAACATTATGGAGAGCAAGTTGGTAGAATTTGATCAAAATATTCATTCACCCTAAGATTCAGCAATCCCACTCCTGGAAATATATCCCAGGTAAATTCACACACATCTTAAAAAGGGACATTCAAGACAAGGATTATTTGTGGTAAAGGAAGTTGGAGCAATCTAAGTGTCCATCACTGGGCTATAATGAATAAATAATGTGAAGGGTGCACAGTGTAGCATAGTATGCAGTAGTTAGAAGTGACAAAGTAGAAAGACACACAAAAACATGGATCGATATTAAAGATATGGTCCTAAATGAAAAAAATATTAAGAACCAGAATGAGTCCTTTTGAAAAACTATAATATAAATTTTAAACACATACCCACAGTATAGCCTTACTGATATACACAAGTTTGAATATACACATTAGACACATCGGAATCATTGCCAGAGGGGGTGGGGGGAGGAAACAGAGTGAGGAGTGGAGGTAAAAGGGAAGGAAGGAATAAGGAATCAAGGAAGGAAAGGAGGGGAAATTTCCTGGTTTCCCAGTGGTTAGGACACTGCACTTTCACTGCTGAGGGTGCTGGTTTGATTCTGAAGTCACACAGGGCAGGTGGAAGGGGGTCTCTTATGTGTTTTCATTATGACAGTGTGTTCTGTATTGGGGAATATAACTCAATTCTCCAATATAATAAATAAACAAACAAACACCACCACCAGATGATTCCCAATAGTGCTTGGTTAGTACAATAAACTTGGGGCCATTTCAAAACTAAATGTTTGCAAACTTCAGGAATATGTTCCATTTTCAAATAACTGAACTTCTCTGCCATTCACACTGCTTATTTGGCTAAATGCCCTTTCCTCTCTCATTCTAATCATCCCAACTTGGAGAAAGGAAAAGGGTATGTAGGAGAGTGAAGAGGAATGAAGAAAACTATTATTTTAATATTAACCTAGCAATCTTCACTAAACAAAAGTCAAACAGTGAGTGAGACAATATATACTGTGATGCATACTTTAATACAAAACTTTAATACTTTAATACAAAACAGTCCAATTACCAGTATGTGAAGACTTCTACCATTATTTATTCATCATGGACATACCAAAAAAAATCAATAAAATACTCAAAATGCAAGTGTCAAGGTATTGTATATCCACCCAGTTGGTAAAATAAGTCAGTTAATTTGGCAGGTGAGTATTAAGTAATCAGGCTGTCAAACTTGGGTGAGTATCTAAGGGAGAAAGACAAAGACCGAACAAAGGAGGGAGGAAATTATAGAAAAGAAGTAAGAAGTGGGCCAAAAATAGGCAGAAGAGAAAAATAAATACAGTGTGACAGGTTCAACAGTAGGCTGGGTACCTCCATTCCATCAGAGATTATCCTAGAAATAAGGACAGACACTTCAAAGTGACACCAGTGGAGTTGAGGGGTTTTGTTCATCAGATAAAGGCCATTAATAAAGGTAAGTTCTGGTGAATTTTTCTCTAAAGAGCCAGATAGTACATATTTGAGACTGCAGGTCAATGATGATACCATGATTCATCAGACACTTCCTCTCTTTCTGACTAGCTATTGTTTTCTCAACTCATGTTTTCCTCATATTACTGTGTTGTATCCTGTCTTTATAAGAGGGAGGAGATCAAGGTCAGTCAAAGATGAAAAATGGATTCAGATGATAGCTGCTGCTGCTAAGTTGCTTCAGTCATGTCCGACTCTGTGTGACCCCACAGACAGCAGCCCACCAGGCTCTGCCGTCCCTGGGATTCTCCAGGCAAGAATACTGCAGTGGGTTGCCATTTCCTTCTCCAGTGCATGAAAGGGAAAAGTGAAAGTGAAGTCACTCTGTCGTGTCCAACTCTTAGCGACCCCATGGACTGTAGCCTATCAGGCTCCTCCACCCATGGAATTTTCCAGGCAAGAGTACTGGAGTGGGGTGCCATTGCCTTCTCCCAGATGATAGCAAATATCCTCTTTTCTGGGTATCTCCTTTCCACCAATGTCAGTTCTCTCTGTCCTCAGCCTGCTTGTTCTTCATTTCCCAGACCTTTAATCCAATTATGTAACTCACAGGTACCATGTTCCTGGAGTTGGTCTCTGATTTTTTTTAAGAAGACTCGTTCTCTAGGAAACAGAGGAGCAAGAAAGTACCTTCTCGTAGGTCTCCATATGGCCTCGATTCCCCTCTTTTCTTCCCCTTACAGCCAGTCCATCAGCAAATCTTGTTGGTTACATATTCCAAATATACCCAGAATCACTAGCTCCTCCCTCTATTCCTCAACAACCCTGTTTCAAATTACTATCAATTTTTGCCTGGACTATTTGTAATAAACTGCCATTGGATCCCTGCTTCAGCCCTTGCCTCACTACACCTGTAAACACAATTTATGCTTCATTACCTCACTTTGTAATATGTTATTTTTAATAGTCTTAGACTTACAGTAATATTGCAAAGAGTAGAGTCACCAAATACCCTTCACCCAGATTCCCCTAATGTTAATATCTTGCATAACCACAGTTCATTTATCAAAACTAAGAAATGTACATTGATATATTAACTACATTACAGATTTTCTTTGGACTAATGTCCCTTTTCTGGACAGGAGAGACCTCAAGCACATATATTTCTTGGCCAAGAGAACCTAGAGCCAAACCAACTAGTAATGGAGGGCTGACACATGTCCATGTTGTGCCAAGGGTTGTTCCAGAAACTATTATAAACCAATTTAGCCATTTGTCCTGGAGGGGCTACTTGAGTCTGCACATCCAGTGTATCTTGAGTGAAGTAAATAGAAGAAAAAGAAATAAATTTTTATAGAACATTCAAAGAGGCAAAAAGCTAGCTTTGTGTTCTGCTAATTACAGTGACCTTGAGATATTTTACCCTCCTTGAAAAAAATTATCTTGAGATCCTCTTTCAAACTGAGGTTCCACTAGAGAACCACTTATGAAGCATCAACAGTAATAATAGCAACAGTAGTAACATGACTAATGATAATAATGATTCATCTTTATTGAGCATCTACAAATGTGCCAGGCACTTCGTTCTAAATGCTTGACTAGCACAGCGTTTAGAGATGAATGCTGTAGATGAGGGCACCAAGAGTTAATGTGTAACTGTAAATGCACTAGATACCTCAAGAGAAGGTATCAACCTTAAAAGTGGCACTTGATTCACACTTCTGTTGCAAGATGTTTGAACATACCTTCCATTTGCTATCTGCATAATGTAAATACAATGTTAACATAGCAATAAGAGTAATTACTGGGACTTTCCTGGTGGTCTAATTGTTGGGACACCATGCTTCCACTGCAGGAGGCATGGGTTCAATCCCTGCTCAGGGTCTGAAGATCCCACATGCCGTGCATGGCCAAATATAGAGATATTTGGCTTATGCAAAAGCCAAGGAAGTGGCCTCATTTTATTCTCACAACAAATTCAAAGTGCTACAGGCTTCCCATTTTACAAATGAAAAAGCTCAGCAATGTCCTGGGGCTAGTAAATACTAGCATCAGCACTGGAGCCCAACTGTCCACACCTTGTCCCTTCACTAACCCTTGTCTTCCTATCCATTAAATAGCCTAAAATAAGTGTTATTAAATATAAGGATCTAAAACAGGGATCTTTAATCTGGGGCCATAACTTCAAGGGTTCTGTGAACTCTTGGAATTAAATGTCTGAATATAAATATATGCATTTTGGAGATACCTATTGTTATTATGAGTCTTAAAGAAGCCTTTGAATTCAAACCAGACTAAAACCCTAGTTAAAAGGAAGTCCACACTAAAAGATATAACACCTCTCTTCAATCTGGGTATTAACAGATCAAGGCAGGAAAGGCCCCAATTTGTTTGATGATGGCTGTTCAGCACCTGCCTCTCAAATTCACTGAATGCAGAAAGAGTCCATTTCTTTATCCACATTACGTCCACGCTGTGTCACACAACATGCAGCTAGGCTTTCTGAGAGTGGAGTTGAACCTGCTCTGCAGCAGGTACAGAATATCCGGATGACCCCAGAGTCTTTGGGTGCAGCTGCTGAGGGACAACTCTGTTTAGAAATAGAAGTACAAATGGATGGTTGCTGTGGGTCTCATCTAGGCTTATTTTTCTACAGACAGGGATGGGACCCTGATTCTGTTCCAAATAGAAATTAGGTCGGTTGTTCCATTTCCAAAAACCTGGCAGGAATATCTTTCTTTAAACATTCATTAAGCAAACTGAGTATTTTCCAAATAGGAATTAGAGATTTCCAAGTCTCATGCAAGTCCATGGCTTGATCTTGCTTTTTGATCTCACTGCAGAATGACCCGCTGGTCAGGTACAGTCACTGTTCTCTCTACTCCTCACTCACTAGAAGGTGTTCGCTCACCATGCCAGAAAAACTCAAGCTCTTGTTGGAAAATTTTTCATCTCAGTGAAAAAGAGAAATGCAAGAGCTTTAACTGCAAGAAAAAAAATAAAGGAGGAAGGGGCTTGTGGTGTCTTTATGTAGGCAGACCACAGAGGAGAGAGCCTAAGCTACCAGTTTGGCTCTTCTCTCTTGCCTGGCAGAGTGGCAGCGTGAGTTGTGAGATACACGTAGGCTGTGTATTGCCCACAGAAAGATGATTCAGCGAGCCCTGCTCAGACTCATCATTATTCCATCCTCTCAACTGATAAGACACGTTTCCTCCAAATGCAGGGTTAGTGATGACAGTGTGGGAAGATGGGCGCTCACCCTCCTCAGGACTGAAATCTCAAATGGCAGCTAAGATGACACAGAGGAAACCACTATACCCTTTCCTTCTACACTGTTTCATCTTGCCTGGATGTTTAATATCTTTACTCAGATCTAGCATGGTGGTGAGCAGCAGTAAGGGGTTTCCTAAGTCCATGTTGCTTGAGTAACACTATCTGAATTCAGATCCTAAAACTTGTATTAAGTCCTTTACCTCACTTCAGATTACCTAAACTATGGGGGAAAGTACCACTCACATTGCACTAACCCTGAGACCTTTCTATAATAGAGGCCTTCTATGTTACTTGAATTATTGGTCCTAACTCTTCACTCCTTTCTTGTAATAGGATTATAAATCTGCAGCTTTTGCCATTTGGCTTTGCAGTAGAGTTTGCAAAGTAAAGCTCTTCCCTGGTGGCTCAGACTGTAAAGAGTCTGCCTGCAATGTGGGAGACCCGGGTTTGATCCCTCGGTCAGGAAGATTCCCCTGGAGAAGGAAATGGCAACCCACTCCATAATTCTTGCCTGGGAAATCTCATGGATAGAGGAGCCTGGCAGGCTACAGTCCATGGGGTCGCAAAGAGTTGGACACAACTGAGCAACTAACACTTTCACTTCCACTTTGCAAAGTAAACATCTTCACTCAATTGACTTCAAGCCTAGCTGTGTGAGCAGAAGTGACTGTGTGTCTGTTATAAGAAGTTTTAACAGGTATAGCTAGCTTTTACCAGCAATTTTTGTGCTTCAGTCATTCACCAGGCCAAAAGCATGTCTCAGATAACTGACTAGGTCCCATGGACACGGGGCAGACCTCAGTCAGGCCCAGAACCTGGGTCCGAGCCCAGCTGAGCCTAGCAACCAACCAAGCCAAACAACAGGACAATAGACAAATGCATATTTTTTGTTAGCCACCAAAATATCAGGGTCATTTGTTACTGTAGCTAAAGCTAATATATCTTCCAAATTCAATACATCAACAGGTTGTTCTATAACTTACAAACCATGAGACTTCATCAAAGTATGGAACATGTCCATCTCTGTTCTTAACATACAACCAACCAAAAGAATTACCCTCATCAAAATCCCCATATCTACAGCAGTTCATTCAAATATAGCATTCTATTTCTTCCCCCTATAAAACTGCAGGAGAAGTATCTCTGGTAGTCATTTCAGAATTGTTAGCCTAAATTTTTCTTCTTTAAATCTATAAAGAAAGGAAAACCGAGAATAGTTTTATTTCTTAAAGCATTTTAACACACTGTATTGTTTGAGGTAGTTTAGAATCTCCAACACTGAGTTTTACTAGTCTTTTATTCACCTCCCTCCCTACATGAGAAATACTTATAGCTATTATAGACAGTTTTGAAATAAGTATACAGAGTAAGGAAGTGTAAGTATACCAGTTAACCAAAGAAAGACAAAGAAATGAATGCAAAGCAAGAAACAACAGAAGCTTCCAATTGGAGATGATGCGGTGACACTAGGAATGCAGCGGAGAATGCCAGGTCCTGACAGCAATTTTTTAGAGTCTTCTTAAGTCCATCTGTTAGCCATAATATTAACCTGTTGTCATATTTCTCAATCTCTGAGATTCCCCCCTCTTTCCCTTTTTTATTTCTCTATTTCTTTTATTCAAGACTGAATAATGTTGAGCTGCTTTCACCCTAAGAAGCTGTGAATGGCTGGGTTCTGTTTAGTTCCTGGTATAATTGGAAACAATTGAATTTGAATAGCAATTTGGTTTTCACATCTTTTATTTATTAACATTCTTCAAAATACAGAATGTAAGAGTAAAAACAGTTTTACATAATACAGAGAATGTCAAGGACAGAAAAAAATGAAAACAAAGAAAAAATAGGAGCTGAATAAAAACATGAGTTGAGTTCTATCTGGAGAGTTTCAGGTTTTACATCTGTTTGTACCAATGTATATATCTCAACTGAAGTGGTGTTAATGCAAAAATAGAGCTTTAGGGTTTATCTGTTTAACAAATAGACCCAGTGATTATGTAACTAATGTTCAGAAAGAAAGTAAAGCATTTGCTTTGGTCTCTTATTATTAATAAAATGTAAGGAGGGAAAAAATGTGAGGAGGGACTTCCTTGGTGGTCCAGTGGTTGAGAATCTGTCTCGCAATGCAGGGGACAAAGGTTCAATCCCTGGTCAAGGCACTAAGATTCCACGTGCCCAAGAGCAACTGAGCCCCCTGTGCCTCAAGTAGAGAAAAGACCACATGCTGCAATGAAAGATCCAGCGTGCCACAACTAAGACCCAATACAGCCAAAAACAAATAAATAAATAAATTTTTAATGTAAGGAAAGCAGAGGAGATAAGTCTTGCTGAAGTCTACATATAAATGCTTGGGCATCACCATATGCAAAATGAGTATTTTCCCTGTTCCTGGCACACCCAGAGGTATATTCAATTTGTTATTAATATAAGTACACTTTTCTGTGTGTACATCATACTTTAATAAAGGAGATTAAAAATTAAACTAAAGAACAAATAAGAAACTAACACATGGTCATTTTCCTCCCTGGGATTTGGTGGTAAATGTACTTATGTCCCTGGTGGTCCAGTGGTTAAGATTCTGCACTTCCAATGCAGGGGATGAAGGTTCAATCCCTGATTGGGGAACTAAGATCCCACATGTCTTGTGGCCAAAAAAAAAAAAAAAAAAAGACCACAAAGGTGGTAATTAGAAAAGAAAAATCCTGCGCTACACAGTTCCCTCTTGTGTACAAATGGATGCAAGGAGTGGTGTATATTGTCCAAGAAATGCATGATCTTTGTCATCTCTTACAGGATTTGGAAACCTTCAAGTGCCTCCTTCCTCCTACAATCCTAGTTACTCCTCCTTATTTAGGAACCAGCCTCTCAAGTAAAAATGCAAGGGTTCAAGTACCAGGTTGGCCACCTCCTAGCTATACAACCTTGGGCAGGTATTTAACTGACTGCGTGTCAGTTTAGTCATCTATAAAATGAAGATAATAATAGTACCTACTTCCTAGGATTATTGCAAAGAATTGTATTCCTGGGACCTATAGAAAGTACTCAATAAATGTCAACTATTATCATAACTTTTACGATAATGGTTCAATATATAAGACAGGAATAACTGAGAGAAGAAGAAATAGCACCTAATTCTGCCCAAATTGCTTTTTCCATAAAAATTGTTTTAAACGGCTGAAGTGTTCACAGGAGAAATGTACTGATGTTTGCAACCTACTTTAAAATGCACCAAAAAATAAGCTGCATTGACAGATGGATAGCAGGATCAATAGATGGATAGAAACGTGATAAGACAGATAAATCAAAATCTGTACTGTAGAATCTAAGTGATGGGTATGTGGGTGTTCACAGTAAAATTTTTCAAGTTTTCTGTATACAGATATTGGAAAAACAAAAAAAATCTTTCAAAAAGTAAATGGGATAAATATTGAAATTCTGTATAATTACTAAGTATAAGCAGAGACTGTGTACAATATCAAGTTATATATAAACATCTAATTAAGGTTATTTTCTTCTCTTTCTAAACTTGAGTGTTGAACTTCAGTTTTACTTTCTAATTTCAGGAAAACTTTTGCTTTCACCCCAAATTTTTCTACCTTGTCAGATGTTCTCATGAATACTTCTTTCTCATTCTGTTTATGAGCAATTTTGTGTCCAAAGCCTTCTTCCTACGCAATGTGATAAGAACCACGAAGCCCCCTGGTTTGTTTTACCCAAAGAAAATAAGAGGAGAGATGTGGGTCCTCTTCTTTTAACAGCACAATGGGCTAAATTATTTATATTTTATCCAGCTCTTAAATTAGGCAAATTCTGAGGCTATTAAATCCTGCTGCTGATGCTAAGTTGCTTCAGTTGTGTCCAACTCTTTGCAACCCCATGGACCACAGCCCACCAGGTTCCTCTGTTCATGTGATTCTCTAGGCAAGAATACTAGAGTGGGCTGCCATTTTCTTTTCCAGGGGATCTTCCCGACACAGGGATCAAACCCACATCTCTTACGACTCCTGCATTGGCAGGCGGATTCTTTACCACTAGCACCACCTGGGAAGAGGGCATTAATTCTCCATAGAGAAATGTGGTTTTCATCGTTTAAAATTCTATCATGTTATCTCTTTCTGCAACAAGCTTCTTATTTTGCCCAGTATTAGCTCGACCAACAAAACCAGAGAAATCTCTGGCAGACAGGTTAGTCTGCCTTCCCCACAGTCCTTCCCCACCTTCTTCTTTGCTTACTAGCTCATAGACTATCTACAGGTCAGCAATTAAAATGGAGGCATGGTACCAAAAAAAAAAAAAAAGCTTTTCCCAGAGGTCCACTGGTTGGGACTCTGCCTTCCACTGCAGGGCGCGCAGCAGGTTTGATCCCTGGTCAGGCAACTGGGATCCAATGGAGGCATGGTGGAACCCAAATGAGTGTACTGGACTTCCATTTTCTCTTAGTTGAAATAAAGTGATTGAAAGCTGAAAATGCATAGTAATTTATGTCAGTTGCGGACACTGTGGCACTTGTGAAACATGTCCACAAATCCTTTGACTGTCCTCTGATGGAAAGACAGGATCTACGTTCAAGATGTGAAAGAGAAGCTGAGAAAATGAGTCTCTGGTTTTTCCAACACGAGTAAGAAACCTACTAGGGATAAAAGGTTGAGAATGGCTTTTAGGTAGTCAAACAGAACAGTCTGCCACAAATATCTTTGTAACAAATACAAAATCAAATGACTATATTATTGCTAAAGGGCTAACAAAAAAGATAATTTTATTTTCCTACAGACGATCATTTTTTAGGACTAGTAATTTATCAAGACTTGAAAGCTATTTCTAGTCATTGAAATCAAATTACTTTAGGACAAGTAATGTAATTAATTTTACTTTTCTTTTACTTTACATAATTCTCAACTTTTTTATTGTGATTCTTTGACAGCAATGCCTCTCCCTATCTGTATTTCTTTGTTATGTTTTTGTCTTTGTTTAAATTGAGGTTTAACATACATACAGTATAGAAGGTGCTCCAAGTTCAAGTGTACAGCCCAATAAATTTTTATATACATAGACACCTGGGTCACCACCACAAGACCAACAGCTAGACTATTTCCAGGATTCAAAAAGCTCTCTCATTCCCCCTCCCTCTGGCAATATCTACCCTCAAGTTCAGTTCAGTCGCTCAGTCATGTCCAAATCTTTGTGACCCGATGGACTGCAGCACACCAGGCTTCCCTGTCCATCACCAACTCCCAGAGCTTACTAAAACTCATGTCCATTGAGTCAGTGATGCCATCCAACCATTTCATCCTCTGTCATCCCCTTCTCCTCCCGCCTTCAATCTTTCCCAGCATCAGGGTCTTTTCCAATGAGTCAGTTCTTCACATCAGATGGCCAAAGTATTGGAGTTTCAGCTTCAGCATCAATCCTTCCAATGAATATTCAGGACTGATTTCCTTTAGGATGGACTGGCTGGATCTCCTTGCAGTCCAAGGGACTCTCAAGAGTCTTTTCCAACACCACAGTTCAAAAGCATCAATTCTTCGGCGCTCAGATTTCTTTATAGTCCAACTCTCATATCCATACATGACCACTGGAAAAACCATAGCTTTGACTATGCAGACCATTGTTGGCAAAGTAATGTCTCTGCTTTTTAATATGCTTCTAGGTTGGTCATAGCTTTTCTTCCAAGGAGCAAGTGTCTTTTAATTTCATGGCTGCACCCACCATCTGCAGTGATTTTGGAGCCCCCCAAAATAAAGTCTGTCACTGTTTCCACTGTTTCCCCATCTATTTGCCATGAAGTGATGGGAACAGATGCCATGATCTTCATTTTTGGAATGTTGAGTTTTAAGCCAAATTTTTCACCCTCCTCTTTCACTTTCATCAAGAGGCTCTTTAGTTCTTTGCTTTCTGCCGTAAGGGTGGTGTTATCTGCGTATCTGAGGTTATTGATATTTCTCCCAGCAATCTTGATTCCACTTGTGCTTCATCCAGCCTGACATTTTGCATTATGTACTCTGCATATAAGTTAAATAAGCAGGGTGGCAATATATAGCCTTGATGTACTCCTTTCCCGATTTGGACCAGTCTGTTGCTCCATGTCCAGTTCTCACTGTTGCTTCTTGACCTGCATACAGATTTCTCAGGAGGCAGGTAAGGTGGTCCAGTATTCCCATCTTTTTTAAAGAACTTTCCAGTTTGTTGTGATCCACACAGTCAAAGGCTTTGGTGCAGTCAATAAAGCAGAAGTCGATTTTTTTGTAACTAAAGTAAAAAACTTTACTTTTGGAAGTAAAGTTCTTCTGGAACTCTCTTGCTTTTTCGATGATCCAGCAGATGTTGGCAATTTGATCTCTGGTTCCTCTGTCTTTTCCTAAATCCAGCTTGAACATCTGGAAGTTCACGGTTCATGTACTGTAGAAGCATGGCTTGGAGAATTTTGAGCATTACTTTGCTAGCATGTGAGACGAGTGCAATTGTGTGGTAGTTTGAGCATTCTTTGGCATTGCCTTTCTTTGGGATTGGAATGAAAACTGACCTTTTCCAGTCCTGTGGCCACTGCTGAGTTTTCCAAATTTGCTGGCCTATTGAGTGCAGCACCTTCACAGCATCATCTTTTAGGATTTGAAAATAGCTCCACTGGAATTCCATCACCTCCACTAGCTTTGTTCATAGTGATGCTTCCTAAGGCCCACTTGACTTCGCATTCCAGGATGTCTGGCTCTAGGTGAGTGATCATACCATTGTGGTTATCTGGGTCATTAAGATCTTTTTAATATAATTCTTCTGTGTCTTGTTGCCACCTCTTCTTAATATCTTCTGCTTCTGTTAGGTCCATACCATTCCTGTCCTTTATTGTGCCCATCTTTGCATGAAATGTTCCCTTGGTATCTCTAATTTTTTTTGAAGAGATCTCTAGTCTTTCCCATTCTATTGTTTTCCTCTATTTCTTTGCATTGATCACCGAGGAAGGCTTTCTTATCTCTCCTTGCTATTCTTTGGAACTCTGCATTCAAATGGGTATATCTTTCCTTTTCTCCTTTACCTTTAGCTTCTCTTCTTTTCTCGCTATTTGTAAGGCCTCCTCAGACAATCATTTTGCCTTTTTGCATTTCTTTTTCTTGGGGATGGTCTTGATCACTGCCTCCTGTACAATGTCACAAACCTCCATCCATAGTTCTTCAGGCACTCTATCAGATCTAATCCCTTGAATCTATTTGTCACTTCCACTGTATAATCGTAAGGGATTTGATTTAGGTCATACCTGAATGGCCTAGTGGTTTTCCCTACTTTCTTCAATTTAAGTCTGAATTTTGCACTAAGGAGTTCATGATCTGAGCCACAATCAGCTCCCAGAAGATAATCACTATTCTGACTTACATCATTATGTGTCAGTTTTGCCTGTTCTTGAACATTACAATAAAGTGCTTTATACAGTAAGGACTCTTTTGTTGCTGGCCTCTTCCATAACGTCTGTGAGTGAGAATCAATAGGAGCTTTTTGTTTATTTGCTTGTTTTCTTGTTTGATTTTGGCTGAGTAGTATTTCATTGTATGTACATATTATAAATCATCTATCAATTCTCCTATTGATGGACTTTTAGGTTGTTTCCATTTTGGGGCTATTATGAAAAGGCCACTATAAACCTAACACATGTCTTTTGACAAACGTGCACTGCTTTTCCTTGGGCATATATCTAGAGGGGGATTCCTGGGTCACAGGGTACGAGCGCATTCAGCTGTATTCAATATTGCTGAATCATTTGGCAAAGCTGCTTTAGCCTCCACTGGCTTGCAGCTTCCAAGGGAAGGTGTTAGTGCGGTCCCTGATTCTAGCTCTTCTCACCAATCCAGAACCTTTAAAGAGATGTCTAACAACACATTCTCTTTCCTGTATGACTGGCCCCGCATGGTCTTTCCAGCCTTTTCTCTGTTGCTCTAACTACAAAAGCCAGCTTAAGGGAACCTAGACTAAGTGAATATTTCGGTTCTCTCCCAACTTAATGAAATATAAGCAGGTAAAGGCAAACAATTTTTAGGTCTATTTTAACTGTCTCATTTCATAAAGCTTCCCTGGTGGCTCAGATGGTAAAGCATCTGCCTGCAATGTGGGAGACCCGGGTTCAATCCCTGGATTGGGAAGATCCCCTGGAGAAGGAAATGGCAACCCACTCCAGTACTCTTGCCTGGAAAATTCCATGGACTGAGGAGCCTGGTAGGCTAAAGTCCATGGGGTCACAAAGAGTCAGACACAACTGAGCGACTTCACTTTCACTTTCATAAACTGAGTGATTTTTTTTATCCCCTTTGGTTCATGCGTATGTGGTTTAAAGAAACCAATGCAACTAAACTATGGGCACAATGTGGAAATAAATAGTAAAGTTCTTTAGGCTTCCCAGGGACAGGAAGGAGGATGGGAGGAAACTGTTACAGAAATGTAATCATTATTGTAATCCGCCTGCAGTGCTATGAATAAGTCATAATTGTCTCACAATCTGAATTAGTGCTGTGTTCTTTCTCTTGTCCTGTCAACATATGCATGTATATTTCAAGATCGGCAGAGCTGCTCCAATGCTGAACATCCCTAGCTCCCACTGCACATGTGCGCTGATCTCACATTCCAAGGAATGATCTGTAACTGCAGGACTATAACAGCAGTTTTACCCACAGTGGCCTCACCTTTTCCCTATTCAGTTCATCACTGATTTTTTGCATGGAAACCCCTATAGCATTCAACTATAATAATGACCTATTTATATACAGTATTGGATGGGGGCCTATTTCTGACATTTGTGCAGGTGCATTCTTAATTTAACTTACACAAATTCAGGAAAAATGTCATATTCTCCTGCATATGGATGTTCCTAACCTCATCTTCATTCCATTCTTGTGAGTAGTGAGAGAATCTTACCCTCCACAGAAAAAAAAAAAAAAAGAAAACTGGAGAGATACGATAATGAGAATGAAATTTAGAAAACTTCTGTGTTCACGAAATGGTCCATTTTAAGTGTGCTAAATCAGAAGCCAGAAGTTTCATTCTGGATCAGCTCTTTTGTTGTTCTCAGACTTTTTTCCCTAAAACACATCAAGAAGCAATGCTAAACCAAGGATGTGTGTGGTGATTTCTGACAGATTAAGTGGTCCCTGGGGTCAAAGTTCAGGGTTCCCTCACAGGCTCTGCCTCTTCAGCACCAAGACTCAGTTGACACAGGGTCCTTATTGGGTCCTGACGAATTAAATGACAAGCTCTGAGGAGGGAAGGCCAGGGCATTGGTAATTTTTTCAAGCTCTCTAGGTGAATGTAATGTACAGTCAGATTTGAGAGCCACTGGAGTCCATCCTATCTTGCTCCAGGAGCAAGAAGAGGAAGGCAGTATCGCCTACACTGCATAGCTACATACAGAATATTGCCAATACGACCTGCTTAATTCTTACATGTGCTGATCAAAAGAACAGAGCGAAGTGAAATAGCAACTTTCAGTGAAGCAGAACATAAAAGAGGTTTTTTTGCTAACACATTTCACCAAAGTCATGCTTCATCCAAAGGAAAGAAGAGAGGAACCATATGAAGGAGAAACAGAAGAAAATGCCAGTGGCAGACAGGGCAGCCAGTCAGGCTGTTCATAGGGGTCATAATCCTAATGTTCGCCAACTTCTAAAGGTATAAACATTTTGGTGTGCGGAATTCAGAAGGGCTTGGATACAGTTTGCTTAAATAGAACATGAGCCATGATCAATGTGAGACAGTGTGTCCTTAGAGACCAGCACAGCCTCCCAAAGAGGAGTGTGTGTGTGTGTGTTGATACACTTTTTGACTAAATGAGGTGGAGGGAGCCTTATACTCCAGTAGCAGGGACATCTCAGTATCAGAGGGAGGAATAAGACATGGGAGAAGAAATGGAGAATGTCCTGGTACTAGCTCTCCAGCTACACCCAGGAGACACAGGCCAATCAAGAAAAGAAATACAGGGAAAAACTGGAAGGACCATTTTAATTAGAGACACTATGAGGCATGACTTGAGGGAAGTATAAGCAATTCTTTGGTCTCCCCGATGACAAGGCCCAATGCAGAGGCGGGAAAAGGAATAGTCTCTTTACTCCATAAAGTGCCACTATGCCTCCTAAGAATGAGTGCCTCTGTGGACACCAAGAGAGTTCCCTTGATGTTTCCACATGAGGCACCGCAGAAAACAGGGTGGCAACCAGAAGCACCATCAAACAGCATCAGGAGCAAAAGGCATCAACAAGGAGGTCTTGGAGCATGACAAAAACAATAGGGGTTTGCTGTATGATGGTCTGCCAGCACATGTGAGCCTGTTTCTGACCAACAGAAATCCTTTTGGGGAGAAAGAGGCTTTAGGGAGGCTTGCAGTCCCTTATGAGTGAGGAAATCTAGACTCCTACTATTAATACAATTCCATCTATATCCACCAGTAAGTGAGGCCCAGGGACATTCATGTTACAGTAATTTACTATGCGATACTGAAAAGAAAATAGCCCTACCAAACATATGTTTCCTTTTAAATGTTTGCCTCTTTTGGCGAATTAATAAAGACTTGTGAATAAAAGAAAGTTGTACAGCAAGGGAGGTCATACTGTTGTAAAATTACTCAGAAAGGAATAAAATAATTTTCCCTGTGTATCTTATGGAAATCCATTTTTCTCTTTCACCATAATACTGAAACTTCTGAGTTGACTGGCAAATAAATCATAAAATTCCTCCCCCATCCACACTCCATTAGCAAAGAAGATCATAAAATGAGAACAGAGTAGAGTAACAGACAAAGGTATCCTTGGTAGGGAGGTAGATTACCACTCTTCCACCACCTCATTCTCCAGCTTATTTCCACCATTCAAGAAAGCTAAATACTGTCTAACTAGAACAACCTGTAGAATAAGGGGGTGAAAAACACCCAAGATCCAGAGGCAGAAAACGGCTCTTGATAAACTCCTTGTTTCTCCTTGTTGGGATTTCAGTTCTCACCACTTCAATCACCCACATTGGGCTGTATTTGTTGTCCAAGTGCAGTGGCCTCTGCCTACACACATTTTAGAAAGTGGCCTCACAGAGTGAATCCAGAGGGACCAATTAGCCCATAAAAATGCCAACAAACCATTGTGGGTTAGGGAGCAAATTCCAGACCGAAAGCCTGACTCTCAAGGTCTTTGCTTGATAACTTCCATTAAATACAATTTAGACAACTTCATACTTCCGATGTTCTGAACAAGGCCATCAGTGACACAAGTTGGGGAAAAAAGTAAAAAACATTCCTCAACTTACTGAACTGAAAGGGGGAGGGGGCAGGGGCAGTTCTTTGTTTTTCCTACTGAAGTATCCCCCCCAAAAAAACAATCAGTCATGCAAAAAAATACAAATAAACAACCAAAGCTTTAACACTATGCTTGGGAGTTCAGGCCATAGGACCACCTTGTGAGCAAAATGACTTTATACCTGGTCGTTAGCATGCCTTGATAATTAGAATCCTTTGGATGAGGTCCAAGACAGAATTCCATACTCAATTCTATTTTAATATTCAGAACACTAGAGAAGAGCCAGTTTGTTTCCCAAAACAAAGATAAGAGCCACCCAGGGGCTCTACTTTCTAAATAAAATCATATTTAATAGCCCCCAGCATACCATTTGTGTCAGCCAAACACTGTTGCTATCCCTTGGAGATTTATGTTAGGGAAAGCGACAAAGGGGAAGTTGCAGCACAGCTTTGTCATTAGCTGGGTTTATGACCAAAATACTGATATAGAGCTCTCCTACTCAGGGTGGAGAGCAATGCTGAGGCTCAAGCTCCAGATGGGAGTCGTCTCTTTGCCCCAAATCCAAACATTAGACAAGAGAAAAGAGAGAGCCTGGCGTCCAATGCAATGTACTGGAGGGTGAGGCTCTGACCCATGGAAGGAGAAAGGAGAAGAGCATCAGTGTGCTGTCCCAGCTTTGCAGAGGAAGAAATAGCCACATCCCCATGTCAGATCTCTGAATACAAGGACTCTGTAAGCTGGGATGCATGAAACATCCTGGGCAATTTTGAAGGTTTAGACAAGTCAAACATGTGCTTGTAATAGGGTCTGCAGGCACCAACACTGATCTCAGTAAGGGAAAAAAGTGTGCAGTGGGCATGCTGGTAGTGGGGAATCTGCCATATCAAGCTGACAGAGACAGCTCAAGGGGCTGAAGAAATGACAGCTAGCCATCAGGGTTTGAATTCCGAGTTTCCCACTTACCAACTTTGTGACTTTGCCAAGTCACTTTTCCTGGGCCTCAATTTTATCAGCTATACAATGAAGCTGATAACAGCACCTACCTCATACGGGTTAAATGAAATAAAACACTTAAAGCATCGAACAATAACTGGTACATCTTAAATAGTCTGTGAGCTATTATTATTTATAACTTTCTTTGATGGTTTGAAATTATTACCTTTAAAGCCAGAAATGGATTACAGATTAAAAACAGGACATAAGAAAAAAAAACAAAAACAGTGATGGAGGTGATGAGATTGACTGGACTAGAGATAAAACAACAAAAAATAGCATATTGGAATCAAATGAATCTTTCTGTAGCAATTGACAGTACATAAAATGAAAATAATGTACCTAAAATGCTCTCAGGATGTCATTTAAAGACAGAATAAAATGGTGGCTGAATTTGTTATAGGTGCTAGGCTTTTATCATGGTAAAATAATGCACGAGTCATCAGCAGAGTTGAGGCAGTGAAATTTTTCAAAATAGTTCTGTGGTCCCTGCCAAGGTACAACATCATTTTGAAACAACACACAGTGAGCATAAAAATAAGGCTCGTGGTTCTTTCAGCATAAATTAAACAACTTAATGTTATTGAAAAAATTATGCAAACAAAATTTAAATCTGATTATATAAGTATACATAGGATCTTTCAAAGCAAGATGCCATAACACACATACAGACAAGCTTACTAGAAAGAGACAATAGAAAAATGGACAAAAGGCTTAAAATCAGACATTTAACAAGAGAGGATATCCAAATAAGTGTTATAAATATACGTAAAGGGGCCCTACTTAGTCATCAGGGAAATACAAATTAAAACTGCAATGCTGTATCAATGCATTTCTACAGAATAGCTTAAATTAAAAAAAAAAAATCATGCATCAAACCTGGACTGGCGATTCGTTTCACATACGATAATTTACATGCTTCCATGCCATTCTCCCATATCCTCCCACCCTCGCCCTCTCCCACAGAGTCCATAATACTGTTCTATTTATCTGTGTCTCTTTTGATGTCTCTCATACAGGGTTATCTTTACTGATTAACTAAATACCATATATATGTGTTAGTATACTGTATTGGTGTTATTCTTTCTGGCTTACTTCACTCTGTATAATAGGCTCCAGTTTCATCCACCTCATTAGAACTGATTCGAATGTATTCTTTTTAATGGCTGAGTAATATTCCATTGTGTATATGTACCACTGCTTCCTTATCCATTCGCCTGCTGATGGGCATCTAGCATGATACAGGGTGTTCGGGGCTGGTGCACCAGGATGACCCAGAGGGATGGGATGGGGAGGGAGGTGGGA
This sequence comes from Okapia johnstoni, assembly GCA_024291935.2. Lineage (NCBI taxonomy): Eukaryota > Metazoa > Chordata > Mammalia > Artiodactyla > Giraffidae > Okapia > Okapia johnstoni. The sequence goes on along the minus strand of CM044305.1, from coordinate 19,874,477 downwards.
GGGAGGTTCTGGAAGGGGAAAACATGTACACCCATGGTGGATTCATGTCAATGTATGGCAAAACAAATACAATATTGTAAAAAAATTAAAAAATAAAAATAAAAAAAACAATATCAAGTGTTAAGGGTGTGGAGCAACTAAAATTCTCAATGTTGCTGGGGAGAGAATAAACTGGTTCAAACACTTTGGGAAAATATTTGTCAATATTTAGTAAAGTTGAACATAAGCACTCCCTGTGAGGCACCAATTACATGCTGAGTTACATACCCAAGTGAAATGCATACAAATGTCCACTGAAAGGCATGTACTAGAATGTTTATGGCAGCACTATTCATAATAACCAAACACAGGAGACCACCAAATGGGTGTCAGCAGGAGAATGGATAAGAACATTCTGATACACTCACACAAGGGAATGCAATACAGTAAGGAGACTAAATGAACCACAACTACACAAAACCCAATGAATCTCATGAAAAAAATGTTGACAAACATAATCCAGGCACAGAAGAGCATGTACTGTATGCTGTATGATTCTGTTAACATCAATTCAAAAGCAGGCCAACCTAATTTGTAGTGTCAGCAGTCAGGAGAGTGGTTTCTCTCAGAAGACAGCGACAGAGGTAGCACAAACAGCATCTGGAGTTGTGGTAAGTATGTGAACATTTGTTAAGCTTTTCAGTTATGGTCTGTGCACTTTCCTGTAAGTATGGCATACTTCAGTAAAAAGTTCACATTTAACAATGCTTAGTAAATGCTGATCTACTCATATTGCAACATAAATGAAAGTTTCATGAAGGGAAGAGATATTTGTCTGTTTTATTCACTGATGTGCCCTATGTATCGAAAACAGTGCCTGATAGACAGTAGGTGCTCAACAGATATTTACTGAATGAGTGATAGATAAGCAAACTGCTCCAAACATATAATTTTACCATCATGTGAAAAAGCTAAAATAGAATCCCAGAGCACACATATTTGATGAATTGGTTCAAGGACTGATGATATGTGAAGTCCAGAATTCAGCTGCATAATATTATGGATTCATGTATTTCTCCTTTTTGACTGGTTGTAATATATGTTCTGCCAGGTAACTATGAAGAAAACTTTAAGTATGTAAACCACTTATCACTTATCTAACACAAATATGTCTTTAAGTTTGTTAATAAGATTTAATTTACTTCCAAAAAGTTAATAACAACATGGTGAGCCCTTTACTGAATAAACTGGAGAAGTAGGGGCTTCTATCAATGCTGGGACCACAACGTTTCCAACTATAGGAGTTCTTATTCTAGCTAGACAAGCTCTAAGCATTAATAAGATGTCAGCATATCTCAAAATAGGGTTGAATAATGCCATGCAAACTGTCAATTTTATTAAGGAGCAGATTTTAAATTGCAGACTTTTCAGAAATGTTTGTAATTATATAGGCAGCAAGTATCAAAATTTCCCTTTTTAACTTGAAGGCCAATAGCTATCTCAAGGCAAGGTGCAAGTACCAATTTTTCAAATAAAACAAGAAAATGTTTTTTTTTTTTAATGAAAGCATTTGTTGCAGGGACAGATTTCCATTTTGCCCTCCTTTCTTTAATAATAAAACAGCTGAGTTTTAGCTGGACCCATGACCATCTAGCCAAAAACTATACAACTGACCCTTGAACAACATGGGGGCTAGTGGCGCTGATCACTGACCAGTCCAAAATCTATGTATATCTGTACAGTCTACCATCTGTATCCACAGTTCCACAACACAGATTCAACCAACCTTGGATAGTATAGTACGTATAGAACATATTTAATGAAAAAAGTCCATGTGTAACTGGATCCACACAGTTCAAACTCATTTTGTTCAAGGGTCAACTGTATTTCACAGCCTCCCTTGCAGCCAGGTGTGATCACGGTGACTGGGATGCAAGTGAAAATGTTATGTGCCTCTTCTAGGTCATACTTATAAAAAGAATGGGTGAGTTGTCCCGCTGTCCCTTTCTACATACCCACTGGCTGCAGCATGCACTCACAACCATCTGAGACCATGACAAGGAAGCCACACGTTGAGGATGGCAGATTAGCAAGACAGCTGTGCCTGGAGCTCTGAATTTAAGTGACCGAGTCACCCTCCTAGCCCTGGATTGCCCTCATCTGGATCATTGTATGAAAGAGAAATACACTTTTATTTTGTTTAAACCATAATATTGAGGAGTCTCTTGATACAACAACTCACATTAAACCATAATGAATACAAACTCCACTAACTAAAATATCCCTGAATTAAAACATAACACACTCACTCAGTACAGCTTTACAGTTTTTCAATTTCCCACACCCTGAATGGTATATAGAATAATGACTTCCTCCTCAATCCCTCACTTCCTGAATTTCTTTGGAACTTACATGGCAAGAGAGACTTTGAAGATGTGATTAACCTTAGGATCTTGAGATGGGGAGAGCCCCATGGATTACCACAGGTGGACCCAATGCAATCACAAGGGTCCTCATAAGAGGGAGATGAGAGGATGAGAGTAAGAGGAAGAGATGTGATGATGGAATCAGAGTTTCAAGTGATGTACTATGAAAATGGAGTAGGGGCCACGAGAAAAGGGAAGCAGGTGGCCACCAGAAGCTAGAAAAGGCAAGGAGACTGATTCTCCGGAAGTAATTCAGTTGTGCTGACACTTTCATTTTAGCCCCCTAAGATCCATAACAGACTCCTGACCTCCAGAGCCATAAGATAACAAATCTGTGGTAACATGTTGTAGCAGCAATAGGAAACAGATACACTCAATTTGCTTCAGCCACATGGGTCTTTCAGTTTTTCAAACACACTGAGCTCTTTCATGCCTTAGAACCACTGTCCATGCTCTTCCCAGTGTCTGGAATTGTCTGGAATAATTTGTGTTCTTCCAAGTTATTAAATGTCAGGCTCCTTCCTGCTTACAGGGCTCACTGTAAATGTGACCTCCTCGGTGAGGCCTTCCCTGCCCACCCAATCTAAAGTAGTCACCCCATCACTCTCTCTCACAGTATACTGTTCTTTTCCATCATAAAATGGAAAAACCTGTTATTTGTAATTATCTAGTTGTTTCCTTATCTATGACTCATCAGCCCTACTAAACTGTGAGTTCCATGAGGATCACATCTATTTTCATCATCATTTGTGAACTGTGAACATGGTACAGATCCCCCATAAAAAATTTGTTAAATGGATGTTTAATATGTAAAGCAATATGGAGTTACACTGTTACCAAGCTTTTAAGCTTCAAATAAATGTCAGAAAGGAAACTGAAACATAGTATGGTGTCCTCAAAAAGAACAAACTGTATGTGATTGTTCTGAAAATTTGAGAGAATATCTTACAAAAAAGTACAGTAAGAGATCAGACTCCTTCAAATGACATCACAAATTGTGTCATATGATATTGATTTGAACTGTTTAGAAATTCTTTTGCTGACTCTCCAAATTGTATACTTATAGGTTAAAAAAAAGAAAAAAAGCTTTTCAGGTATTGCTAATGATTAACTTTGGAACTAAAATGTCTCATAATTCCTCTTACATTATTCTAGATGAGCTGACATGCAGATGAGTCATAACATTCTATGGCAAGCTATTACAAACTATTACCATTTGTAACTTATTCCTATTTGAAACTAATTATCTGTATGAGCTAAGGGTTTTTTTTAAACTACACTGTTAAAGCAAAATACAAAAGTAAATTGGCTACTGAAAGCAGGGTCACAGAAGTATTTGTACACCCATGTCCACAGCAGCATCATTCACAATAGCTGGGGGAAGGAATCCCAAGTGTACATCAGGCGATCAAAAGATAAACCAACTGTGGTATATACATACAACGGAATATTTTTCAGCCTCGAAAAGGAAGAAAATTCTGACACATGCTACCACACAGATGAACCTTGTTAAATGAAATAAGCAAGTCACAAAAAGACAAATACTGTATGGTTCCACTTATATGAGGTACCTAGGGTAGTCAGATTCAAAGAGACAGAAAGTAGAAGGGTGGTTACCAGGGGCTGGGGTAGGGGGAAATGAGAAGTTATTATTTAACAGCTATAGAGTTCTAGTTTTTGTAAGTTGAAAAGAGTTCTGGAGATTAGTTGCACATCAATGCGAATGTATTTAATACTAGTGAGCTATATACTTAAAAATAGTTAAGATGTATGGAAGCTTCTCAGAAAACTTCAATAGAACTACAATATGATCTAGCAATACCACTCTTAGGCATATATCTGGACAAAACTGTAATTCAAAATGGAACAAGCACCTCTATGTTCATAACAGCACTAGTCACAATAGCCAAGGCGTGGTAACAACCTAAATGTCCATTAACGGATGAATGGATAAAGATGTACTATGTATATACACTGGAATACTACTTAGTCATAAAAAAGAATGAAATAATGCCATTTGAAGCAACATGGATGCAACTAGAGATTACCATACTAAGAGAAGCAAGTCAGAAAGAGAAAGACAAACACCATATGATAGCACTTATATGTGGAATCTAAAATATGACACAAATGAACATACCTGTGAAGCAGAAACAGACTCACAGACCTAGAAAACAGACTTGTGGTTGCCAAAGGGGGCAGGGAGGGGTGGCCTGGAGTTTGGGATTAATAGATGCAAATTATTACATGCAGAATGGATGGAGAACAAGGTCGTACTGTGTAGCACAGGGAACTGTATTCAATGTCCTGAGATAAACTATAATGGAAAAGAATATATACAACATCTTAAGGAAAAATCTGAGTGAACTTTTTGGCCAACACAATATCTATACATATAACTGCATATATATAACTGTACAGCAAAAATTAACACAATATTATAAATCAACTATACTTCAATAAAAATAGTTATGATACATTTTATGTCATGTGTATTTTACCAGTTTTTTTAATTAATTATTTTAATTGGAGGAAAATTACATATTGTGATGGATTTTGCCATATATTGACATGAATCAGCCACAGAAACACACAAGTCTACTGCAATTTTTTAAAAAAATTTTAATTTAAAAATAAGCAAATTGGCTACTGATATGACATAAGACTACAACTTATATATGTATAAAGATAAGTGCAAATCTATTAATAATGCCAGTTTCTCTACTTTTAGATGTGCTTGAAATTTTCCATTTAAAAAAAAGGAAAAGGAGGAGGAGAAAGAAAAGGTTGGTTTATATTCTGCATACAATGCCCAGGTGAGCCCCCTGAAGTCCTCCACCTTGAATAACTCAGCCAGTAACTCAGCCAATGCTGGCTGGGGCTGGAGATATAATGGCGGCATGAGGACCCTCAGCAGGTGAGGTCTGGAATTGGTTATGCTGCTACTGACAGATGACCCAAAGTGACTATGTTAATAACTGGACACACACAGCAATGGGCATTGTAGTTCTTCCCTAACCTCCAGAGTCACCCATACAAAGGTACTTCAATCACAGTTTCTTGCTTTGTACCCTAGCTCTTTCCTGGAATTGAAGTCTATTCTAAATCTGTCTACCTACCTGAGAGCTTCACAGCCTGCCTCCTTCCTGTCTTTTCCTTTATCATCCCAGACTCTGTGTCCAATTTCTCCCTCAAAGAACAATAATAAAAATATAGCAAACATTTGAAGAGTACTCGTTGTGTGCCAGGCATAGTTTCAAATGCATTACACATGATGGGTCATTGAATCCTCACAATAACCCTATGATCTCAGCACCATTTTTATCTCCACTTTGCAGATGAGGAGACTGAGGCACTGACTGGTTTAAGCTGGCACTGCTAAGGGAATAGTGGAGCTGAGATTCAGATGCAGGTACTAGGGGCCCAGAGTTCTTGGCTTCCCCCATTTGGCTATCTATATACCTTTTACAAATAGAACATTCATATCATTTTCTAACAAATCCAGCTTAACCCACCCTTGCTAACTTCCCGAGGCTTCTGAATACTTTATTCAAGGTCAATAGCTGTGATGGTCAAGCAGCTGAAATCGGAAAAGCTGCATCCAGAGAAGGCCTGCCGTTGATAACAGAAATCCTGGCTCCCTCAGAGGGTCCTGCATCCATGCTTGGTGTCCCCAGCCCTTGACCTCTTAAGCAACAAGGTGTGTGAGCTGGGAAGGCAATTCTGATCCACACACCAAATGGTTCAGGGAGCATCTGACATACCTACAGAGTTCATTGTAATGGTATTTGACCCGTGCTAGAAGTCTCCCACTTGAAGAAAATGAGTATTTATATGTTGAGGGAGACACAGAGAGGATACATTATAGTGTGACAGATGGAAATGGATTTACTCAGACATTAATAGTATCGAGACAAGTTTTCAAGCACACCTGGGAATACATTACTGACACATTACAGGAATACACTGATACACTTTTATTCCCATAGCACGCAGAAAAACACTTTACCTTTACAATTTGAAAGAAAACTGCATTCCAGGGAATGGAGGGGGGAAGAATTAGATGAAGGTGGTCAAAAGGCACAAACTTTCAATTAAATAAGTACTAGGGATAGTATATACAACATGATAAATATAATTCACACTTCCGATGTTATATATGAAAGTTAAGAGTAAATCCTAAGCGTTTTTATCACAAAGGAAAACATTTTTTCATAGTTCTTTAATTTTGTATCTATATGAGAGGATGCTCACTAAACTTACTGTGGTAATCATTTCATGATGTAGGTAAAACAACTCATTATTCTGCACACCTTAAACTTACACAGTGCTGTATGTTAATTACATCTCAGTAAAACTCGAAGGGAGGGAGGGAACAAGGAAAGGAGAGAGGGAAAGAAAAAGAAAACTGCAATCCAATGACAGGCAAATCTTTTAATTTTCTCTTCTAGACTAAAGCTCTACATTTTTGAAAGTTTCAGGCATCCTCTCGTCATTGGTGAGAGGAGAGTATTTTTGGCAAGAAATTAACCAAGATCAAGTCCCTTTCGCTATCATTGGCGCATCACGCGGCTTACTATTAATGTGCTGCTGGGCTTAGTCGCTCAGTTGCGTCCGGCTCTCTGTGGCCTCACACACTGCTGCCCGCCAGGCTCCTCTGTCCATGGGATTCTCCAGGCAAGAATACTGGAGTGGGTTGCAATGCCCTACTCCAGGGGATCTTCCCAACCCAGGGATCGAACCCAGGTCTCCCGCATTGCAGGTGGATTCTTTACCAGCTAAGCTACCAGGGAAGCCCCATTAACATGCTAATCCTTCCTAAATATATTATATATGCATACATATATATATAATCTAAATTTATATATATATATGTAAACATAAATACATATTTATCTCATCGTTTAAAGGTTAATTCCTCCCAAATTTATTATACATATGTACATACATACACATTTTTATATATATTTGTGTAAACATTTAATACAATGCCAACCAATCCTATAGGTCTGGCTTGGGAATAGGGGGAAATGATTTAAAAGCTCATATGGAAGAATAAATGGCTGCAAATTGATTGCCAGGATACTTTTAAGGGAAAAAATGGTGGAGGATTATCTTGCTCAATATTAAAAATTACTGTAAAAATACTAAAACAAAAATAGCCCAGTATTAGTATAGGAATAAATACATAGGTCAGTGGAGTACAATGCAGAGTTCAGAAATAGATCCAAACATATATGAGAACTCAACACAGGAGCAAAGATTCCACAAAGGAGAAATTTCCACAAATGTGGAATTTCACATCTTTGTCAAAAAGTTGGATTACTTAATATACCAGGCTGACATAAATGCTAACTAGCCACACAGATGCAAAAATAGATCTTTACTGCATACCATGTAGTAAATACAAATCAGAATAATAAGAAAATTTAGTAGAGCTTTCTATTATCTTAGAGTAGGGTAAATCATCTGAAGATAGGTAGCCCAGGAACCATAAAAAAACAAACAAAAAAGATGTACACTTAAGTGTATTTTTTAATACTTAATTTTTGTATGGCAAAGAGAACATAAGCAAGGTGAGAAATACCGGGAGAAATAGGCAATTAGAAGAGGAAATCTAGCTGAAAATTATAAATCATTTAATAAGCTACACAGTCTCATTAGCAGTGAAAGAAATGCAAGATAAAATACAAGTTTTTACCCAACAGATGGGACAGGTGGATATTAAAAGGCATTTATATCCAGTGATGTTGAAAAGCTGGAGAAATAGGCACTTTTGTATGCTATTGGTAGAAGTATGCTACAAATGTTTTGCAAAGTTTATAATGTTAAATAAATAACAATAAGTAAATGTCAAATAAATAAATGTCAAAATTAAAAATATACATGCCTCTTTTCCCACTGGGGAATCTATTCCTTGGAAATTAAAGCAATAATACTTAAGAATACTTAAATACAAGCAAGAAAGCTTATTGGGATATTTCAATGGCAAAAGAATGGCAAGAAACTGAATCTCCACCAAGAAAGGAATAGCTTGAATTAACTGCAGCTCATTTATCCATATAACCAGATTATACAATGTAATTAACATTATACTTATTTTAAAAGAATGCTGAAGAAAAAATGTGCCTTTTCAATGGAGAAGTTTAGTGGTCACTACCTTAACCAAGGGTTTCTCTCATGGCTCAGCGGTAAAGAATCCACTTGCAGTGCATGAGATGCAGGAGAAAGACCCAGGTTCAATCCCTGGGTCAGGAAGATCCCCTGGAGGAGGAAATGGCAACCCACTGCAGTATTCTTGCCAGGAAAATCCCATGGACAGAGGAGCCTGGTGGGCTACAGTCCATGGGGTTATGAAGAGTTAGACATGACTGAGCAACTGAACACAAAGTACACACAAAGTACCTTAACCAAATCATCAAATTATTTGGTGTAGGACAGTCTGATGTCATATGACAGAAGTACACAGAATCATCTACAAACTATTCTGCCAAACATGGAAGTTTTTTCCTACTTGAAAGTGAAACTGAAAGTGTTAGTTGCTCAGTCGTGTCCAGCTCTTTGTGACCCAATGGACTGTAGCCCGACAGGCTCCTCTGTCCATGGAATTCTCCAGGCAAGAATATGGGAGTGGGCAGCCATTCCTTTCTCCAGGGGATCTTCCCAACCAGGGATCAAACTCAGGTCTTCCGCATTGCAGGCATATTTTTTACCGTCATAGCCATAAGGCATGCCCCTTTTTTCTCCTTAACCATTGCCAAATGTTTTGCCAAATTCCAAGAAACACAGGGATTAGAAAAATAAGTGAAACAACACCCTCAGGAAATAATCAGATAAATTAAAAATGTGGGATATTCTGCAAGACAACTGAACCGGTCTCTTCCAAAGACTAAGGTTAAGGGGGAAACATGTTTGTAAACTATTCTAAATTAAAAGACACTAAAGAGGCAAAAACTACTGGAAAAGCGTGAACTTTGATTGGATTCTTGTTCTAAAAAGGTAGCTATAAGAGTATTTCAGGCATGATTAGGGAAGTCTGAATATTAAAGTGGATACAGCATGATAAAATATTTGATTTTTTAAGGTATGATAATGGTTCCCCTGTAGAAGGGCACGGCAACCCACTCCAGTATTCTTGCCTGGAGAATCCCCATGGACAGAAGAGCCTGGTGGGCTCAGTCCATAGGGTCGCAAAGAGTCGGACACGAATGAAGCAACTTAGCACAGCATGCAATGGTCTTCTGGGGATGTATGAGGAGGTACTTATTTTGCTAGAAAATGTAAGCTGAAGTATTTATGGCAAGGTATCCTAACATCCAATTTACTGTGTCTCAAATGACTCAGAAAAAAAAATTAGGTTACACTGTATCAAGCCTGCCATTTTGGTATGTGGCAGTTGAGTGTTGGCAACTTTACATGGCAGGCCCTGACAAATGGGTGGAGGGGAGCATGAACACAAATACAGCAAGACGTTAACAATAACTGAATTTGGATGAAGGTCACATAGGTCTTCATTACTATTATTTCACCTTTTCACAATGAAAACCAAAGAGAAAAAGCTGACCTACGTCCATTGGCCTGGATGGATCAATGATATATTATTTGTATTTTTTTTTTAATGCTGAAAAACATACAGAGAAGAGACCCATCAAGGAGTGGAACAGGGGACAACCTATATGTTTCTATGGATATGTCCAACCAGGATGAAGAGTATTCACTGTGAATTAAGCTATTAACATTGTTTATCTGAACAGAGGGCAGTGTTCAGAAGAAGATAAATAACTTATGAAAACTTAATTTGCTTTATGCATCAGGTGGCCAAACTACTGGAGTTTCAGCTTCAGCATCAGTCCTTCCAGTGAATATTCAGGACTGATTTCCTTTAGGATGGACTGGTTGGATCTCCTTGCAGTCCAGGGGACTCGCAAGAGTCTTCTCCAACACCACAGTTCAAAAGCATCAATCCTTCAGGACTCAGCTTTCTTTATAGTCCAACTTTCACATCCATACATGACCACTGGAAAAACCATAGCTTTGACTAGTTTTCTTTAACAGGAATCTTTTGTTCATACAACCTGTCCTTTGTTGTAAAACTCCTATATATTCCTAGCTTACCCTTCACCTTCTGCAGCAATTCTCTCAAGGTTACTTGAGATGTTGCCTCCTATGCTTGAAGTCCTAAAAATTCCCATAGAATAAAACATAACTCTCAACTTTCATATTGTGAATTATTTTTAGTCGGGTCAACAAAGATATCTCCCAGGATTTTTAACCTTGTATTTTCATTAAGTCAGGGCTTGGCAAACTATATCCTATAGCCAAATCTACTCTCTACACATTTTTGGCCTTATGCTTTATGCTTGTATAAGAGCAAAAAGCAGGAGTTATAATTCAGATGGGCACAATAAAGGACAGGAACCCATTTTTGTAAATAAAGTTGCATTGGAACACAGCCACGCCCATTCACTTACAGTGTCTATGGCCAACTTCACGATTCAGTGGCAGTTGGTGAATAGTTGTGAAAGACTGTATGGCCCTCAAAGCTTAAAATATCTATGATCAGGTCCATGGTGGAAAAATTTTGCTGATCCTTTATTTACATGATCAGCTTAACTGATGTCCTGGGTACCTGAATGGTGTGCCTTATAATGGAAGGCTATTATCTTATCTCAGTGTGCTAGTCTTCAAATGAATGTATAATCATTTTGACCAGAGTAAGACTGCTTTAATTCTGACCTAGTGAAAAAAGAATATAGGTAGGCTTAATAAGCAGCTTCAGAAAAGCAACTTCGTCCTTTAAGTTAATATTGATAATGTAAACGTTGTTCATACACTTTGCTAGTGTTTCATATATATTGCGTGATTTGGCTTTATGCTTGTATAAGAGCAAAAAGCAGGAGCTAATACTCAGATGAGCACAATAGGGGACAGAAACAGTATGGACCTAACAGAAGCAGAAGATACTAAGAAGAGGTGGCAAGAATACACAGAAGAACTATACAAAAAAAGATCTTCATGGAAAAAAAAAAAAAAAGATCTTCATGACCCAGATAACCACAATGGTGTGATCACTCACCTAGAGCCAGACATCCTGGAGTGCAAGGTCAAGTGGGCCTCAGGAAACATCACTATGAACAAAGCTAGTGGAGGTGATAGAATTTCAGCTGAGCTATTTTAAACCCTAAAAGATGATGCTGTGAAAGTGCTGCACTCAATATGCCAGCAAATTTGGAAAACTCAGCAGTGGTCACAGGACTGGAAAAGGTCAGTTTTCATTCCAATCCCAAAGAAGGGCAGTGCCAAACAATGTTCAAACTACAGCACAATGGCACTCATTTCACATGCTAGCAAAGTAATGCTCAAAATTCTCCAAGTCAGGATCCAACAGTATGTGAACCAAGAACTCCCAGATGTTCAAGTTGGATTTAGAAAAGGCAGAGGAACCAGAGATCAAATTGCCCACTCTGTTGGATCATCGAAAAAGCAAGAGAATTCCAGAAAAACATCTACTTCTGCTTCATTGACTACACTAAAGCCTTTGTGTGGATCACAACAAACTGTGGAAAATTCTCAAAGAAATGGGAATACCACTAAATTAATTAAAAAAAAATAAATGGGAATATCAGACCACCTTATCTGCCTTCTGAAAAACCTGTATGCAGGTCAAGAAGCAACAGTTAGAACTGGACATGGAACAATGGACTGGTTCACAATTGGGAAAGGAGTACGTCAAGGCTGTATATTGTCACCCTGCTTATTTAAATTATATGCAAAGTACATGAGAAGAAATGCTGGGCTGAATGAACCACAAGCTGGAATCAAGATTTCCGGGAGAAATAGCAATAACCTCAGATATGCAGATGACACCAACCTTATGGCAGAAAGCAGAGGAACTAAAGAGCCTCTTGATGAAGGTGAAAGAGGAGAGTGAAAAAGCTGGCTTAAAACTCAACATTCAAAAAATGAAGATCATGGCATCCAGTCCCATCACTTCATGGCAAATAGATGGGGAAACAATGGAAACAGTGGCAGACTTTATTTTCTTGGGCTCCAAAATCACTGCAGATGGCTACTGCAGCCATGAAATTAAAAGACGCTTGCTCCCCTGGAAGGAAAGCTATGACCAACCTAGACAGCATATTAAAAAGCAGAGACATTACTTTGCCAACAAAGATCTGGATAGTCAAAGCTATGGTTTTTCCAGTAGTCATGTATGGATGTGAGAGTTGGACCATACAGAAAGTTGAGCACCAAAGAATTGATGCTTTTGAACTGTGGTGTTGGAGAAGACTCGTGAGAGTCCCTTGGACTGCAAGGAGATCCAACCAGTCCATCCTAAAGGAGATCAGTCCTGAATATTCATTGGAAGGACTAATGCTGAAGCTGATGCTCCAATACTTTGGCCGCCTAATGCGAATAGCTGACTCATTAGAAAAGACCATGATGCTGGGAAAGATTGACGGCAGGAGGAGAAGGGGACAGCAGAGGATGAGATAGTTGGATGGCATCACCAACTCAATGGACATGAGTTTGAGCAAGCTCAGGAAATGGTGAAGGACAGGGAAGCCTGGCGTGCTGCAGTCCATGGGGTCACAAAGAGTCGGACACGACTGAGAGACTGAACAACAACAAATAACTCATGTTAGCGTATAACAAAAATAACACTACAGTAACGGTCCTTTTTTCTCTTAAAAGGGTCTGAATATGTCTGAAAAGCTCCATAATAAAAGTATAGAGTTAATTAATTACACAATTTAAAGGGAATAAAATTTACTCATAGTTGAGAAATACTTCCTTTGAGTGTTGAAACCACAGCCAAGGAAAGAAAAGCTAAGAAAATTCTTTCTAGGTCTAATTATGCAAGCTGAATCATTGATTCAAACTTGTTGTATTTTTTATATATTTAAATAATATACTATAGTATATCATGGAACTTCTTTCCTTGGATTTCTTTTTCTAACAAGAGACTCAAAACTTCCAAGTGCAGGTTTAGCCCATCTTCCCCTCTGATTTAGACAAAGGCCTATTCTAAACACTTTCCAGATTCCCTCCCATATGTTGAATTTATAATTGAGAAGTAAATTCCTCTTACTTTCACATGCAGTCCAAACACTTCACACACAACTCACAAACACCAACACATACTTTATATCCTAAACTTGAGAACAGCACACACCAATGCTTTTCAGCTTCTAATGGAGATATTTCAAGGCTGATATTTTCTCCAAACAAACTAAAAAGCAGGATTTTTTCTTCTTTAAAGCCATTACATTTGGGCATACTTTCAAACACTTCTTAAATGAGCACTGGCAAAAATTAACTTCCACAAGGACCTGGTAACTAACACATCCTGCAAAATGCAGTCAGATTCCTTTGGCTCTGCCTCTCAGCGTGCTCCTCAATCTGAGAAGCCTGTCTGCAAGGAAGATGATGCAATAATCATGTGTCTACAATTCCATTATGGTATAATTAATCTTAATTACACATTAAATTCTGCCTGAATTAAACGACTCACATAGCTTGAATCTTGTTTGTGTTGCCTCTAATTTTACCATGTTATTTTGAGAAATGTAAAATAATAAACCTTCTAAAGCAAAATGGTGACTTTATGGACCCTGTTCTTTGGGGCTCTTAACAGTTCCTGGTCAGCCCAGGCCATTTTTCCCATTCCCCCAGGAGCAGGTGAGGAGTGTTCCGCATCCCTTTCTCCCATTCCCAGGCTGGGAAGCAGTCAGCATGCAGGAAAGGAAGTAGGGATTACATAGCCAGTCACCTGACAGCGGCGGGAGTCACCCGCCCAGCTCGGTGTGTTTCTGTTACTCTTCATTGTTCTGAAGGCTGACTAGTGCTTTGGCATTTGCCTCCTTTTCCGTGCACCATTGTGAGAATTTCCTGGGTTCTCTTTCAATCTTCCCTCTCTTGCTTTCACAGGCACTTGTTAACCTTTTTGGAGCTTCTCCAGGCACACCCAGCAACTCCTACAAGAGCAAAGGATCTTCTTAGAAGGCGGAAAGCTGCACCCATGGCAGCACCTTTATTATGGTACAATTCAGACACAGCTTGTATTATCTGTGAGGCCAGTATCATGAGATCATTTTTTCCATTTGTACCTACTAAACCATGGTGCAAATGAGGGCTTTTTTTTCCCTGTGGAAACAGGAATTCCAAAGTTCAACATCTTGCAGAGGGGGAAGAAAAAAGTCTGGAACTATAAGAAACTCTTTGACTCTAGAAGCATAAAAACTGAGTTGTGGTTTATACATTTTAGCATGGCACATTTTGACACTAAGAAGGACAAATTTTGCTTCTCTTTAACAGAAAAGAAAATGTTCACTAAGAACCATGCACCTAAAGTGGAAGGCTACCCATAGCACCATGGTCTGTGTTGTATGAAAAACTCTCAGCAGAACAAAAATGGCAAGAATCCTGGCCAGTGCTCTGTGAAAAGGAGGAAGATGCCAAACGGCTGCCATGAGAAGGATAATGAAAGTGTATGGTGGCTAGAAAAAGGAGGTACCACGTGTAAGCTTTATCTACTCCCAGAAAGGTCAGCAGTAGATCCACATCTTTCCTAGATAATGTGATGAAGTAGGACATTCCTCTGTGCAGGGACCTTTAAAATCCCAGAGAAATGTTTGAACTTAGTCTCTTTCTTCTTGTTTCCTGTATTTTCCAGGGTAGCTGTCGAATCATAAAGCTTCCCTTTATAGAAGACATACCATGTTCATAGATTGAAGGACTCATTATTATAGAGATGTCAACTCTCCCCAAGAGAGGCCAGAAACAGATCCATACATGTACTGTCACCTGATTTATGGACAAGGTGGGAGCTATTGGAGTACTATTGATATGATTTTTTTCCTTGATCTGGGTCCTGATGACATCAGAGTCTCAAGTTTGTGAAAACTCAAGAAGCTGTACATGTAGGATATACACAATTTTCTATTTGTATACTATTCTTCAACTGTGTTTTCAATCCCTTTGAACCCCAACAAGAATTCAAAGGACATTTTTCAAAGATTAAACTGTTAGTGTTCAAAGCAAAAAAATAAAATATTCAAATTTTGCATTAATTCAACAGTGATTTGGCTCTTAGTTGGTCTTTTAAAGAGTCTTAAATAGTTTGCCTCTTTTAAATATCTAGTTATTTGAGCTGCTTATCTGCCCCATTCCTTTTCCTACCCATATACTCTAAGACAAACAAAACACTATTAACAGGTCTTTTCTATCATGCACTTAAATCTTGTGCCCAGGATCCTTTGCTCCAGACACTGTATCAAACTTCTTTGTTCATAGAAAACAACTAGAACGATTACACTGAAGGAAAAGTATAATCTAGTGAATGCTAAAGTCTTATTTCCAATGTTCCCTCTTTGCCCTCTGAGAAAATTCTTCTCCTGTCTTCATAGAGAGCACACTGTTCTTCCTAAAGGCCACTGGTACTGGACCTGTTACATCCTCTGTGGTGAAGTCACTTATCTTTAGCTGAATGCTTTCACAGATACCAATTAGGTTTTGCGGGACACATTGTAAGCGAGTAATGATCATTTATTACTTAGCTCCACTTGGAAATCTGCAACCCAAGACTGTAGTCAATAAATAGTGGAAAAAAGGGCATTCTGGCATGAAGACTGTTTATATGTTATACTGGATTTGTGCTCGTATTCCATTAAACTTATTGAAGAGACTGGGAAATTTGATTGCTTTCTATTTCTGAAATTCTACTCACCTACAGGACCATCCCCAAACTGCAAGATGCATGGCTCTACATATCATGTGTGCCTCTGCAAAATGAGGGGCACAGACAATGGCAACATGAAGATATATTAAAAAATACATAATGTAACTTGTCTTAATATACTTTTCTGAGTCTAAAAATATGCCAGACCAAAAGAAACATATTTACATAAAAAGCAGACAAGGTCAAATAACAAAGAAAGCCCTTAATTAGTTGTAATCAACTTTAATTTGCATACCGTATATAATTCCTAAATGATTGTTAATAATAACTTTATATAATGGACTTCCAATTTTCATGAAAATGGCACATTTTGATAAGCAGACACAAAACCCTAGTACTAATAAGGTTTAATTTGCATACATTAGACTGATTATCCAAACAAAAGGATTACAGTATTACTTCTCCATACCTTTATGTCCTTATTATGCACATTTATTAACTTCACAAAAGCTAGCTGTTAGTGACAAACAATAGCCATGGTTCAAAGAGAAATCTAAGGAATGAATAAGGTACATTTTAATGCTAAGGAGCAAAGTTTACACATAATACATGCTGGATTTAACTCTTTGTTGGCTAAAGAAGCTAAAATTCCACAAGGGGTGCTTACTCCTCTGAATAAGCCACCAAGTGTTTGTTACCTGAGAAATAAATTTCCTAACACACTTCATCATTCCATTTTCATAATGAATTTATCCCAAGCTCAGAAGCCCCAACA
Organism: Okapia johnstoni; assembly: GCA_024291935.2. Classification (NCBI taxonomy): domain Eukaryota; kingdom Metazoa; phylum Chordata; class Mammalia; order Artiodactyla; family Giraffidae; genus Okapia; species Okapia johnstoni. The sequence continues at coordinate 19,857,616 of CM044305.1, read as the reverse complement.
CTGCAGTACACTGAGAATTCACAACAGCCACAGAATTAAGCTTTAAATGTGTAGTTCTAGGGTGCAGTGTTAATAAATATATTTCAACAAGCTTAGTTTTCAGCCGAGTAAATAATAATATAGGTGGCATTAGTATTGATATCAGTTCCTAATGATATCATTTATACCCTGCAATTAAAGTTTAAACACTAAATAAAGCATTATTAGGAGATCTGGGTTGGCTTTTCTTACATGTGAACACAAATGAAGCTCACGAGTGTTTGGAGAAGAGCCAAAAAACTTGCAACTTCACCACAAGCTACTTCCGGGGGTTTTCTCCACGCTTTTGCTATTTGGCAAGATACAGAATTAGAGCACCAGGAAATGGTTTCCAAAGAAGGCAAGAGGAACTGGAAGCCCCAGGAACTGAACTGTGAACACCACCGAGGTTAACTCCAAGCCTTATGCACATAATAGCAAAGATGAACGCCATCTGGAAGAAATGCGTCCATCTCAATATCCAGTTAGATTCTTGCTAGTGTTGTGCTGAATGTTCTGTGCTTAAAATTCAAAAGAAAAAGACATCCTAGCTGAAGGAGAAAAGACTTTAAACCTTCCTGTGTTTCCCCTAAACTGCTGCTTCCTCCTCAGAGCCCCAAAGCACTACCAAGGGCTGGGTTAGGAAGGACACACGTTTTAACTGACAATCCTGCATTGAACAGGATTCTCCCAAGTTTCACTCTTGCATTTTCAGAAGCTAGAAACTGCTCAATTTAAGGAATGTATCCAATGCCCACTTGTCAAACGACTGAACACTGCACAGGAAGCTCTGGCTCTGGGATGCCCTGTCCTACTCCCCACCTCAGATGCAGCTTTGCCAATGGATGTTCATCATCTTTATTTGATCAAGTGTTCCAGGAGCTTCCTTCAATTTCTACAGGTATTTGAGGTGAAACATTCTTAAGTCAAAATCAGACCAAAAGACTAACATAAAATTGCGCTCATCAAAGTGAACAAAGGAGTTCCAGTGCATTTTGCTTTTCCCAGTATGAATTTAGAGCCTTTAAGTCTATTTCAAATTGGACAAGTAGTAGTGAACAGTTCTCCACCATTTGGTGTAACCACCACCATGTAGGAAGGATCCATAACAAAGCAACCTAAAAATGCTACTGCTCTGAATACAGCTGTTATCATGATCTCAGAGTAGTTAGACAAACTTTAGAAATACCAGAATGAAACAAGAATTATTGTTATTTGCTTAATAAACTGACATAAAACGGTGATGGTGCCTCTAACCAATACTATCAATATTTTGCCAATCCCAAAGTTATTACCTGAATGTGCTCAAGATATTCCCACTGACTTCAGCAGGGTCACTCCTACATACAGAACAACAGAGAACTGTGGTCCTGAAAACAAATATTTACATGGCAACTTTCTTTCCACCAACTCAAAGCCTGAACAGTTTAATCACAGTGTTATGTCCTCAGTGATCTCTCCTTTAAGTGTGGATTTTCAAATTAAGGAACCCCTGGCCCAGCCTGGTTCAGGGCACATTCCTTCGAGCCAGGGGGGCATTCCTTCTAGCTGGGGGAGGGGAGCACCGGACCCCTCCTCCCTCCCAGGCCACTGAGAGGGAGTCTGTGCTTCTTCACCCAGACCCATCACAAAATCATAATATAACAACTACAAGGTGAGACAGGAAACCAAGCGGGAACCTAACTTCCATTAGCATTTCCTTTGCTCAAACAGAGCGCACAGACGCCCAAAGAAATAAATCCACACTGCAGTTCTCTTTCTACCTTTTCTCTGTCCACTGTGGAAGAGAAATAAAGATCTCTTTGTCCCTTCAGATGGGCGGCTTTTCATGTGCGATGCTGCAGAGCCGAGAGCACTTTAGACTCTGCGGAGAACAAAGGCCAGCTTGCCTACTTACCTGATTATGGAGAAATGTCCCTCTTTAGCAGTGTCTTCGCCTATTACACCAGCTGCCACCGGGATTCAATCACATTCCAGCATGACTTCTAACAAAGGTATGAAACCCACCCAAACTTAGAAGATGAAAACTCACAGAGTGAAAACATATGCAGATTCTTTCCCTGTTAATCCCACGTTCCAATCCCCAGATCACTGGGGCCTAAAGGGGCTAGCTAGGGCTGGAGCCAGGCTCCAAATGAATCATTTAAAACATTCAGATTCTGTGCATACCATTGTACCTCATCTACTTGCATGAGGATATAAATGCATTGTACATCATTTTGCCTGGGATATGACGCTACTGAACCTACCATCTTGAGTGTGCTAATTCCATTATGTAATATTTTTCTTTCCTCTCAGTCAAGATTTATCCAATTCTTCTTTTCACCCAGCACAGTATTCTCTAAGAGTTAAAAACTGAACTACCTCATTAAGGTTAAAAATGCTAGACAGAAGCAAATCGTTCTGATGAATTTCTAAATGCCTTTTAGAAATTTTGTGCTTAATATTTTCTGTCCTTTTTCTTAGCTCAGCATTCCAGTTTATGAAACTGAGGTGTCCTTATAGCATATCCAAGTGAATGAGTTTTTAAGGCGAAAAGAAAGTATTTGGCATACACAGATCTTATGTTACCACACCATGTGACAAAACAACGATATATCCAGGGACATTTTACATATGCCTGGGGTGGTCAGGAATCCCATTGCACCTTGGACAGTGCTAGCTTCTGCCTGTTGTCCTGGAGAACTATTAACTGCACCTCTTTTCACAATTCAAAGTGTCCTGGCTTGGATGATAAATTATATAGTCCATTTAAGCTATTTCCCATCAGTAGCATATGTAAGCAAGTATTAACATAATTCATGGATGTCTATACTGAGGGTCCTTCTCAATGTCTAAAGCAGAAGTTCAACTTCACATTTGTAAACCATAGTATTGAAACTGAGCAGGACCCTGTGGGGCCCTCCCGCATACAAAAGCCTTTCCGTGTCCCCCTTCTCTTGTTTGAAGGAAAAAGACTTCAGCCCCCAAGACCTTCCTGAGTTCCAAAGGACAGCCTCAAACAGTTTCTAATCAGGGATAGGACAGGATGTGGAGACAAGGGAGGGGCAGCCAAGAAACAACAGTGCGGCAGCAGGATGGGGCGCCGATCCTGGTTCCACCTCGAGGAACATACTCAACAATATCTGAGTTCTCCTGCAGAAACCAAGGCCCCACCCAGGTGGGGGATGGTAACTTCAGGCTGAGCACAGGATTCCTGGAGCACCGCCCTATTACCTCGTCACCCACTAATGAGAACAAAGTCACAGGCTCTTCAGCCCTCGCCCTAAATTTTGCCTTTGAAAACTTCTCCCTGAAAACCATAAGAGTTCAGGTTTTTGAGCACCAGCCTCCTGTTCTTGCTCAGCCCTGCAATCAACCTTTCTCTGCTCCCAACTCCGACACTTCAGTTTGTTTGGCCTCACAAAGTTGAGTTCTGCCACACTAGACTGATACTTTGTATCAACATTTCATATGGACATTAACATTTTAAAATCACTTTCAAGTACTTTGATTTTTTCCTTCTTTCCGGTCCATGTCAGACCCCTATAGCGTGAGCAGCTAAGACACAGATCATTGATGTGCCTCCTACTCTAGAGGTGCTATTTCTAGTAAACCGTAATAGAAACCTAGATCTGACACTCTAGAACTGAACCTAGAACTGAGATCTGACACTCTTTGATACATCTTTCAGCTTATTATTCTAAGTTTCTACTCAAGCTTACTTTGCTAGCAAAAGGAGAACTCGGAAACAAACCCTACAGTTTTTTATGACCTTTTTACAAGAACTGAATTTCCTATCTCTCTGGATCAAATCAAGATCCACAGACTAAAACAAGATCTGTTCATTAGATTAAAACAAGACTTTTTAAGTTATAAAGTCAGTGAGGTTTGGACAGTAGAAGGAAAGGGACTCAGGATGGTGTTTATGAGCCTTTACTCAGGATAGTGAATTCAGACAAGTTGTTAAAGTCTTGAAGCTCTGTCCTTTAGATTAAAAAGAAATGCATTGCCACACAAATGTTTTCCACCATGGGTACTTCCTAAATCATATCTCGCTAGTAGTTTCTTTACATCCATCCTACAGGCACCAGGACCTAGGTCACCATGGAGCATTGAAGATTGCATGTCCTCCTGCCTTGGCTTTCAGGACATCACGCCCTCCTGGTTCAACCCCTCTGGTCACTGCACATCCTTCTCTACCAGACTCTGGAATTTCTGCGTTCAACAGGATTCCCCACAGCTTGGTGGGAGACACTCTTCCCTTCAAATGACAGAGGTGAACCACTTCTAATGCATGTGCTTTATTTGGCCCTGATCAACTTTTTAAATAGAGCCAGCATTTAAAACAAAGACATTTTGTGGTAGAATCGAGATTACCGGTCTCAACTGAAAATCCATGTAATTATCATATGGCAATATACAGCTAGAGTAGACAGTCCCAGTCACTGACTCAAAATATGCATCTGCCTTGCATCCTCATGTGTTACCTATCTGGCCCCTCTAGGCACTGGAGTTTGCAATCTTGGTTCCACATGTCTATGACAGCTTCAGGGACCATCTAACAATATTGCACACTAACAATATTCATTTTGACATTTTCTGATGCCCAGCTCCACACGCCTGAGTGTCCTGAGGCCCAGACCACATATCTGTGTGTCCACTAAGGTCCAGACATACACATCACATGTCCTCTGTGTTTACCCGTAAACATATATGTCCTCTGTGGTCCAGGGCCACATATCCAGTGGCCTGCCCAACATCTCCAACTGAATGATACAAACAAGGGCATCTCATATGCAGCATCTCCAAAACTGCTCTTTCTCCCAAATCTGACCACCAGTGTGGTTTATCTCAGGAAAAAAATTATTTCAAGGTAGACCTCTGAGACATATAAGACACCACTGTATCCTTCAAACTCTACATTCAGTAATCATGAAGTTCTATTGACTTACTTCCAAGGTATGTTTCTAATGCTTCCATCTTCACTTTATCCACCTTGGATCATACCACTATCATTTCCATCCTAAACTGTGCAGTCATTTCCTAATGGGTCTTCCCACATATATACTTGCACCCTCCCAATCCATTACCCTGATTAAAATTTTTCAGTGGCTTCCCATTATCTTGCATCCTTAACGAGTACCTCCAAATCCTTTATGGGATGACCCTCTAAATTCTTTCAGTACCATTTACCCTGAACATTCTCCTCTACAACTTCACTGGCTTTCTCTCAGTTTTTTAAGATGCAGCATTCTTTCCCACTGCAAGGCCCTCTGACTAACTCTTCTCTCTATAGACACTTACTATCCATCTGTACCCTCTTCACTGTCATGGTAGATAAGCATAACTCTGGGGTAAGGCCCAGCCCCCGGTGTTTCTCAAACGCCCTAGGTGATTCTGATGCACACTAAAGGTTAAGCGCCACTGATGGAGATAACGTGGATGATAGCTCCTGTTAGGTCTCAATTCTCTCACTTCATCTAGAAAGTCTGCCCTGACCCTCACAATACTGTGGTCAGGCCCCCCTGTGGTTTATGTTCATAGCACAAAGTACTTGTCTTGGACAATACATACAGTGAGTAAACTAATTAGTTATCTGTGTAGTCACCGTTTGTGTCTCCGCAACAGACTGCAGTATCTATGAAGCTAAAGACCAATTTTGTCTTATTTACTTTGAGCCACAGTGTATGGAGGAAAAACAGAGAACACATTTTAACAAGGAAACATTCGCCTCTTTTGACAAGCCCTCGAGGCTTTAAAAAAAAAATCGACCTGGACATTCTCTGCCTAGACGTTTGGATACCTAAATTTGACACCTTATTTTAGGTTGAGAGCCCAGAACATGCAGCTCAGAGGAGACACTCACCGACAGTGGTGGGCGGCTGAGATTGGGCAGTGTGATATTAACCGCTGCGTGCTGGGGAAGAGGACCCACTGGCCTTAGGCTGGCTTGTGTGCTGTGGAAAAGCAAGGCCCTTATAGCCATTTTACGGCTCTGGGTCCGTGGGGAGCCCAGAGTTCTTCTGGCCTCAGGCCACTTGTGCTTTGTGGAAGTGAGAAACCTCTCGGCTACCATCCTTCTCTGCACGGCTTGAAAGGACTGTCGCGGTCACAGACAGGGCCATCCACTAGAGTTCCGCTGTTCATCTTACCCCCAGTCTGCCCAAGTGCATAAGACAAGTGCTAAGAGGGCTAACCGGGCTTCGGCTGGCAAACATGCTGTGGACACATACTGCCTTCTGGCCACCTTACAGGCCTGCCTCAGAGTGGAACCAAGAGCTCTTCCTGCTAACAACATGCCCATGCGCTGAGCAAGTGAGAACTTTCTGGGGCACCATCCTTCTCCATTGCTGGTCCGTCCACTTCCTTCCGGCTAGAGATCATTGCTGCAGAAATATCTCGAGGCCCTTCTAAGTGCCAGCTGGCCTGAAATCCACAGATCCTTCAGAACCTCAGCTTGTGGCAGATGAGAGAACGAAAACACCTTCCACTCTCAGGCACCCAGAATGCTGTGGAATAAATGCCTTTCGGCAATTGTCTTTCCCGCAGTGCCCTGGTGTTCTGGAAAGCCTTCTGGTCTCTAACCCAACTCCTCGCCTGGGTTCCGCAGTTCATTCGGGCACTCAGCCACTCTGCGTGCTGGGGAACCATGAGCCATTCCAGTAATTCACCTGCCCAGAGCTGTGTATTGAAAGCTCTTTTGACACTGTAAATGTATCACATGCTTTAGAGCCCAAGGCCCTCTGTCTGTCCTTCAACAACAACCGCAATTTCAGGAGGAAGGAGCCCTTTCTGTTACCGTCCTCCCCAAATTGCAGGTGTCCTGAGGACCTTTCCTGTCAGAAACCTTGCCACCCACTTGAGTTCCACAGGTTCACTGGACTATACGTTGTGAGCAACACAGAGTCAACCGACTAATAATGGATACCATGCTGTGGAAATGCAGACCCCTTTTGGCCATCTTATGGGCCTCGCTTGGTGGGGAGCCTGGAGTCCTTATGGCCCCAAGCCACATGTGCCCTCGGGAAGCGAGACCCCTCTGGGCTACCATCCTTCTCCTGCACCATTTGCAGGGTCTCTTCTGGACTATCTATTTGAGTTCCGCCCATCATTTGGTCCCCAAACCAGAACCTGGGCTGGGACACAGAGGGGTAACCGGCCTTCAGCCAGCCCACATGATGTGGACATTAGATCCTGTCTGGTGACCTTACAGGTTTGCCTTAGAGTGGAATTAAGTGCACCTCCTGCTAACAACATGCTCGTGTGCTGAGGAGGTGGGAACCTTCTCGGCCACCGTCATTCCCTCTTGCGGGTCCATCCAATTCCCCTCCAGCTACCGACTGATGATTACTGGGGGACCAATCAGAGGGCCCTCTGACCGCCAGCTGGCCTGAAATCCACAGATCCTTCAGGACCCCACCTTGTGGCAGATGGGAAAACTAAGCACCTTCCACTCTTAGGCCTCCAGGGTGCTGTGGAAGACAAATGCCTTTTGGTGACTGTTCTTCTGCAGCACCCTAGTGTCCCGGAGGGGCTTCCGGTCTCCAACCTGACTCCACGCATGGGTTCTGCCGGTCATTCGAGCCCCCAGCCTCTCTGTGTGCTGGGGAACCATGAGCCATTCTAGCAATTCTCCTGCCCAGAGCTGTGCACTAGCTTTTAGCCACCATAGTGGCCTCACATGCTTTAGTGCCAGGGCCCTTCATGCCTTTGATACCAAGCGCATTTTGAGGAAGAAGCGGACCTTTCAGCTACTTCACACACTGGTGTCCTGAGGGCCCTTCCTGTCAGAAACCTTGCCACCCACTTGAGTTCAGCAGGTCCTTTGGACCATTCATCCTGAACAACATGGAGTAAACTGACATCACTGGACTACGTGCTTTGGAAATACTAGCCCTTTGGGGGTTCCCTGGTGGCTCAGACGGTAAAGAGTCTGCCTTCAATGCGCGGGACACCCGGGTTTGATCCCTGGGTTGGGAAGATCCCCTGGAGAAGGAAAGGGCAACTCACTCCGGTATTCTTCCTTGGAAAATGTCATGGATGGAGGAGCCTGGCAAGCTACATACCATGGGGGTCACAAAGAGTCCGATACGACAGAGCGACTTCACTTTCACTTTTACTTTCAACCTATAATACTAGAACTCTCTAGTTTTAGCCAGGCACATAGCTGTACAGAATAAATATTATAGTTCCAATCCTCCCTTGCAGCTAAGTGTGATGATATGTCTAAGTTCTGAGCATTGAGATATAAGAAGCAATGTATGCAGCTCCTAAACCAAGCCCCAAAATGGTTCCCTTCCGCTTCCCATTGGCTGCTAGAGCTCCAGCCATCACATCTGTCTGGGCAGCAAGTTTGAGGAACAGAGAGAAAAAGAAAAAGGTCTGCCCTCTTTCTTTTAAGGTGACTTCCTAGAAACACCACTCAACATGTCTTCATCCAGAATTAAGTCAAACTGGCTGCTCTTCCCTGAAAGAGAGGCCAAGAAATGTGGTCTTTCACCTGCACTACAGTGTGTCAAGGTAAAAATCAGTGTTCAGTTACTAAAGGAAAATGGAAGTGCTTTCCCTCCCTAGTAAACTACCCTAAAACTTAGTATCTTAAAATAACAACCACCAAAAAATAAGTAAAAATAACAATAACCATTTTGTTCTCTCTCATGAGTCTGTGCGTGGAATGGGCTCAGCTAAACTGTTTTGCTGCTGGTTGCACACAATGGCAATCAGCTAAGATTGCTGGGACCCCCTCACTCTCACCTTAGTCTCATGGCCTCTCCTCTCCATGTAATCTCTCTCTAACCGCATGGTCTAAAACACCAGAAGAATGGATATCTGGAGACAGGTAGCATCCTTTGTCTCATGTGCCTTTAAGACAAACAAGACAAATCATTTAACAAACTAAGAGAAGACCACTGCTATATAAAATTCATGAAAAGAAACACTGGTCACTATATTTAGAAGCTAAAGGAAATCAGAGTAAGATCAATAAGGGACTTCCCTGGTGCTCTAGGTACTAAGACTCTGTGCTCCTACTGCAGGGGTCCTGGGTTCCATCCCTGGTTGGAAAACTAAGATTCCCACAAGCCACACCATGAAAACAAACAAAACAAAAAAGTAAGACCAATGATAATCTTACAATGAGTCTCAAGCCAGCTCTTCATAAAGTCCTAGTAAACGTTTAAAACACTAAATGTTGGTACAATAATCTGTGCTTAACATTAACAAGCAATCCAGAACAGACAGTTCACAGGAGAGGAACTACAACTGGCCAGTGGTCACATGAAGAAAGACTTGGCCTCACTAATAATGAAAGAAATGTTCATAAAGCCAATAATAAGCTATTAGATTTTGTTCATCAAACTAATAATATTTTAAAAGATTAAAAATACCCAGTGTTATCAATGCTATTTGAGGGAGTATAAAGAGGAATGATCTTTTTAAAGAGCATTTTTTTCCCATATCTATAAAGTTTAATCTGTATGTATCTTTTAATGGAGCAATTCCAATCTCAAGTCAATAGTTCTTAAAAATAACTGAGTATTCAAGAATATATGTTAAATAATATGCATTTCAGGATCTGTATAGCACACAAAATCAGCTAGCTTCTATCTAGCATCTGCAATGTATCACTATGTTACAGGTACTTTTTTCATTCCTGCTTTTTGTGTAAGGAAACTGAGTCTTGAGAAGTTAATTAGGTTGGCCAAGGTCACACAGCCAGAAAGCAGAAGGAATGAGATCCAAGCCAGGTCTCCCTGATTTCACAGCCTAAATTCTTCCTCACGTACATTCTGTTCCCCAGATGTCCTCAAAAACTTTCCCACACTTGGTAGATGCACATTGCCTCAGGATGACCTTTCTTCTCGTTTATCCTTGACACTTACTGGTAGTTCAAATTACTCAGAAGGGCTAGAGATAGAACTGCTGGGGCTAGTGAGGAATATTACCAGCCTGCAGCTGGAACTAGATTCAAGTATATAGCTATTTAAGTAAACAAGTTTTGAGGGGGAAAAAAAAGCTGTAATACATAATGCTGGCGAGGCTGCAGTAAAACTGATACATTTGTATACAGCTACTGGTGGAGTAAATTGGTTTTAACTAGTTAGAGAAAATTTTGGCAATGTTTTGAAACAGACATTAAAATGTTCACACTATTTGATCAGTGATCCCATTCTCAGGAAATTAGTTAAAGGAAATAATGCAAGAAGATGGTTAGGTGCTCGGAAGATTTCATTATAATGATATTTGTATTAATAAAAGCAAAAACAATTAAAATAACAAATGTCCAGTATGAGGGAAGGATGAAACAATGATTAAAGCTTTGTATTTGACAAGAACCACAGCTGTTCACCTTTTTACTCTGAGTCTTTTGGCTCTTCAAGCCCTGATCCTCACACAGCCCGGGGTGCTTGTGTGAAATAAAACAACAACAATCAGCAAGGCACGCTGAGCTCTGCACAACCAGAATGGAGTCAGCCCAATGTTTTCTTCACATTGAACAAACTGAGAACGCGCTCCACCTGCCCTCTTTTAGCTCTGCATAAGTCTCCACTCTTTAGCACATTTGCTGTTTATGGTGGCAACTCCCTCACAGTTTTCTCATCATTTCTAAAATGTTTTCTTCCCTGAAGTTGGGCGTAAGCTTATGGCATTCAGGATGCCCGCCAGGACTCTGAGAAGTGCCGAGGCCTCGCTGTCTCCCCCACCAGTGGGGCAGAGGCCAAATCACAACTTTGATAACTGCAAAGCCTCGCCGAGCAATGACCTATAATTATAACAAATACATCAAATAGTGATTATTTTTATTGATGTCAAGCTGCATTTTTACAATGTGTTGTGTTCCAAGAGAGCCAGCATTCTTTCCTGGCCAATGCCCAGCTCTGCAAGCTGCTTACAAACTACAGGCACAGAGTCTAATTGGTTCTCAAAGTTTTGTCCAAAGGGCCCACTCAAAGCTGTTTGGAAACACTGAATGCTGGCAGGGGGTGGGAGGAGTAGGGGTGGTGGATTGCCAGTTGACACTGGTGTAAGATGGAACCCTCATCATCATGATTGAACAATTATGGGATGGGAACCATACACCAAATGCTTTAGAGAGTTCAAATGTTCCCTGCCTGATGGCCCCATGTTCCATGTAATTATTTTCTTTGTGTGCTTATTCCAATTTTTAAATTGTCCTTCATTATAAACTGTGTTTACAATATCAGTTCAGTTAAGTTCCTCAGTTGTGTCCGACTCTTTGCGACCCCATGAACTGCAGCATGCCAGGCCTCCCTGTCCATCACCAACTCCCGGAGTTTACCCAAACCCATGTCCATCGAGTCGATGATGCCATCCAGCCATCTCAGCCTCTGTCGTCCCCTTCTCCTCCTGCCCCCAATCCTTCCCAGCATTAGGGTCTTTTCCAATGAGTCAACTCTTCGCATGAGGTGGCCAAAGTATTGGAGTTTCAGCTTCAACATCAGTCCCTCCAATGAACACCCAGGACTGATCTCCTTTAGGATGGACTGGTTGGATCTCCTTGCAGTCCAAGGGACTCTCAAGAGTCTTGTCCAACACCACAGTTCAAAAGCATCAATTACAATATCAGTGACCTCCTTTTCTTATATGTTCTAATACTGCTAGGGAGTGATGATCTAGGTGTCTGAATCTGATGTACATCTTTTCCTTGGATACTCTCTATTTTTGGTCTCATTTCTATCTTTAATATTTTTCAAAGCTACCTGCTTTTCTACAAAAACTCTTTTTATAGAAGGTAGTGAAGAGTAGAGAACAGATGTGATTCACAAGTCCCCAGGTATCATCTCCTGCCTACCCTCCACAAGCTGTTTGACTGTGGACAGGTCAGTTCACTCCTCTCTGACCCTCAAGTTACTAATCTGTAAAATCTGAGTCTCTGCAGGACTCACAGAGGTAAGGGCTGCTGAATGGAGTCTGACTGCTTGGATTCACATCCTGGATCTAGCTCCATGACCTTGGACAGACTCCTCCCTCCAGTGCCTGGGGCAACCAACCATCCTACTTTGCCCAGGAATGAAGAATCTTCAGGCTTTTCAGTGGGAAAGCAAGGACCAGCTGGTCACTCTTTCTGTACCTCAATTTCCTCATCTGGAACAGAGAGAGATTATAACAGAAACACCCACCAGGGGCTGTCGTTAGGATTAATCAATCCTAACGTGTGAAAAGTTCTCAGGACACTGTCTGGCACATAGTGAGCACTCACTACGTGTTGGCTCTTCTTCTCAGGACTGTCTTCTCTCCTCCATGTACTACTTCACCATCTTCCTTTCTCCTCTCTTCTATTTAATGGCTAAAGTCTTAAATATGAGCTTTTTAGTATTAAACCCGATGTGCTGTGAAAACCTTTGTTTCACTTACACTACAGACAATACCAATGAGGCCTTCAAAATGTTGTTAAGCAGTGTAATATAGCTCTCATTGGAATGTCACAATCTTCAAAGTTATAGTTCAATCTCCCTTTAGTGAATGCAAGAAAAAGGTTACTCTGATGTTGTTTCCTTTATATAAATAACATCAAAATGCTTCAACCCCAAAAGCTGGAGAAGAGAGGAGGAGGGGGAGAAGAACCAGGCAAAGGTTGGTCCATGATGAAGATGGGTGGAATTTCCTGGGCCACTTTCCCTTCCTGTCTTTGACCAAACATTTCCAGGTGAGATCTTTCTGCGTTCTTTGCAGGGGAAGCCAACCCTGAAGATGGGATGCTTTGAAAGGTGCTGAAAGTTGTGGGAAAGGTGCCTGTAGACAAACAAATGCCCATGAATCCTCCAAAATCAAGGCCCATCTGGGGAGAAAAACAATGACTCAACATGTACCCAAAACAAGCGACACCTCACAGAGACATGAGCATCTTTGAATAACTTTTCTCCTCTCCCTTTTTTCTCTCCACTGTGTGATGCCTAATACCTAAGTGGGCCATATTTCTGGAGGGGATAAAGGGAAGTGGGTGAAAGAAAGGTCTGGCATTCTATTTAAGGATCAGCCCCTTTTGCAGTTGGCAAAGAGTAAAAAGCCCTTCCTCTCTGGATATTTTTGCTTAGTCTTTGTTTACAACTTTCAGTGTGGAGTACACACCATCCTACTCCCAAAGCCAGGCCTGTAACAGAAAGCAAGTAAGGGGGGAGCTGGCCTGGGATTGATTCTCTAGTGTGGAAATTGTCAACAACTGCGTTTTCTATTTGTACTATTTAAAAGATAGTGTTGGTGGTCTCTTCGTTTCTCAGAAAAGGGAAATGTTACACCTGTTAGATTATAGGTTTGGAGGTATTTATTAGGGAGACTATACAGTGACAGATAACGCCAACTCTCCATTATCCATGAAAAGAAATAAGTAAAAATCTTTCCTAGGTCTAAATTTTACTTGAACTGTGGGTTTCAGTTTCTTCTCTCCAACCTTTCTGAGATTCTCTGAGCAAAATACATTGGCTTTAATTCCCTGTTAGTCCCTTGCAAACCTTAGGCTGGGAGAGTAATAAACAACGACGTGGCCCCAAGGGTAGTCAAGTGAGGACTGAGGAAAGAGAATGAGGCCTCGATCAAAAAGGGGCCCGCCCCCACGAGGATAAAACAACTAAATGCCATTTGCCCCAATAAAATACCTTCTACACTCCCACAGCAGTTCCCGGGTTCAGGAAAGATGTCCTAAGCTGCTCCCGGGTGCCAGGAACTGTGCTAAGGGCCACGAAGTGTGAACGGGAAGGCATGTGAAGTTCAGAGGCACGCGACACAACATGTAAGGCGGGTATGAGAAACCCACGATTTCCCACTCAAAGAAACCTCTCTGGGATCGTCTCACGGAAGCCCCAAAGGAAAACCACCTCGGCTGACTTTCGGTGCACTTGTGTCTGAGCGGATGCACAAGCTCTCCTCCTGCCAGCTTTTCGGCCTCGACTCTCCACTCTCGGCGGCGGTCCTTTCCCAGGGCGGGTAGATGACTCTGCTCCCCGCCGCGCCGGCCCCCTCCCGCCGCGCCCTCTGGCGGGCGCCGGGGTCCGGCCACTCCTCCCGGAGTTTCGGCGCTCTAGGGGTCACTGGGGGCGCGGTTTTGGCTCTGCACCCCCGGGCCCCGGATCCCGGGAGGAGAGGCCGCGACTTGGGGCGTCCAGGTGGCCCCCGCAGGGCCCCCAGCAGCTCCTCCAGCCCCGGGTGGGGGCGCCTCGATCCCGACGGGGAAACCGAGGCCGCCGAAGCCTAGCGGTGCCCTGCGGACGGCCCTGCCGCCGCGCGGGGTAGGCCCGGGGGCCAGGCCGATGCCCGCGGCCCTGCCTCTGCCTCCCCAAGAGGTCCCTGGGCCCTGAGGCTCCCCGTTCTCCTCCATCGTCGCCCTCCTCTCAGCTCGGGAGCCTTCCCCTTCCCCCAAAGACGCTGAGTGTCCTCGAAACGATCCCGGGTGGGCTGGAAACTCGGCGGGGCAGGAGGGGGGCCTCTGGAGAGAGGACGGGACCGCCCCAGATTTGGAGGAGACGCCTGTCAGCGCGTGGAATGTAAGCCCTTCTGCACAGTTATTTTTATTCCGGGGGCCTTTCTTCCTCGTCCTCGTCCTCCTCTTCTATTTTCTCCCTTTCTGTTCAGCTATTTGTGTTTTCTGATCGGGTAAGTGATCTGCGGCAGGAAATGAGATATCTTTATTCCAGAGGCACTGCGGTTCTAATAGTATCTATTCCAGAACCACTGGCTCTTAGTTGTGGGCTTTTTTTTTCTCTTCCTTGCAGGTTATTTTGTGATGAAGAGAACAGAGCGCTGTTCAGCCTCCGCATCTTCCCTCCTCCCTTCAACACAATGCAACTCTTAATTAAACAAGGGACACCCACGCCTCCCTTCCCACAGGACCCCTTCCATCTGCTCCCCCTAACTCTGAAATACCAGCCTTTTCTGGGCAGGGAAAGCCTCGTGTCGAACTTCCCAATTATCGAGACACATCACAAAATAAGAGGCTGTAAAGAGCCATCACTCCAATTTTTGGACTCTTCCTTTCTAGGCCTTACCTAGTATGTGTTTTGGTGGCCTTAGTATGACTTGAAAATCCTGCAGGACTGAGGACTCGAGACTGCAGACACTCAGGTCTTGAGAAACACGACTTGTGTTTTGGTGATTGATGAGTTAGGATTAACACACTCATTGCAAAAGAAGTAACAAGTCGATGTGAACTGGGCATTTTTCATCTCTGTAAAGGCTTCATCAATAATTTTCTAACCAGAGGTTCTAAGAGCTTCAAGAAAAGTCACCTTTTCCAGGCAGAACAGTCAAAGAGAGTTGGACAAGAACCCTGCTCCCTCTCTTCTCCATTTCTAGTCACACCAAGGAGGGTAGGGGATTTGTGAGTAGCGGAGAGCGATGAGATCTGGGCTTCGACGATTTTCTGATACAAAGAATCCGATTCCTTGGGGGAGATGCCGGGCGGTGGCCGGATTAGGGGAATTACAAAGTAGTCAGTCATCAAGTGAGAGGTGAGGGGATGCTAGAGCTAGAGTCAGGAATCACAGAGGTGGAAAGGTGGGGGATCATCAAGTCAAAACAGGGAGAACCCTAGAATTCGAAGGTGGGGTATTCTAGAGTCACGAAGTGGGGGGCTGATTTCACAGAGCCAGAAGTGTAGGGGTGCCACAGAGACCGATTTCAAAGAAAAGAAATATCCGAGTACCCATCTTCAGATGACCCCTCAATCAGCACTGAGGAGTGAGGGTGAGGTCGCAGGCGGCCAGGCCTCTATGAACACCCCACGGACAGCGGATTCAACTTTCCGGCTGGTGTTGCAGCCTCCGCACGCTTGCCTTCGCGCCACCCCCAATTATTCCACTTCTCGGGCCAGTGTTTCCTGAGGTTCGCCAGCAAGAATCCACCCAGCAATTATCTCCCTTCTCGCGCTCATGGGGGGGACATTAACCACAAACGCGCTGGAGAAGAAAGGTACAGATGGGTCTTTTATTGCACACTTGGAAATGTTTCCAAGGCTTTTGTTTTCTTCCCCCATTCATTCCTGCGGGATCGCGGGGATCTGCCAACTTCAATCCCCAGACGCTGCGGCGGGAGGGCCCGGCCCGCCCCGAACCCCCGCTAGGGGGCGCCCTCTGGCCGTGGCGCCGAGCCGAGCGCGCGAGCCGGGCTCGGCTACGAGAACGCCGACAGCCGGGGTCTGCGGGGCCTCGGGACTGACGCCGGCGTCGGGTCCCTGGTTACTCCGCACCTGAGCTCCTACCCATGCTCCCTCCACGTCCGGGGGCGCCTGGAGTAGCAGCTACAGAGTAACGGCTGCACGGGGGACTCCTCGACCCTGGACGCACCCAGGGTCCCGCCGTCTGGCCATGGAGAGGAAACCGGGTGGTGGTGATTACGGGGCGCAGAGGTTTCCCTCTCCGCTCTGGAAATGTGGGGGGTGGGTGAGACAGGAGATGGGGGGCTCCGACCGAGGGGCTCGGGGTGACAGCCCACTCACTTGCTTCTATCCTGCGGGAGGGGACAGCTCCCCGCCGCCCTCCGCAGCCCCCCGAGGGCAGACGTGAGGCTGTGACCGTCCCGGCTGGCTTTGTCTGAGAGCCAGGCTTGAAAATGCCTCGGTGGGCCGCCTGGACGGATGATTGGAGGTGATGGGCGGCGGGGGGAGCTGTTTTCTCTCTAGTTCTTGCTCCCCTGGCCCCTTTCCCCTGGGTGCTGGCGGGTAACCGAAACTGGTGAAGTTTGACAATCAGGGGAATTGTCTTAACACAGTAATCACACCCACGCGTCCGTACCTTGAGGGCTCGGCCGCAGTCCTCGTGACCCTTCCCAAAGCGCCGCTTCCCAGCAAACCTCTCCAAGCCGAGCCCTGACGGTGGACCCTCCACACCCACACACCCCGCCCCGGCTCAGGCGGACGACACGGCAAAGACGGAAGGAATAGCGAACGCCAAGGAGCCTTCCTTGCAAATCTACGTTCTCAGTCCCTTTGGACCTTTCCACAGGCTGCTCCTTTCGTAAACGCATCAACAAACACCGTCCACGGACAGATCCCCGCAGCCGTGGGGAGAACTGAGGCAGGGCCAGGGAGTGCAGGGCGAGCAGCGGGCAGAGAAGGCGAGGGGCAAGCAGATTATGATACATTTCCTCTTGTTATCAGACTTCCAGGAGGAGAGACCTCGATTTGTGCATAAAATGCATAGCCTTAAGTGAAGAAGACTGTGAAAGCAGTATTTGAGGAGGTTAACCTGGACTGGTTGGAGTTAAGTGGGGGGGAGGGTAAGGGGGAGGCAAATATTTCTGTTTGTGCCCTCCGGCTCTTCCCAGCACCGGCTGTCAATCCCAACGCTTGTTATCCTCACAAGGCTTCAGTTTGTTTGCCTGATCTCAGCAAGGTTTTCTTCCACAAGTAGAACTATAATTGCTATAATTCTACTGTATCATTTGGATCATTGCAGTATTGTTGTTTTCTCTCCCTCTTTCTCTCCTCCTAACACTGCAATAACGCGCTCCAGTGTTAAATTAGCAGGTTGCGGAAGACCATAAATGAATGAAAGTTTGTTTAAAAAAAAAAGAAATTAAATAAATAAAACAGCAAAATGACTTGGCAAAAGGGATATCACATCACAGAGAATCCTCGCGTGTAATCAGGACTTATTGTCTTCCCTTCCAATGGCTTCCAAATTGGTCGCCAGACTCCAATGAAGTTTATTTCTATTGTTTAAATATATGTTTTGAAGAGGTTGAGCATAATTTAGGGAGACCTGAGCCGGCCGGTGTGGCTGGAAGCCCATCACAGCTTTATTTATCTATGTGTATATTGCACAATAAATTAAAACATCTCAAATGAAAAGTGTGCAAGGTTAACTCTCTTCCAAACATTTTTTTTTCCTGGATAATAACATCTGACTGCCACCCCCTTATCCCGCATTTCTTGCAAATATAATTTTGAAACTACAATGTAGAATTAGCTCTCACCACAGAAAAGAAAGGGGTTTCTTCCATTCGCATCTTCTAGGCAATTATTATTTCCAATCCTGGGGACAAGCCTCGTTCTTTTCACCATAAACAACAGTTTTGAACACCTGACCCTCACTTCCGGCCATAATTGTCATTTTTATCTTAGTGATTGATTTTAAAAGCAGATGAACTGCAAACCATTGTTTTCCAGGCAGCCCAGGAAAAGAAAACCAACAGTTACAGACCTCAAAGATTAGAGGAACCAGGAGTGGTGAGTAACAAAGTACAAACGTGAATAATATTATTACTAAAATGAAATTCCTTTTGATTAGTGGGTAAAAGAAAGTGGAGAAAGTGAGGTGAAAAGAAAGCAAAGTGGCATCTTGCCGACGACAGCGCAAACATGAAATTGGCTAAACTAAAAGTTCTTTTATGCATAGTCCTATAGCCCAATCCTGAAAAGTCTACCTACTCAACAAATTAATTAAATTCTTCTTAAATATTAGAGGCATCATTTTGTTTTCTAAACTAACATGTAGGATAACACACACATATCTTAAACCCATCTTCTGATTAGACACTGTGGAGATACCAGCTGATTGTCTCCCCGTGGGTATGTTAGAAAAGTTCTCTTAAAAAAAAATTAATATTTCAGGAATAGCAAGAACCAACTGCAGATTTTGAACTTGGGTGCTGAATTGTGACAAAGATCATTTCAGGGCCGCTGGGTGTAAAGGGAGCTGAGTCAGGCCCTTCTCCCCAAAGTGAATGGATGTGCTTTCCCAATAGCGTCCTCACTTGGGAAGATTGATTAGAAAATACTCAAAATACCCAAGATAAAATAACAATGCTAGTGTTTGCACCAGGTTTCCCAAAGAAAGACGCTACATTCCATTAATAGAATTAGATTTAATTCCAGGGGTCAGTAAGTCAGAATCAGAAATTCTATGTTAACCTTCCCTTTTGCAGTGGATGATTAAAATTAGAATACACCCCAGCAGAAAGTCCGACTTCTTTTTTTTAAAAAAAGGAGAACAGCTGCAGAAGGGGGAGGAGGGGGACGGAAGCTAAGAAATCTTCCACTGAGTTGAAACCCCGTTAGGCTCTCAGAAATGATTTGTGCGTTTGTGTCTCTCTTTAACACGGTCTTCTTGTGGACTCATTTTCAACCCACTCCTTGCGTGTGACGGAGTGTGACTCTGAAGTCACGGAGCCGCCCACAGCCGGGTCTTGTAGATTTCCGACGCGGGGCCCGCTGGGGAGGGAAAAGTGCCCCTGTCTCTCCCAGTGACCAGCCGCAGGGACGCCCGCGAGGCTTCCGCGGCTGGAGGCTCGCTCCGAGGAGAGCGACGCGTCTTTCCGCCTCTAGGTTGCGTCGAGGCTCGCATCCTGGGAGTGGGCGCTCAGGTCCGGGGAGGGAATGGGGAGGGAATCAGCGCGCAGAAAGTTACTTGAAAGCTAAACGGGACTGTATAACAGAGAACTGTGGGTGAGACTAGAAAAGGAAGAATGCAGGTAAACACAGAAGATACCAGGGGCCTTGGAACAGCAGAGGGCTTAAAAGAAAATCAGTGTCAGAGAGAGCTCGGGTTCTCTTTCGCCCCCAACTCCCATCATCTAAGTGTAGGAAAAACTGGTGAGACTCAAACTAAAAGCCAGAGAGCGGAGACAGATGGACAGACTGACAGACACACACACACACCGAGAGACACATCCTCTTCGTCTAGCTCTTAATAGTACTAGTAATATCACATTAGTATTAACATTATTGATGTGCCTGTTCCTAACCCTTCATCCCCTCCAGTTGTGTCTTGAATGCTCCTGCCAAGCCAGCCTGATCTGTCTGCCACCCACCCACCAGCATCCAAGAGTTATGCAGATGTTTATGGCTGAAAAAAAAATCCCAGTTATGCATCCTTGTATTTTTAAATACTGACTGTAAGTGATTCAAGTATAATCCTTTGTAAAACGCTTTTCTCTGACACATTGAAGGGGTTGAGAGAGGAAAACCCGGCGTGGATTCCCTCTCCCTGGCTCCTCTCCCACCCACCACCCTCGCCCCCACCGTGCCAGCGTCGAGGCCCCTGGCTATCCCTTGGGCTCTGCACCCAGAAAAAGAGGGCACCCGTGCTAGCGCCTCGCCCGCACTCGGCACAACTTCAGTCGGAGTTGGGTCTCGGTTCTCAGCGCTGGACGCGCTGGAAGCTGTTTGGGGAAGAAGAAAAACAAGTGCTTTCTCCCTGAGGTTCGCTCTCTCGCCTTTGCCAAGGTGGGGAGTTCAGAACTTTAGGCGTTGAGATTTGGTTGAAGCCGAACCTGGGTCCCTCGCACCCTAGAGTGCTCAGGGGTCCGGTTGGGTCCCGCTCTCTGCAGGCGCGATCTGCGAGTGTCCAGCTTCAGGGTGACGGCCTAACAGAGGCGAACTTATGGGGAGAAGGAAGCGTGCCTGGGGAGAAGGGGGAGACTCTCGGGGCCTGTCCCCAGCTGCCCTTTCTGGCAGCTGACACTCGCCCGTCCCTTCCTGTTCTGTAGATGCTCTAGAGAAGGCCGCGCGCCTTTGGCAGAACTTTGTCTTTAAGGGAACTTTTTGCAGAGTTGAAGACGGTGATGAGACCCTACTAAAAAGAGAGCAACCGCCTGACTCAGGGAGAGGACTAACAGCTCAAGGCGTTGGGCCACAAGAGAACACTGAACGCCCCAACGACAGACGTTTGCCGGCGGCCGTCACCCCGGCGGCCCGTCCGGCCTAAAGAGGACAGTGACTGAGGGCCACTGAGGTCAAGGCACTGTCCTGGGAGTGCAACATTGGCTTTGAAAAGGGCCAAATCCGTCCGTACGCGAGCCGAGCCTGAAGGCCTTGCCTCCAAGGGAGTGAGGTCCTCGGGTTGGTGGAAGGGGCGCCCGCTGCCCACATGGCACCCACCGGCCTGACATCCGAATAAGCTAGAGCTTCGGGCTAGCCCTAAAGGGTTAAAGGAGGAGAGGCAGGAACAGAATGGAGTATTTAGAAAGTTGCTAGTTGAAAACAAAAAATAAAAATACAATTGGCTCCGGTGCGTGCCTGCTGCCGCCCCTCCTCCACCGCCGGCTTTTCCGGAATCCAGTCCGGGCTTTGCCGGGAGCGCACAGCCTGGAGCAGCCCGGCCTCTGGCGAGAGCCAATCAGAGGGCGCCTCTCAGCACGTGGAGGAGAGAGACTCCAGAGCTCCGCGCCCGCCGCTCACTACACTTGTTACTGCTTGTCCTGAGCGCGGAGAGGGCGAGCTCCGGCCGCAGGCAGGGCGGGAGCTGGCAGCCAGCGACCGAGAGAGGCAGAGAGGCAGAGATCGCAATAATATCCATTATAACCAGCCATCTAACTCCACCCCCTCAACACACACCCATCCATCCCACACGCCCCGAGAGGCAGCCAGAGGCCCGCTTCTCTGCGCCCAGGGGAAAAAAAAACCCAGCCATGAGCAATCAGTACCAGGAGGAGGGCTGCTCCGAGAGGCCCGAGTGCAAAAGTAAATCTCCAACTTTGCTCTCCTCTTACTGCATCGACAGCATCCTAGGCCGGAGGAGCCCGTGCAAAATGAGGCTGTTGGGAGCTGCGCAGAGCTTGCCCGCTCCGCTGGCCAGCCGCACCGACCAGGAAAAGGCCGTGCAAGGTAAGGCTTGCCGAGCACCTGAAAAGGGTGCTAGGCACTGGTTTGGATGTGTGATGTTCCGGGGCCAGCGGCCTGCGGTTGTCCAACTGGAGACAGAGGAAAAAAGAGGGAACAACTCTGAGGCCTGGTACCTCAAAGAGCGGTAAACCTCTTGCCAGGGGATGTCTCTCCCTCCCTCTCTGCTTCCAGAAAAAGCAGAGACCAAGCTTTGCTTCGAGGGCCCTTAGATTCTCGGTATTGGTTCTTAGGTCGTTTAAATACCCCCTTTGGTGGCCTTGCGGGTGCTCTGAAGAGGGGCGACGGGCCAAGAACAGCAGGAGCCGGGTGGACTCTTGTAAGAACTTGAAGAGAAGAACCCCAAAAGCTGTGAATGGGGACTCCAGGCGGAGTGCGCCTTGGCCTTTCCTCTTGGGAAGATTTCTTTATACGAGGTGTTCTGCTTTTTTCTTCTTTTTAAAATTGTAGATTACTTGTGATCTTTTAAACCCAAGCTTTGCAGAAAACATCTCCCTGGGATTCCCCAAATGTTCCTTCTTGTATCTGAAGTATATGAAATGTGCGGCTTCTGGGTGCTATTTTATCCTCTGCTATTTTTGTTTGTTTGTTTTTAGAGTTGAGATGTTTACAAGCTCTTTTTTTCCCCTAAAATTAAAAATTCCAGAACAACTGTCGTTTTGCCCCGAAACTGTTACACTCCAGTTTCGCCTTTTAAAATCTGTAAACCAGCGGTCCAGCCGCAACCTCACTTGGAAGACAGGAGCGGACAGCGGGGAAGGGGGCGTTTAAAATTGACTTTTTCCTTTTCTTTTTTTAGCCTGCAGTGGCACCTGTGCCAGGCGCTTCCTCGAGGGGAAGGAGCGCTATGTGCCTATTTCACCCCCTTACGCCTCCACCCAGGCCTTTCCGAACCTATTTTCTCCAGGACGATTTTTCTGGGCGAGGAGCCCCCGCCCCTCCTGCTGGGGGCTGTTGGGGCCAGGTCCTCACTCAAGGCCACTGGGCCGCTCCCTCCTCCCCCGGTGCCCGCCAGACAGTGGCCCCTCTCGCCAACCCGCAGCTGGGAACGCGTGGCAGAGCTGAGGGCAGAGGTCGTGCGCAAAGTTTTCAGAGTGGTGGTGATTTTTAAAAAGTTGTGGAATGTTTGCAGATTCCCTCTTGCCCCGAAATGGGAAGGGAAAAGGTGAAAGAGAGGACAAGAGGAAAGAAAAAGAAAACAATAAAGGAGGGAAGGAAGAAGGGGAGAGAAGTGCACAAAAAGAGAAAGGAAGGGAAGGGAGAGGAGAAAGATGCGGCGAGAATGATGAGACAGGGAGAGAGAGAAAGAAAAAGTGATTTTAAAATGAAAGGAAGGGCGAGGAGAGAAAGAAGTAAAGGAAGGAAGGAAGGAAATAAAGGGAAGAATGAGAGGGAAAGGAAAGGACCGCTAGAGGAGGAGAAAAGGGAAAAAGAAGGAAACAAGGGCAAGGGAAAGAGAGAGATGTAAAGAGAAAGAAAAAGCAAGAAAACTGGGGAAGGAGGGGAGGGCTCGGAGTCTAGTGGTGCGGGGGGGCGCCGCGCGCGTCGGGGCCCGGGCGCGGAGGGAGCGGCGGAGGGCCGGCCCGAGCGGCGACTCTGGCCGGGCCGGCCGGCCGGCCGGCGCGTTGACCGCTCTCCCTTGCCCGCAGGCTCCCCCAAGGGCAGCAGCGCCCCGTTCGAGGCCGAGCTGCACCTGCCGCCCAAGCTGCGGCGCCTGTATGGCCCGGGCGGGGGCCGCCCTCCTCCAGGGCGCCGCGGCGGCGGCGGCGGCAGCGGCCGCGGCCGCGTCGGCGGCGGCGGCGGCGGCTGCCACGGCCACGGCGGGTCCGCGGGGGGAGGCCCCGCCGCCGCCGCCGCCGCCGACCGCGCGGCCCGGGGAGCGGCCGGATGGCTCAGGGGCCGCCGCGGCGGCCGCCGCTGCCGCCGCCGCGGCCTGGGACACTCTCAAGATCAGCCAGGCGCCGCAGGTGAGCATCAGCCGCAGCAAGTCGTACCGCGAGAACGGGGCGCCCTTCGTTCCGCCACCGCCCGCGCTGGACGAGCTGGGCGGCCCGGGGGGCGCCGGGCACCCCGGACGAGCGCCTTGGCGCGGCCGGAGGCCCAGGTGGCGCCCCCGGCGGCGAGTAGCGGCGCGGGCGCTGAGGACGAGGAGGAGGAGCTGCTGGAGGACGAAGAGGACGAGGACGAGGAAGAGGAGCTGCTGGAAGACGACGAGGAGGAGCTGCTGGAGGACGACACCCGCACGCTGCTCAAGGAACCGCGGCGCTGCGCTGTGCCCGCCACAGGAGCGGTGACCGCCGCCGCCGCTGCTGCCGCCGTGGCCACCGAGGGCGGGGAGCTGTCCCCCAAGGAGGAGCTGCTGCTGCACCCGGAGGACGCTGAGGGCAAGGACGGCGAGGACAGCGTGTGCCTGTCTGCTGCCGGCAGCGACTCAGAGGAGGGGCTGCTGAAGCGCAAACAGCGGCGCTACCGCACCACGTTCACCAGCTACCAGCTGGAGGAACTGGAGCGGGCCTTCCAGAAGACGCACTACCCAGACGTCTTCACCAGGTACGCGCGAGGGGTGATCGTGGCAGCAGCGGCTGGAGGGCGCGAGTGGGGTTTCGGAGAGGGAAGGTGGGTGGGCAGGGCCCTGGGGCTGGGGCAGGGACTTAGCTCCTGGACTCACCCCAGGCGCGCCCTCCCAATGGCCAAACCCCTGTTGACCAAAAACACCCTCCCACCCCCTCTACTCTGGGCTTGTAAGTTTAGACTGGGATGGGTTTTTTTTTCCCCTTCCCGAGGTCTTTCCAGCTTAATTTTTTTAATTACAAGTTTTAGCTAGAGAGAGAGAGAAAAAAGAAACGGCCTCTCCAAAGGGTGCCCGAACGCGCCACCTTGGAGACGTGCACATCCGAGCGCTCACACTCAGGGCCCCTGGCGCTGCGTTCCGGAGTCCACGCCAGGTCCCAGGCGAGGCGCAAGCAGTGCTGCCAGCCCTCGTCGCCAGGGCTAAGCAGGGGCTATTTTTGGCCGCTGTGTGGTGCGCTTGCCCTCCCCGCCTGATGCCCCGGCAGCCTGGCGGGTATCAGTTACGCAGTTCGCAGTGAAGCTGCCCGCGCCTGCAGAGAAGGCCATTAAAAAGATCCAAGTTCTGTCGTTTAAGGACTCCTGGAATAACCAAAGGAAGTCAGAACTGGGCAGTGTTTGGACTGCGGAGACACAGACCAGAATCTCCCCTTTTCATCGCTGTCCTCTCTCCCTCCACGTACATTAAACCCAGTGTTGGTTTACTGTACGCGGGTTTACAGGGCAAGCTTTGACTGCTGGGAGCCTGGCAGGCAGTAGACAGAACAGCTAGGGGAAATTTCCCCCTTCTGACTGGTGTCTAAACCTGGGTGTTCCTCCTGGATCCGATCCATTCCCACTCACCCGAGTTTTGGGGGAAAGATGTACCTGTGAGATGACTGGGCCCCTGAGGGCCAGCTTATTCATACCTGGGATGCCGGCCCGGCAGGGGGCTTTCCTCTCCCACCCCAAAGCTAAGGTCTGGCTCAGGCGAGGAGCCAGGTAAGGGCCAACTTTCCCCAGCGGGCAGGGAAAAAGGGATGGGAGTCAGCCCGGACTTGGGCTTGTCAAACTCTGGCAGCCCCACTTTCGCACGAGCCGTGTATGACTTTTCAATGTGCATTTTAGTAGCCCCGGAAAGCTGCCTGCCCCATTTGAACCCGAGGAGAAATTGCTTAGCGCTCAGGAGGCCTGAGCCAATGCTCAAGGGTAGTTGGTCTAGCAATTAATTGCCAAACTGTCTCCTAACCAGAAACGGAAAAGAGTAGATCTGACCCGGGGCAAAGCACTAAACTTGATCATCCCCTGAGCTAAACTTGGCCCTCCCCTGTGTCATCCAGTCCCTTCATTATCTTTAAAAAAGAAAATAAATTCTAAAGTAACTGTCTCTATCAAATAGCTAAGCAGCCAGCGTGCTTTTTGCATTTATCACACACATATAATTCAAAAGAAGCAAATGATGTGATGTCGCTTGGCACGCAGGTCTGCCCTTTTAGCTTCTCCAGGGGAACCAGAGTACACGAAGAGGGGTGGCTTCTCGTCACCACCCCATGCCCACCTCTTTCCCACCCAGGGGGCTAGTTAGAGCCCCTTGGCTCCTGCCGGGACCCAGGCAGGAGTGTGCTTTTGGGGTTTTAGATCTGCTGATGCTTACTGTAGCAGGAAGCAGTGGGAAGCTCTCCAGTGAACCAGTTTTCTCCCAGTCCTTAAGTTCCAGGTGTGGGCCAGGCCGGGTCCCAGGCTGGGACAGCCCCCGCTCTTTCATATCAGTGATTGGAGAGCCAATTACTCTCGTCGGGCTCATATTTTCGGTAAACAGGTTGTAAGCCGTTTTACAGCATCTTAATGGTTTCCTATTTGCCTTAATTGTCGCAGTAATAACTGCAATGACGGGGTAGGGTTTCAGTTAAATTGACTTCCCCTGAGATGGGCAGGGTTTGTAGTGGGCACTGGAGTCAGGAGGTGCGCAGAATTTTGTTTAATCGAAAAATTACCCCACTGAACTCTTAACAAGCTTAACATATCTCCAGAGGGTAATGGGGAGTATGACCTAAGGGGGTGAGGGAGGGAGAAGGCGGGGGAGAGAGAGAGATGGAAGGAAAGGCAGAGAGCTGGAGAGAGAGGAAGGAGAGGGGAGAGAACAGTTTTTAAAGATGGCAGAAAGCAACAAGGAGAGCGAAAGAAATGTTTTTAGTTGAGTGGCGAGTTCTCCCATTTACTCTTAGGACAAAAGAGGCTATACACACACAGAGGCACTGTGTGTGTGTGTGTGTGTGTGTGTGTGTGTGTGTGTGTGTGTGTGTGTGTGTGTCTTATCTAACTCTGGCTTAAGAGTGACAGAATCACCACTGTCACTCTTGAATATAATATGATGCAATAGAATAGAAAACATCCTATATCTGGGAGTGTATTGTGTTTTCACATTTGCAGTCAAATAGAAGACACTCCAGTGTTGAAGGGGTGGTGATGCCCAGGTGTCTGTTAGACCCTAATGGAAGAGGATGCCAGCGAAGGAAAAGTGGCTGACAGGCGGTTGCTGGCACCTGCAGTGACCTCCTGCCTGTGTGTTGCTTTCTTATAGGGAGGAACTGGCCATGAGGCTGGACTTGACTGAGGCCCGAGTCCAGGTGAGCCGCACTGCAGAGAGGGAGGAAAGGAGGGGCAGTGGGCTAGGGGAAAAGTGGAAGAGAGATGGGTTGATGGATTAGGGGGTTCTTGAGAGACCCTCTTCATAAAATGAAGAGAAGCAGAATCAGAAAGATAAACCTAAACACTCCTGCACAAAATTATATTAAAATATGAAGATCTGGGAGATGGAAGGGGAAGGTTTCTAGGTTTGGGAGCCTTGTGGAAGGAGTCCAGGATCAGAAGAGGGGTTTCAGGGTCCCTGAGACTGCAGTTCAGAAGCCCCCTGGTCCACAGCCCCTGTAGGAAACAATCTGCGAACTGACTTTTCCTGGTTGAAATAATGGGATGGAGCATGGATTTGGTTGTTAGACAAATCCGCTCAGCTCCAAGCAGGTATTTGGCTGCGATTAAGTCTCCAATCGGGCTTCATAAAAGCCCACTTAGTGCTAGAACAAACAGGACCATTTGAAGGCAAAATGCTGTTTGATTTCCCCTCCGCCCGCACAAGGAGCTGGCTAATGCTATTTGATTTCCCATTTTTTATAGCAATGAGCCCACATTGATCTAATAGGGAATGAGTGCAATGCTATTAAAGGTGTTTGCAGCCCCATACCAGAGTGCATTTCCGAACCCAGGCCTCATAACCAAAGAGACGATCAACACTGGGCAGCCCCGATGGCCAACAGAAAACAGATGTCCCTGGGTTAGGAGCTGAGTGAATCACTTTACAGTCAAAATCAAGCGCTGATAAAGCACAATAAATTCCATATGGCTCATTTAATACACAACAGCTTCTTGCATTAGAGGGCTAATGATGAGGCCTGTCCCCTCCTTTCTGTTGACACATTTCTCCATTGTCAAACAGAGATGTGACAGCAACTCTGCATTTTCTGCTCAGGGGAACGAGTCGTGGGAAAGTTAAATAACTTTTAAAAAGAAAGAGAGCGCCCCCTCCCCTTCTCCTCTCCCTATTCACTGGAGAAGATGGAATTAAGTGAATATGAATTATTAGAGTCCTTTCGTTTACCTTTGGGGGGCCTCAGAGGTATTAATTCAATAATGAGGAATTGCAGGGGGACATCTTGATAATTGCAGTTGAGCCGAGAGCCGATCTGTCTCTAGAAGGTTTCCATGTTCTTTGAGGGCATTCTGCCTCCACTGTCCACCCCCCTCCATCCTTTACTCCTTTCACTGCCATCGAGGAGTGGCGGGTATTCTTGTCTAGACAGATTTGGATACACAAAAGCTGTCCACCCAGCCTGGTCACATCTAGTCTTATTTTTTCAAGTCTCTGAGTTTCCACACTGGAATGTTTCTTCAATTCTCAAATACATTATTTGAGGGCTGTGAAATGTTATGGATGGGCCCCCTTTTGGCAGAATTTTAAGTAATCCAACTGACTTGGATTCTCAATTTTTCTTGTCTTAGGTGGCTATCTAGAAGTCAAACCAAACCTAGATACCAGTGCTAGTAACGACAACCCCAGTGTGTGTATCTGAAAGGCATAGATGTCTTAAAATTTTAAAAAACATATACCTCTGAAATCATTTACATTATATTTTAATAGAACTCTGTATAGCCCCAGAGTTCATTCTTAATTTTTAGACTTGTGTGCAGGCATAAACTCAGCCCTAAAAATACTAATGCCTTTAAGGGAGAAGGAGCGTATCTTCTCAGCTGTGGGTGTGATGAGCAGGTCACATAAAAATAATTTCATGCTCCTAAAAGTTATTTTTAGACCATGGTAGCTGCCACATTTCAGGTAAAGGTCTATACTAAAACTGCTTTCTATTAACAATTAGGAAGATACCTTGTGCTGAAAACCTCCCCCAAACCTACAACTATCTTACTTAAATAACCTACTTAAACCACATCCCCAGAAGAAATAAAGGACCAGTTAGCTATGAAGATGTGCCCCCAGTCTCCAGGTATCCCACACTCTGGTTTCTGTGTCCAAGTATCACTGCAGACCTGATCCATGCAGTCACTGCCTTCCTCGGTAGAACCTGGCCCTGCATGGAGCCCCTGCAGATAGCAGGCTGTGTACCCCACACTTCATTACAACTGCCTCCTAAACTGTATGCCTGTTTGCTAATTATCGTGCGTATTTCTTCCCTCAGTCCCAGCTCCCCTCAAGCCCCCAAACATAGGGTAGTGCTCATAGGTGTTCAGTAAATATTTCTGGAAAGATTAAATGAACCACCTCCCTGATTCCCTTTTCAACAGAGAGCCAAGATTTTGTCACCCCTTGGGAAAACATGAAATAGGTGAAAAGAGCTGATTTGCCACAGAAAACTGCTGTGCATTCTTCTCTTGATGGCTGTCTGTTCCCAAGAGTCATCACTGAATGTCAGCTTCCACATGCCTTATTTGACTCATTCCTCATCACAGCCTTATGAGTAAAGTTTTATTATCCCCATTTTACAGATTAGAAAACTGAGGTTCAGAGAGGCTTAGGTGACCTGTTTAAAGACACACAGCAAGCAAATGGCAGCGCAGACATGTAAATCTTGGTTTCCTCACTTCTAAATACAACAGAACATTTCTTAAATTTGGAAAGGAACCAGGCTAGTTAAAATGTCCACTGGAAAGGGTTCACTTGCCCGGTAGTTTCGGATGACTTTAAGTTAGGCCCTCTTTCTTTGCCCCTTTGGTTCCAGACGTGTCCTTAAACAACCTGAGGCCACAGAGGGGCGAGGTGGACGAGGGCTGCAGTGGAAAAGTGGAAAGGAGGGAGGGCCCGCGGCGCGGGGGCAAGAGGCGGGGACCGCCCGGAGCGCCTACCCGACCCAAGCGGTGCCGACCCCTGCCTCTCTGGGCTTCGCAGGTCTGGTTCCAGAACCGTCGGGCGAAGTGGCGCAAGCGGGAGAAGGCGGGCGCACAGACCCATCCCCCGGGTCTGCCCTTCCCAGGGCCGCTCTCGGCCACCCACCCGCTCAGCCCCTACCTGGACGCCAGCCCCTTCCCTCCGCACCATCCCGCGCTCGACTCGGCCTGGACTGCCGCTGCTGCAGCCGCGCCGCCGCCGCCTTCCCGAGCCTACCTCCGCCTCCGGGGTCGGCCAGCCTGCCGCCCAGCGGGGCGCCTCTGGGCCTGAGCACTTTCCTCGGAGCCGCAGTGTTCCGGCACCCGGCCTTCATCAGCCCTGCGTTCGGCAGGTAACACGCGGCTTCGGGGAGTCTGTCTCTCTCATACACGCACAGAGACTGGGGCCCTGGGAGGAGGCCAGAGATAGGTAGGGACTACACACATCATTCCTCTTTGGTTTAACTTGAGACTTAGCCAAAGACAATAATCTCTAATATTGCTTTAAACAGTGCGGATCTTGAAGGGAATGACTTGGGGCTGAACGGCAGAGGGAAGGGCAGTGGCAACAACAGCAACCACAGAAATTGAAAGTGTTCAGTGAAAGCTGTTAAAGTGCCATTTGAAGGCAGCAACAGCCCAGACCAAAGATGTTGTGTGTGTAAAAGGGTACAGGTGTAGGTTGCAGAGCCGGGATGACTTTTCAACTTTTGCAAAAATCCTTCCTCCTTCCCCAAAGCCTGGCAGCCAGAGGAATACAGCCCTGGGGCCAAGGGCCCTCTGGGTGCAAAGAAATCTTTCTTCTTCCCCAGACTCTACTTGCCTTGTCACTCAAGTGACCCGCTGCCAACCATACCCTCATATATGCAACCCCGGACCCCCAGAACAGCACAAGACAACGAAATCAAAGAAACGGTTCATCATATATTATAAATCCCTTTTTTAAATGAACATCGAATGATGAAATTTAAAGTCTGCATAATCACACAGACAAAGAAACAAAGGAGAGATGTATTAAGTTGGAAAGTGCAGTGAAAATAAAACTGAATGCAGCTTCAATGATCTCTCTTTGGGAGAACAAAGAAATAATAGATTCATCCAACTGCGCAGCCACTTAACAAAAAAATCATTCTGGAGAAAATTTTCAAAAAAGACTCAGTAAAATTACTTTCTTGTAACAACCAATGAAGTAAACAGAAAGTGCACTGAAGTGTAGTTAGTGACTCAATTTACCTAGTGGAACCAGGGCATGTTACGCCCCCTCCAGGCCACACTTTATCATTTCTTTTTGGAAAAAAATGTTTTAAGTCCTCTGTCCCTCGCCCACCACCCTCTCCTTTTCCTCTTTTCACAACAAGTGACTTGTAAAAGTTGCCAAACCATGGCTGGAGTACCAGCTGAGACATTTGGAGAGGCTGGAAGAGGGGTGCGGTGGGGGTGGCACGAGAGGTGGAGGGTGGGCTTGGGAGAAGCGGGGGGGGGGCGCTCCTCGAGCCCAGGTGGGCTCATTTCTAATCGTGGAAACCCTGAGTTGGCCTTCCGGGGGCCGGAGCCAAAGCCCTGGGAGTTAGCGGCGGGGGTGGTGGTGGCATTGAGGGTCAGGGACGGCTCGGCCTCTGCCCCAAGTCTGGCGCGGTGCCGTGCAGAGGGTGGAAGCGCCATGCGGGTCAATGCTGGCCCCTTCTGGAGGCGGTTTCGCGGACTGGAGTCCCAGATTCTTGGGTTTCGCCGTGCGCCGCCCGCGGGGGCGCGCGGGTCCGGGGGCTCTTTGGTACTGGTGACTGCACGGGGCGCAGGGAATGCGGTGCTAGCGGGTCAGAGCTGCCTGGCGATCGGAAATCAACAGGCAGGAGCCCCCATCCCTACCTCGCGGTTGTCGGTCGGGCTCTGGCAGCTCTGCCCGGCGCAGGAGGGCGGCCGCGGCGGCGGGAAGGCTGGCAAACAAGATCAGCTTTTCCAGGGTGAAAGGAGCTCCGGGCCAAGAAGGCGCTCTATAGAATGAGTACAAAGTGCAGCACAGGTCTTTCTCAGTTTTAATCCCACTTTGTCCTTTTTTTCTCTTTTTCTTCTCCTCCCTTTCTCTCCCTTCTCTTTGTCTCTCCTCTCTCTCGGCAACGCAGTTGGAGCTCCTAAAGTACACTCCCTTCTTAAGCGAAAGCCCAGAATCCTCTCAGTAGGGCCGTGGGGTTCCGGGACTCGGGGCTTGCTTCCGCCACGGCTCTGGTCCCTCCAGGAATATCTGGCCCCTCGGTCTTTTTTTTCCTTCTGTTCGTTTCCTGCTCTAGTAAACCCTTAGAGCGCCCCAGTCTCCCGCCCGCGCCTCCAGCTACTCCCCAGCCCCGGTCCTGCGACTCTGCGCCCCAGCGGCGGCGCCCCTCTGCTCCCTCGGGGAGAGGCGGTGGAAAAGGCTGCACGAGGCGCTGCGCGCAGCTCTCGGGGCGTCACCGCGCTGTTTTGCTCTCCCTGCAGGCTCTTTTCCACCATGGCCCCCCTGACCAGCGCGTCGACCGCGGCCGCGCTCCTGAGACAGCCCACGCCGGCCGTGGAGGGCGCAGTGGCGTCGGGCGCGCTGGCCGACCCGGCCACGGCGGCCGCAGACAGACGCGCCTCGAGCATAGCGGCGCTGAGGCTCAAGGCCAAGGAGCACGCCGCGCGCAGCTGACGCAGCTCAACATCCTGCCGGGCACCAGCACGGGCAAGGAGGTGTGTGCTAAAGGCTGCCCTCCACCCTCGCGCCCCGGGCGCGACCCGAAAGGTCACCTCACTCAGCACCACTCAAGACCAAATGGAAACAGAGGACCAGCACACTCCCGAGACGGCACTGAGAGCGCAGCCGCCTTCGCAGCAGCCTGGACGCGGGCAAGGCAGCCCTCGGCGCTACCCGGAGTGGCACCTCCTCGGCTGGCTGTCCACCCGCCCCTGCCCCTGCCTCTGCCCACGTCGCTCCAACTCAAACGTCCACTCTCTCCCGTTCTTTTATTGAAAATATCGGGGAGGTTTTCTCCCTAAGTCACCTGGTACTGAAGTTTAACAATTTTAAAACCCCAACCTCTCTGCCTCCTGACACCCCACTTAGCTTTTTTTTTTCCTAATAGCATTTTGGCGCTCTAAGTTGATCTCCCCAGCGTGGCCCCAGCCTTCGGCGGCGGGGAAGCGAATGCGAATCTGTAAGATAGCTAACAGTGCACTTAACGGAAAGGGGCGTCTTGTTCTTGTTCTCTTCTTTATCATACATCAACCAAGGTTTTTATATCAAACCAAAGGGAAATACTCTGCTAGAATATGGACTGTTGAAGTCACCAAACTGTGATTATTGATTCTGTACATACCATTGTTATTAAAAAAGAAAAAGAACAGAGCTTTGTATATTTGAAATGTTATAACGCAATTGCACTCAGCGTGGTATGGTAAAAGTTTGTCCTCCTGTAGATTCTTACTGTGTTGTAGATACGGTAGGGTTCCTAGACAAATATTTATGTACTCAAGCCCTTTATTTAACTTATTAACTGTAGAGGCTTCCGAAACCTTCAAGATAAAGGCAATGGTACAGTACTTTTGTGTAATGTGTAATTGTTATCACTTTTCCTTGCTATCTAGTGGAGAAGTGTCACGCTCAAAATAAAAAAAAAAATATATGTTTAACAAAAGGAAGTGTGAATACTCTCTACAGGCGCTGAGGGGACAGTAGAAGGGCCCCCCCAGAAGACCGCGGGTGGGCTCCTGAGCCCCGACTCCCCCAGGGTTTATCTGCATTCCCGTTTTTCTTGGCAGAGGGCCCTGGTTTGAATGTGATCCTCAGAGGATCCGTAGGATTTCCTACGAAGGGTTAAGATCGCCGCCACCACGGAGCTTTCGACGTGCATCTCGGCTCTCCTGGGTCGTGAGGTGTGGTGTGGTGGGGGGGGGGGGGTTTGGGGGGTGGGGGGGGGGGGGGGGGGGGGGGGAGACCCAAGCAGATTTGCAATCTGCAACCCCCTGGCGCACCCCTCCCCGCGCCGGTGGCGACGGTAGCTTCTCCCTCCCCGGGCCCTGCCTGCGCCCCCCGGGTGACCGTTCGGTGTAAGCCCGCCCGCGGGGGCCGGGTCTCGCCCAAAAGCTCCCAGGGTGATGGGAAAGGAAAGAGAAGCTTAATTAGTTTCAATTTGTAGTAATTAGTGCGCTGGACCTTTGGGGAGAGGGGCAGGCGCGGGGAGGGGGGCGGCCGCGGCGTGACTAGCGTGGCTCTCGGAGCCGGTGCCGCCGCCCCGCCAGGCCGCGGGCCAGTCGGTCGCGGCGGGGGGGCGCGGACGCGTCTCCGGGCCGGTCCCACCGGGTTCCACGCGCGCTCCCGGACCGCGCCCCAGAGAAGGAGGGGGGCGGGTCCCCTAGCCGCTCTGGGCGCAGGCGTGCGCGGCCGAGGGGCAGGTGCGGGGGCAGGCAGAGGTCAGCGGCGACTCGAGGGTGGGCGAAGGCTCGGCAGCTGCCGCCCTCAGCCCCGGGCGTCCACCGGTCGCCCGCCCGGCCGGCATGCCGCAATCCCCCCCGCCCGCCAGACACCTTGGGGAGGGTGCCTGCGGGGCCCAAGGCTGAGGGGGCTCCTCGGATCTTGGCCGTCGGGTCACCCGGCCGGGCCAACCGGCCCGGCCCTGGCTCGCGAGGGCGGAGCTCGCAAACAGGGCCCGGCCCGGGCACGGGGAGTAGGCGCCGACTACCTCTGCTCGCTGCACACTCCTTTGCAGGCTCAGCAGGAACTTTCTAGGACATTCCCAGAGATCTGAGTGTCTCAAGCCTTCACCAGACTCCACAGAGTCTCCTGGGGTGAAGGTCGAGTTCCTGGGGTGGACAGGGCTACTCAGGAGTTTGAAGTGGGGTGGGGACTGCGGAGCGCAGGAGGGGCCTGAGGGAAAGGGCTTTTTTTTGGGGGGGGTTGGTGGTCAATATCAATTTTCCGTTGATTTTGGCTTTTGTTTAGGTAAGGCTTTTTTTCTTTCCCCCTCCAGGCTGCTAGTTGGAAGGTATACGAGAAACAGTACCATTCTTCCTGTTAATGAACTCTTTTTTAAGTCATTTTTTCTCATTTGACCCTTCCATGGAGCAGAAGCAAATTGCGTGAAATTACCTCCAAGGATTACATTTATTACTGGCCAATGAGAACCCCTCTCCTTGTTTTACAAACTCTTAATCCTATGTCATTCTGATGTCGCAAACAAGCCCGGTCCTGGGCCTCCTATTCTTTCAACTTTCCCCAGCTGGAGGGACCTCATTCTGCACTTAATATTCCCCATAAATATCACACGCTAAAGACCCCCTGACTTCCAGCAAGTCCACATTAAACATGTGACATGTCACGCATGACAAACTCTGAGTATCTTTTCAAAGCAGCATTAAAAGCAAAGAAACCAATTTTCTTCTCCTTCCAAACCTCCCCAAGTGCTGAATGATGGGGATTGGAAAGAGCCACTGGAGCGTACTTAGGGGGATTTTATGAGATTTTCCAGAATGATTTAATCTTATTGTGAGCATTATTAATGAATGGCAACCCAATTTGGCCCCAATATCTGGGAACGCAGTCACAATGCTGGGAGCGGCTGACCCCCTTCCCCAACCTTAAGCAAACCTGTTCCACCCTGGAGGAGGCCATGCAGAGCCCAGGGGAGTTCGGGAGAGCCCCTGTGATGGGGGCATGGCTGTTCCCCATCACCTCCAGGCCCGAATGCCCCACCACCTGCTTTCCCAGGGCCACCCCCACAGCATCTTGGGGTGAGGGGTGAGGGAGCGCAGTTCGGCCTCTACGGGAAGGATGAAGGGAAAGGGCAAGTTAATTTGTTACATTTTCAGACAGGCTAGTCACATCCTGAATGGGCCCTGAAAGAAAGGCAAGAAGGGAGCAGTAGGCAGAGTAATTTCAGAAGATGTCCTTAAGTAGCCTTCAGTCACCAGCTACCCATGAGCCAGACTGTGGACGGTTAGGGAGGACAGCTCAGGTTTGTGTGGGGAAGACAGAAAGTGGATGAATTAGGGAGAGTGATCACCAAAGGGAAGGTTTCAGGATTTGAAACCCAGTCTTCAGTTAAAGTCACCAGTATAGGCCTCAGCCAGTTTCCCATTTTTTTTTCTATTACCACGCCCCCACTGGGGCAAACACTTATTATTGTTGGTTTTGATCTGTAATACCAAGAGACAAGGCACTTGTACCTCTGTTTTTCATACCGTTTTGAGTGCAAATATCTTACTAGAATGGAAAAGTGGCTGATGGCAGAGGAAAGGAAATTATACATGAGTTAGTTCAACTTGCTTTTAGAGGAAAAAATATGTACGTGAGCATGTGTGTATGTGTATACACAAAAGTGAGTGTGTCTGAATGAAGGGGGTCTTAAATGGGGCCTAAAATGGTATTTTGGAACACCGAGTTCCACGGAGCAATTGCTTATGTATTTAAGTGACAGTGGCAGCCTAGCTGGGGGGCGGGGAGAAGAAAAGCTGTTACCTGACTGGGATGGGGGGAGGGGGAGAAGCATTTTTCAGAGGAAAAAGTTGTGTTGTCCCTGGACTTTATTAAACAGTCCAGTTTGAAGTATACATTTTTTTCTTTAAAGAAAAGGGAGCGATTACCAGTTATACATTAAGAAATGTCATTCAGTCATTTTTATTCATTCTCCGGAAATCTTCGTAAAAGCCTGAATCATACTTCTACAAGCAGCAATTTTGTTAATCCAAGGGGTTATTACTCTGGGCCCTTATTAGGTTCTACACCACTGCCAAGCAATCCTATAACCCTCTCAAAAGAAGTTTACCTCCCTGTTATAAAACCAGTAGTGGTATTTATACTGTGCAATAATTAGTGTATTACTTGAATCCACTAACACGTTCATTTTATCTCTGCACAAAACCTCTAGTCTGCTTATAGAAAGCTTGTGCCTCCTTTGGTGCTGGTAAAGTGGTGAAAGAGTGAATTGAAGGCTGGTTGCACTTTCTCCTTTTGCCTCGCCTTAATTCCCATCTCTTTTTGCTCTCATCCAATTAGCACAGTGTATTAAGCGGTTTATCATCTCATAGTCAGCTATTGAGAGAAACAAGGCGAGCACTTTGCAATAGAACCTGCGCTCCTTTGACACCCTCAGGTACTTACATATTCCACTGTGCTATGAATAATAGAGGAAGAATGGAGCGCTAATTCCCTCATCAAAGAATGCCTTGTCTGCTGCTTTGCTCAACAACACCATTCTGATCAAAAGAAAAGCAATAAAGCTTAGCATAACAAAACGAAACCTACTTATTAGCTTAGTGGTTAAATTAATGCAGAGCCGCTGCTATTCAAAACCAAGGTTTGAAAACAGCCTCCAACAACCTGATAATGCTGCCTTCGGGATGAAGGAATTTTAATCTGAAATTTGAGGCTGGCTCAGATGAGTTCATCTATTAAATTGCTATAAGGAAGCTCCACAGCAAACCGTTCAATTAAGAAATATTTAGGTGAGCAGAGAGAGAGAGAGAAAGGGAAAGGCAAGGCGGGTTAAAAGTCTGGGATGGGAGATGGGAGAACTGAATTGACGGTCAGTGAATTCTGAAGAGGATCTGGGGCTTAGTGTTTTTCATAAAACCCTAACAAGATAGAGAAAGCTGCTTTTGGAGTTTCCTTATCTCTCCTGATGATGCTGCTGCTGCTAAGTCACTTCAGTCGTGTCGGACTCTGTGCGACTCCATAGACGACAGCCCACCGGGCTCCCCCATCCCTGGGATTCTCCAGGCAAGAACACTGGAGAGGGTTGCCATTTCCTTCTCCAATGCATGAAAGTGAAAAGTGAAAGGGAAGTCGCTCAGTCGTGTCCGACTCCTAGCGACCCCATGGACTGCAGCCTACCAGGGTCCTCCATCCACGGGATTTTCCAGGCACGAGTACTGGAGTGGGTTGCCATTGCTTTCTCCGCCTTATCTCTCCATTACCCGCCAAACTAATTTCAATCTTTTCGAAAAGGCATGCTGAGGTGCATCTGTATGTGCTGGAGGTAAGAGGAGGTATGGGCTGGAGAAGGGGCTGGTGGTAGGGGGCAGTGAATTCATCCCCTTTGACCAGCCTCTGCCAAACTCCAGTCTGTGAACTTTGACTCACCCCCATGTCTTGGGCAACAGTCGCAAGATGAACTCCATCTGTTTCCTGGACAAATTAAAATCTTAACTGAGCGTGCTTTTGTAGGATTTTCAACTTCCGGTCTCCACATCGCCTTTTACACGAAGGAGAGTTGAGAGTTAGCAAGTTATGACCAAAATAAATGTGCTCCCCGTTGTTGGCAGCCCCTACACTCAACAGGAAACAGAAAAATTCCAGATGGGTTCCTATTTCCCAACTGGAGTGGATAAAATTTATCCTAGAGGTTTAGTCTGGCCCACAGCATTTAGAATTTTATTTTTTAAAATTAGTTGCCAAAGTTTACAAGTTGAGATACTTTATGCCCATATCTGAATTTCTGGCTCGTGATCCCATGACCACCCAGGGCTCTGTCCCTCCCAGAATTGCTGAGTAACTCCTGCCTCCTTTGGACAGGACTTGGCCACTCGGGCACATGAGGTTCTGCCACTCTCTAGAGGAAACCCGGCCTGTTTCACTTTTATCACCTGAGCTTAACACCCATGCCAGGGAACCTCTGAAGACATATGGGGAATTTCCCCCTTTCAAAGTGGGCGGCATCTCGGTACCCACCCTACCCATGTGTTATCAGACGGTGCAAATCAAGAAGAAACCTTTCCAGAGAAAAGTGACCATGCCATGTTCCAATCTTCTAACAGAGAGATCCATTCAATCCTAAAGTTGCAACTTTCTATAAAATCCTGGAATCTTCAAATGCCTCCTGGAATTCTTAGGTGCCTCCCAGAAAATCCTCTTAACTAACCTGGAGTTACTGATCGGAATAAGAAAATATCAACCACTGTGTTAGCTTTTTTGGGGAACAGTACTAAGAAATGTCTGACTTTCTATGCACTTTCTACACAAATGGTTCCTGCCCTCACAATGATTACATCTAGATACAGAGACAAGAAGCAGACCAGTGAGAAGCTGTTTCTGTCTCCTGGCATTTCTTGACAAGCAAGTTTTGTATTTGCCATAATAACCCCAGGTCCTAGAAATCAAGGAAAACATGCTTTCTCTTCAGAAAGCAAAGTGGGGGTGTGGGCACAGGAAGCATACCTTAGAGAACCATCTCTATAATCCTATATGGTAACAGCAAGGAAAAAACACACTAATCCTTAGTTTCCCAGAGCAGCCTGGGTGCTGCAACTTCTGACAGGTTGCAGAGCTTGAGGTACCAAGGCATTGATTAACTGACATGGTCATAAACCCAAAGTGTTTCTACTTAGAACCTGAATATAAGAAGAGAAAGGAGGAGAGGGTGAGAGAAAGAAAAGAGAAGGCAAAGCAAGGTATAAGGCGGCATCATCTGTACTACATAACAAGTATGCCTTCACTAGGGTCCAGGCTGGGTGACCTTTCTCTTGTGGGGGCCGTTCTTCCAGGGGCCATCAGCCTTGCTCTCCCAAAGGAGACAGCACTGGACTCTTGGCTTAGCTCTTTTTGAATATGCAAGTCAGCAAAGCACATGAGAAGCCATACTTCATCTCTCAAAGGACCCAAAGTATATTGAAATGCCACTCAGAACACTGGGACATACATTACGCCAAGCACCTCTGAGCACAGACCTAATAAGCAGGCTGAGGTTGGGCAGAGGATGGTTTCCAATTATCCCTTACTCCTGGCTGCCCCCTCCAGTCCACTCTTTGCACCTGATACAGAGTCACTGCAGCAGGTTTCCCTTTAGAAAATTTTATTCTGAAATGAAAAAAAAAAAGCAAAGCATATATTTCCTTTATGAAAACTCACATGTAGATTTTTTTCCCCCACAGGTAGATAATTTTTTAAAAAAATATAGCATAGCTGTATAAGAGGAAATGTTTTTTTAGTTTTCTAATCTTACCAAGAACGTAAGAAAGGAAAGATGGCTACATTGAAATACGTTTGGTTTCTGGCAAAAAGGCAGCGTTCTGAAGAAATGAGAAAAATAGCATCAAGGCCGATTAACCACCCCTCCCCTCATTTGTTGTGAATGTAATACAAAGGTCCTTGCCCCAGCCTATACACATTTTTAATTAGATGCTATAGGATATCAAACTATTTAACATGTACTTTCCCTTTGTATAAACCTTTACCTAGATTTTCTATTTGAGGAAATAAAAAAGGCAGGTGAGTGTAAAACAGCTGCCCAGTGTGCCTGTGCAGGTTGGGCTTTGGAGAAATTCAGTACACAAGTAAGCTCTGTTTCATCTATTTATTAAGTGCACAGCTTCTAAATCTCCCCCCTTAAAGACTGAGAAGGACAATTGCTCCTGGATCCAGTGGCCTGGGAAGCACTGGGTTCAGATTGGGCTTAACTGGCATGTGAAAAGGCAAAGTGCCAGCCCTGCTACCAGGCTCTGTGAACCCCTCTTTCTGGGGGCTCCTCTGAATGTCCTGGGTAAAAGCCACTTGCCTCCTAGCCACTCTCAATTTCTCTTCCCTCCCCGCCCCCCTCCCCTCGAAATCCAGTGCTGAATACCAATGTGAAGCAGCCAGTTCTCCTCGTGGTGTTTCAATAGCACAAGGTATATTGTCAGAGGAAGGTACTTCTGCTGTTCCTTGATGTTTGGTAGATTCAATACGTTTGCAGTTGCCCCTTAATAATCCCCGTCCCAAGTCACATCCACACAAATATGATAGCAGTTCCACAGGAAAAGCGATGCAGGAGAAGCGGCCAGGGCCATGTTGCAGGTCCACTTCCTGGAACCCCTCAGGACCATACAGCACAATCAGCGAAGAGTTTGCCGAGGTTCACTTCGGAATAGCCACTTTGGGACAAGAACTGCTCTGCTGTGTTCTTGAGTTTTCTATAGTCCTGAAGAACTTTGGGAGTAAGAAACTGCTTCTTCAATTTATCTAAAAAGAAATAAAAATAAAAGGATTACAAGTCTCAGAAGCAGCTTCTTTAAAAAGCATTCAGTATTTCTGAAGCACTAGAGCAGGAGCTGTGAGTTCTGTTTGCAGCTCCAGGTCTCGGATATCCTCA
>CM044305.1:19749493-19809493 GCA_024291935.2 Okapia johnstoni | reverse complement strand
GGCCGAAGGCTATGTCACCAGCTAAACTCTTGTCCTCTTAGGAATAAAAGCAAAAGAGCACAGATAGGCCTTGCCTTGGTTGCTCCTTAATCCTCTGGCTATCTTCCCTTTTCTCCAGCCTCTTATTCTCACAGCCCATGCTACTGTGTCAGGCACAGTTCTAATCCATGTAAACTGTACGGAACTATGATTGGGCCAGAGCTGGATGTGAAGCTAACAGTTTTGCTATGATCATGGCCCAGGGCCACTGTCACTTTCTAGAAGAGGACAGAAAAGAAGCTGTGACTGCCTCGATCCTAACAATAAGGCAAGTCTCCTTCAACACCCTTTCCCTTCTGCATACCAGGGATGGATGCGGCTATAGTTATTCCAAGGGCTCTCGACCCTTCCTAGGTTCCATGTTTGTTCATGGGTTTTGAACAGGCCCTTCCAATTTGTGTATCTATAGATGTCATACCCCAAGACGGTGAGAATTACAGTCTCCATGGAGGAAAATGTGAAAATTTTTGATTAATTTAAATCAAATAGGTATTCTAGCAATACAATATTATTAATGTAATAAATGACTGTACATATATATTCTTCTCAAGGTGCTGGATGTAGACCTCAGTTTCTAATCATGCAGGCTTATCCACAGAGCAACTTACAACATGGCAGCTGGTTTCCCTCAGAGTGAGTGAGCAAGAGAATGAGAGTGCATGCTCAATAGAGAAGTCAAAATCTTTTGTAACTTAATCTCAGAAGTGATACCCCATCCCTTTTGTTACTTGGTCCAGCAAAGGAAGAGGCTATTGCACAAGAGAGATACAGGGATCACTGGGTGCCATCTTAGAAATGGCCTATCAGAGAGGGGCACTTCCCTGGACAAATGGTGAGAATACAGGAAAATATAAATAAATATATTATTTGCCAACTTGTTGGGGTATGTATTACAAAGAATTAACTGATTCAGTATGGAGTGCCTAAGGAATGAGGGTAAACCTAAGGTCTTACAAAAATCTGAGAAAAAGCAAAGAGAGCAAGTTAAAGGCAGATTTTTAAAATGACATCAAACTCATTATGCAAGGAAAATATACAAAAAAAATTCTGTACCAGATTTTTTGGCTGCTCTGGATTTAATGTTTATGTAAAATGACGTGGTTTTGGATTTCTGACTCATCAGATACAATCTAAATATTAATGCAATTTAGCTACTCAAAGAACCAACCATGAAGTCTGAAATACCAGTGTTTTCAAGATATCAGGATTAGCAACCTCTACCTCTCAAATTCTATGAATTGATATGCTGTACTTTCTCTGGGATAAGTTCTTCCATTAAGCTAATATGATTTTGTCTCTTGGAAACCTGACACCATGGTTGTATTCCATTCCAGGATATGACAATGATACTCTTTAATAGGATTCTCTACCAGTTTCATCAGAATTGACTACATATCTCAAAACCTTAACTAGTTGTCAAGATGGCCACTGTCCCTCTCTGTAAACTCTTCTCCCTTTGAAAGACTCCAAGGTCATCCTGGAGAACTAAAGGCATTGTTCCTGCTTACTTACCAGTTTTAATACTGGCATCCCTTCTCTACTACAAACTAACAACAAGGCTCTAAGGAAACTGAGTGTCTTAAGGAAAGAACACTTTCTTAGAGAAAAGCTAAAGGCTCTTGTAAGATTAGGTGGCCTAAGTAAAGTCACTGATAAATATAAAATACAAGCTGAATGAAATGTAAATTCTCCCTAGATAATTTAGCAAGAATTTGGGAAGGGTGACCTAAAAATTACAGAAGAAGGCTTTCTCTTGAGAGAGCCCCTTTAGGCTTCCTGCTCACAAAGGTGGCCAAGCTGACCATTCTGGTTGACTTCCAAATGGTGGTGGTGGGGGTGTTTCATTACTAGAAGCAGTCCAAAAACTTTGGTATTTTATACCTTTCAATATCATAGGGCAAGGGTTAGCCAACTATTGCCACTTGTGGCCATGGACAGTTTAAAAGCAAATGGGCATGGCTGTGTTTCACTAAAACTTTATTGACAGAAACAACTGGCCATAGTTGGCTAACCTTTGCCCTATAATGATGAAAGGTATAACAACAACCCTGCTTGTAAGTTAAACAGAAGAGACAGGATACCCATGAGAAAACTGGACCAAGAAGCTTTTTGCAAGGCCATACCTCTGCTCGTGCTCTTTTCTCTAAACTCTGTGGAGGGACACAACACAAAGAGTAACTCATTCTCTCCTACTCCCCAGCCTGCATGATTGAGATTTAAAAATGCACAAGTTCTTGGGGGTAGGGAGCACGGATTCCCTGGCGGTTCAGTAATTAAGACTCTGCATTTCCACTGCAGTGGATGTGGGTTTAACTCCTGGTTGGGGAGTAAGATCCCACATATAGTGCTGCATGGCCAAAAGATAACAAAAAGCACAAGTTCTCCCCAGCACTCTTATAGAAGATGCCCCATGTTTGGCCCAAACAACTGAAAGTCTTTTAGAATTTTAGTACATGTTGATGCAGGATGCTAGAACAAAGATGCTCATCTTCCTCCCCTCTACCCCCCAGTATAATGCTGATGCTAGGGCATGTAAGGCCAAATGGTTCGCTTTATAGATGTTTCAATCTGCTTTAATAAAAATCCAAACTCTTTTTTTTAATTATTTATTTTAGTTGGAGGATAGTTACTTTACAATATTGTGATGGCTTTTGCCATACATCAACATGAATCAGCCACAGGCTTCCCTGTGGCTCAGATGGTAAAGAATCCGCCTACAGTGCAGGAGACCTGGGTTTGATCCCTGGGTTGGGAAGATCCCCTGGAGGAGGGCAGGGCAACCCACTCCAGTATTCTTGCCTGGAGGATCCCCATGGACAGAGGAACCAGCAGTACATAGACTGTACTATGGGGCTGCAAAGAGTCAGACGTGAATGACTGACTAAGCACACAAAAAATCCAAATTCTTATTTGAGTGGTGTTCTGTGGTTCTTCTGGGATGAAGGTCAAATGAATAGAGAAGAAAAGATGGAATGAACACATAGGGAATGTTCT
This sequence comes from Okapia johnstoni, assembly GCA_024291935.2. Classification (NCBI taxonomy): domain Eukaryota; kingdom Metazoa; phylum Chordata; class Mammalia; order Artiodactyla; family Giraffidae; genus Okapia; species Okapia johnstoni. Next base: position 19,806,460 of record CM044305.1, on the reverse strand, counting down.
ATTGCACATTTCTAGATTTTTCTCAAACACATAACCTTTGTGGTAAAACTTGGGAAAATCCTTTTATATGCTCCTTAAAAGAAGAGGCTTTGGGACTTTCCTGGTGGTCTAACGGCTAAGACTTTGTGGTCCCAATCCAGGGAGCCCGGGTTTGAACCCTGGTCAGAGAACTAGATCCTACACACTGCAACTAAGACCAGGTGCAAGTATGCATTCTATATATATATATAGAAGAGGCTTCTATCAAGGCATTCTTTTGAGAGAATCTGTTAATAGCTAGAGACACTCATCATCTCCATTTCTCTATGTTTAATATGTACATTTTTAGCTGCCAACAAAGAATCCGCACACTGCTCTGCAGTTTTACTAACATAATCCTCAATGTATACTTTTCAATGCATAGTCCAAAGCTAATTACAAAATGGGTCTTATTGATTTGCAAATTGTTGCTATCCATTTAATGCTGCATCACATTTACAACTTGATGATTAAAAGGAAGAGTGGTGTGCCTCTTTCATAGTATGGTTCTTGATTAAGGCACTGAATTCTCCAAAGCCTCTGACCTTGTTAAGCAGCCTCTAGGCCCTCATTTCCTTCACTTCACAGATGGAAGCAGGGAGTTCCAGGGAGGCTGCTAGTGGAGGATGTGAGGGAATGACAATACCTAAACCACAATTCCCCAGAAAAGGCAAATGGTGCTGAAAAAGTGAAAGTGTTAGTCGCTCAGTCGTGTCCAACTCTTTGTGACCCCATGGACTGCAGCCTACCAGGCTCCTCTGTCCATGGAATCTCCAGGCAAGAATACTGGAGGGGATAAATGGTGCTGAGGGAGGTGTAACTGCTATCAAGGATACATCCCATTATGGAGGGCAGCCTCCTTCCCATGTTAAGAGACGATAACTCACAACAGAGAGACCATGCACTGGTTTCATTCAGATGGCACTAGCGGATGGGCTGGCTGTGAATACAGACTACATCACCACCAGGGCCTTTTCTTGAATACTTTAGCCAACATTAAATGTTAAACTAGAAACTGAAGAAAATATGGATCTGAAACATACTTGAATACAAGCCCAGAAAACCATGGTCTCTGGAAAGAACTCTAAACTAACATAAAGCTGAGAACTCGTAGACTATTGACTGGTGGATAATTTGTCTATCTTCATCTCTACAATGGAATGATCATATCTCGTACTGGCAAATGACTCAAGTTTGGCCTTCTCTACTTGTTTATTCAACAAATATTGAGTACCCACTGGGTTTCAAGTATAATTTGGGATGGGATAGCAGTGAAGGAAGGAATAAAAGACTAAATCATTCAAGAAATATTTATTGAGTACTTACTATGTGCCAGATAACTGTTCTAAGCCCTGGGATACAGAAATGAGGAAAACAGGCAAATTTGTCTGCCTTAGTCAACATGGAAGACAGTACGGAAATTCCTCAAAATGATCCAGCTATCTCACTTCTATTTACCCAAAGAATATGAAAAGTATACAAAAAGATATATGCACCCCTATGTACATTATAGCGTTATTTACAAGAGCCAAGAAAGACCTGGAAACAATGTAAGTGTCCATCAATGGATGAATGGATAAAGATGTGGTGTATATATACAATGGAATATTACTCAGCCATAAAAGGGCAAAATCTTGACATTTGCAACAACAAAATGGATGGATCTTGAGGGTATTATGCTAAGTGAAGTAAGTCAGATGGAGAAAGAGAAATACCATATGATTTTACTCTTATGTGGAATACAAATAACAAACAAAATAAGTAAATGAACAAACCCAACCTAACCCACCAAACACATAGATACAGAGACCAGAGTAGTGGTTAATAGAGGGAAAATTGGGGCAGGGTGGGGGAAATGAGGGTGAAATGGGTAAAGGTGATCAACTGTATGGTGAGGGATAGAAACTGAATTTTTGGTTGTGAGCACACTGTAATACAAACAGAAGTAGAAATACATGTTGTATACATGAAACTTAAATAATGTTATAAGCCAATGTTACCTCAAAAAAAAAATTTTAATGCCTGCCTTTATATAATAGATATGGTTAACATAGAGTGAAAAATCCATTAGAAATAGTATAAAGATAAATAAACATACTTTCTTTAGAAGTCAGTTCAGAAACCTGAGTTACTTTTATTATTATTATAATACATCTAATAGATCACAACTCGATTATTTTGAGCACAGATTATAGGCTATTTATGTAATTTTAGAAGTCTAAATAAATTCTGTGGAAATGCAGCAGGCTTGAAGTATAGTGTTACTGCCACCCTCAAAATAGCCCATCCATTGGCCTTGAATTTAAAAATATGGCTCACTCCAAAATACATCAAATACAACACATACAGCTGCCATCTGTCCTGCAGTCATAGTAGGAGTCCTTTTCATTCACAAGCAAACCCAGTGGAAGTGGGGAGGGACTCGAGATGGAGAGAGGATAAATTCCATTTGTGCTATTAAGAAAAACGTAGAACAGTGAACCCAGTGGTTGAAAAGTGAAGATAAAAAGAAGAAAACAGTAATCTTGCTATAGAAACCAGAGAATTATGTTCTTGCTCTCCCCCCACTTTTTTTTTTTTTTGCTTTCACACTGTACAAACTCTAACACCCCGAACAACTCACTCTCCTGCTATTTCCAGCACTTTAAAGCAACTTTTCAACATTTCTGTTTGACACATTTTTTCAACAGGGAGGTGAAGACAATAAGTAAACAGGCAGTGGAGGGCTATTTAGAGAGGTGGTCAGTCACAGTAATAATAAAGGGAAAAAAAACCACCAGAACAGAACATCTATCCTATGTGTGGCAGCCACAGACGGCACATGACCTCTGACAAACAGTTTTCAGAGTAATTTTAATGCTACTCTGGATTTAACTTGACTAACTGGTAGCAATTGAGCACATCTTTTTTTTTTCTTTTTGTGGCAGCAGTTATCTAAAATGCTACAATAACAGCATCAAAAGTAGAATGGTGGAAGATTGGTTTTCCATTGTGCTGCTGAACTGGCATAATGCCCACTTTAAAAGCAATTCGCTGCTCATCACTGAAATCTGGCAGACACGACACTAAATGCCTTGAGGGAAAAAAAGGGACTTGAGAAGGGGGAACCCACTCCAACCACCACACGAAGGGGGAAAAAAGAGCACCACAGATGATGAATCCGGGGAAGAAGAGAAAATTGCCAAATAAAAAGTTGAGCATGGCATGCAGACTCCCAACAGGCTGTACTTAATTTGTTGGAAGAAGATTTTGTCTACAGGTCTGCATTAGTAATAGCAGAACAAAACAAAAGCAAAATATATATTTATGTCTGTCTATTGTTCTGATGAAGCAAAAACCTAGTGAGTTCCGTCAATCATTTGTCAAACATGTCTTCCCCGTTTTATTTACCACCAAATATAATGAGTAAATATGTGATAATAAAACTCTTCTTTTTACATGGACATATACAATTTTTCCTCCTGCTAAATACAGGTAATGATTTAGGAAGCTTTCAAAATGTCTTTTTACTGTCAATAAAACTAATTCTATTCCCATTTTCATGTGGGAAAAAAAGGCTTTACAAATGAAAATTCAAATTAAAATTCTGATTATAGTGTAGTGTGACAACACCTGTATTTATAATTTTACTGTCAGCTAGCTTGTAGTGTTTAACAATAGCTAGAAGTAGAAAAGTAATTGGAATTTGTCTGTAACATGCCAGATGACGGCATTGGGAGCTTTGCTACACTACAGCAAAATTTGGTTTGATGGCAAAATAACCTCACTGAGATTTCCACACATAAAAGGGTATCAGGGCTGGAGGGGGGAAGGTCTCCCAGGTATGGGACCCTCTCTGAATCTGAAGAATCTGTGAGTTTGCAACTGATGAGTAAAGATAGCTATGACCCTGACATGTGTTCTTGGACCCCTGTCTCCCCTGCAGCCTCGCAAACAGTGTCAATGCAATTTAGTTTCTAGAGTTCCTCCAGAAAAACAAAGACCAGATAAACAACAACAACAATGAAACCCTGCTGTTTCTCAAACAGACGGATGAGTTCATTTAGCTATGAACTTGGCAGAAGCAGGTGGGATGGGGGATCCACCAGGTGATGGGAAACATACACGGGGACTGAAAATATCAAGGTGGAGCAAAGCCCTCTGAGACAAGGAACAGAATGCTTTCCATTTGTCAACGGCTGCATAGCCAGGAGCGCTAGAGATGTTTATTGTAGTCATTCACCACAGATAAATAATATAGGTACCCACATAGATGCTTGAGATTTGCTACTTATCAAAAGATTAACAGAAAACTTACACATCCCACTTATACTTTTACTGCAGCAATATGGAGAAAAAATTATTTAAAGCAGTGTTCTGCTGTCAACTAGAATCTTTCAAAACTCATAAACACACGCTAATTTCCACACACAACTTGCCTTACTCTAGTCTACAAGTGAAAAGCCCATCTTTTTCATTACCCTAAAGATGAAAAAAAAAAAGAAGCCACATACAAAAGAAAAACAGAATGACAGTGATGTTTTAGTTTACACTAGATATGGCAACACACACAAACTGTCAAAACTATGGAATGAAAAAAGCTGTTATCAAGCAACTGTCAAGAGAGTCCTCTGAGATTTGGAAATCTTGTGTTTATTGTAACTACTGCACATTACACAAAGAAAGAAACAGCCCTCTCCTTGCTCTTGCTGCTAAATATCGTGCAAGAGAACACAGGCTTCTCCCTTAGTATTTAGATTAATTTTTTCCCCCATGTGTAATTCTGTGCTTGACAGAGCAGCTCCCCTCCTCCTAGCTTTTCTAACAATATGGCCAAAGTTCAGAGAGAAACTCGAGGTTACACCAAACATTATTTCATTTCGAAAACCATCACTGCTGCATTTCATGTTGTTAAGTGGTTGTTTGTCTACAAGATTGGAATCTGTTAACATCAAAATGCATAGTCTTCACCTGAATTATTTTCCTGAGAGTTCTACAAAGAGAAGCATATAGTTGAAAAGGCATAGACACTTATCATAAAATGATTTTAATTAGTGACTCTCTCTTTCCACCTCCCTATTAATGCATACATCAAGAAACCCAAATCCCTAAAGGTAAATTATCATCTAATATGGGGGAGATATGGGAAAATACAGGGTCCAAATCTCTTCCACAATGCATGGGTATTAGTGATTTGTAGGTCACAACCCCAACTCAAACTCAAGGGGCAAAATTCCCCTTGTAATTGAAATCAGTAAATTTTATTATCCTTGCCAACGTGGCCTTTCCACCTGAACACCGAGGCAGCATCACTCAGTCTGACTCTTAATTCCTGCTCTGAGGCCACGTGCAGAGCAGAGCCCTATCGCTAACAGCAGCAGATTAATGTGAGTGAAAGCATTCTTCAGGTGTTTCCATTTTTTATTTTTCATGTTTACTTTAGGTACAGAACACCCACCTTCTGAAATCCCTCAGGATGGAGGAAAACTGGACAGCAAAACCTCTATTATAAATGTAATGCCTGTATTCAGATGAACTGTGGGCTAAGTCAGATCACAAAATATGTTACTGCAGAAAAAAAATGTTAGCAACACACAGGCTGACAAATACAACAAGAGCCATAACTCTGGACCACAGCAATTCCATTGAATTTACTTCTGCAATTTTCCTGGCACCCTTCCCTTCTTGGAGAGTTAATGAGAACATGGGGACATTACTGATGCACGTGCTAGACATCTCAGTGCTGACATAGAAGAGAAGTCAGTGTGTCTTGAGTGGATCTTGGCTCTGAATAGGTTATAATGGTTACCCAATGCTTAGAACATACTTATTTTAGGTTTCCGTGACCTGGTATGACTCAGTCAGTAACAGAATAGGTCAGTCAAATTTTAACCTGAGGAAAAATGGTTTAACAGTGAAGTCAGTCTTATAAAAATGAACGACTGCCTAGTAAAGAAAATCTAAATTCTTCTAAAGCTCTTACATAATCTTTTATGATTTTTAAAGTATTCCTCAATTATTAATAAAGAGAAAAACAAGAATATTGACATGTTTTATCACTTGCAGTCTCTAGTACTATATTAGGGTAAGTGGCCAATTTACATCCTTTTCATGCAATGAAAATCAAGTTTTAAGCAATTATCTTAATACCAACCAGTTTTCTGCTAATGATATTTTATTTGAGGTAAACACACTAGTAAAGTAATGCTCAAAATTCTCCAAGCCAGGCTTCAGCTATACGTGAACTGTGAACTTCCAGACGTTCAAGCTGGTTTTAGAAAAGGCAGAGGAACCAGAGATCAAATTGCCAGCATCCGATGGATCATTGAAAAAGCAAGAGAGTTCCAGAAAAAAATCTATTTCTGCTTCACTGACTATGCCAAAGCCTTTTGACTGTGTGGATCACAATAAACTGTGGAAAATCCTGAAAGAGATGGGCATACCAGATCACCTGACCTGCCTCTTGAGAAACCTGTATGCAGGTCAGGAAGCAACAGGTAGATCTGGACATGGCACAACAGACTGGTTCCAAATAGGAAAAGGAGTACGTCAAGGCTGTATATTGTCACCCTGCTTATTTAACTTATATGCAGAGTACATCATGAGAAACGCTGGGCTGGATGAAGCACAAGCTGTAATCAAGATTGCCAGGAGAAATATCAATAACCTCAGATATGCAGATGACACCACCTTTATGGAAGAAAGTGAAGAAGAACTAAAGAGCCTCTTAATGAAAGTGAAAGAAGAGAGTGAAAAAGTTGGCTTAAAGCTCAACATTAAGAAAACTAAGATCATGGCATCTAGTCCCATCACTTCATGGCAGATAGATGGGGAAACAGTGGCTGATTTTATTTTTCTGGGCTCCAAAATCACTGCAGATGGTGACGGCAGCCATGAAATTAAAAGACGCTTACTCCTTGGAAGGAAAGTTATGACCAACATAGATAGCATATTAAAAAAGAGACATTACTTTGCCAACAAAGGTCCATCTAGTCAAGGCTATGGTTTTTCCAATGGTCATGTATGGATGTGAGAGTTGGACTATAAAGAAAGCTGAGCACCGAAGAATGGATGCTTTTGAACTGTGGTGTTGGAGAAGACTCTTGAGAGTCCCTTGGACTGCAAGGAGATCCAACCAGTCCATCCTAAAGGAGATCAGTCCTGGATGTTCATTGGAAGGACTGATGTTGAAGCTGAAACTCCAATATTTGGCCACCTGATGCGAAGAGCTGACTCATTTGAAAAGACCCTGATGCTGGGAAAGATTGAGGGCAGGAGGAAAAGGTGACGACAGAGGATGAGATGGCTGGATGGCATCACCGACTTGATGGACATGGGTTTGGGTGGACTTAGGGAGTTAGTAATGGACAGGGAGGCCTGGCATGCTGTGGTTCATGGGGTCGCAAAGAGTCGGACACGACTGAGTGACTGAACTGAAACAGTGAAAAATTTTCCCCTTAGCCTAGCAAAATTTTGGCAAGTTTTATATGGAAAAAAGAGCTGTAAGTTGGGTGAAATTATGACAAATGGTTCATTAAGAAAGTTTCGGAACATCTGCAACAAAGTTGGGGACAGTACTTTTAGTTATTCACATGATTTACAAACCGTTAGCATTGTGCACATAGTAATTAAGTTTAAAATGTGCTCTAGCGCTAGACTGTGTGGGTTGTAATCCTGACTCTACTATCAACTTGTGGTGTTACCTTGACCGGGTTTCTTGACTTCTCTGCACTTCCATCTTCTCATCTGTAATATAGGGATATGTCCCTAAGGTTGTTGTGGGAATTAAGTAAGTTAAAACACAGAACAAGCTTACCATAGTATCTGGCGCTCAACAAATCTTAACAATTAGTATGACTTGCATAGTTAGTAGTATTCTATAGTTTGAATTATGGGTCTCATTTAGAATTTAATCAAAAGGGGGGGGACCCAGAAAGAACTGTGCATGCTAAGTCACTTCAGTCATGTCCAAGTCTCTGTGATCCCATGGGCTGTAGCCCACCAGGCTCCTCTGTCCATGGGATTTCCGAGGCAAGAATACTGGACCGGGTTGCCATTTCCTCCTCCAGGGGATCTTCCCAACCCAGGGATTGAACCCACATCTCGAACACTGGCAGGCAGATTCTTTACCATTGAGCCACTATGGAAGCCCATGTGTTTGTGGTGTTTGCATGTGTGTGTGTGTGTATATATATATTTTTTGGCTATGCTATGTGGCTTATGGGATCTTGGTTTCCCAACCAAGGCCACAGCAGTGAGAGCATGGGGTCCTAACCACTGGACAGCTGGGGAATTCCAAAAATATGTATATTTTGAATTCTTAGAACATAAATGTGGACAAAATTCAAACTGCACAAACAAGCCTATAACGAAAACTCCCAAATTTCTGGTTAAAGGGGAAGTACTAAATATGCATATATGGCTCTGTACACTCCTAAATCTCCACTAAAATGATAGCACAGGATTATTTTAAGGGATAATAAACTCCAAAAAAGAGGAAAACAGGAGTGGAGGTGCCAAAAGCAAAAGCTAGAAATCAGAAGGATAAATTGTAATTTACTTAACAGATCATAGGCAGTGGATTCTAAGTGGACAGTGGGGATAGCTCTCTTGGGAGCCATTAGAACTTCCAAGTGCTCTTGAACTGGTGCCCCAAGACATCTCTAGAAGAACAGGTTCAGGGTGACCTTAGAAAACTGGTTGAGGTATGTTTGAGAAACAAACCCTAGATTCCTACCTTCGTGCTGACAGAAGGCTTATTCTCTGGTGAAGGTCTCTGAAATGAGGGGCACACTGAGCTGATACTGGATGCTGAGACCTTGAGTTCCCTTTCCTCTCAGATGCTGGTAGCCAGTCTTATCCCCCACCTCACACACACAAAGTAGGAGATTGGAAAAGACTTTTCTGGGGAATGGACCAGCCCATGAGAGAAAAAAAAAAAAGTCAAAAGTTACCGACATTTCATCCATGGAACAAGGACACTTGGGGAACAAGAAAAAGTTCTTAGAAACTGAAAGCGTAATAGGAAGAAAAAACTTACAATGAAAAATTTCCAAACCTGGAGGGTTTACCTTTATAGACAGAAAGCGCCCGGCAGCAGGAATGAAAACTGCCCAAGACCAAGACACGTCATCGTGAATGTGGCCATGACTAGGTGCGTGGCAGATGCTATGAGTTTCTGAACAGGAACCAGAGAAGGTCACATATAAAAAGGATTCGGAATCTGAAAGGTTTTCCAAAAAGTCAGTAGAACAATGTTTCCAAAATTGTGAAGGAAACTGAGTTCCACCCTAAAACCCTCTAACTATTGATTTGGTATGGGGTGGATTAAGAACGTTTTAAGACAAGGGACATCTCAAAGCTTCACCTGCCATGAACCCTTTCTCGGAAACTACTGGAAGAGATCCTCTACCTCTCCCCAAAAGAGAAACAGTTAATAGAATCTAGGACATGAGCACCCTGATATAAGCACTATGTGAAGACAATGCCCAGATGAGGGTAAGGGGAGAGTCCTAGGATAACAGCTGTGAATCAGGCCATGACAGCCATCAGCCCAGAATACTGGGTATGGTTGAACTGGATTAAGAGCAGGTTTAGATAACCAGGGCAAGGGCTTGTATGTATAAATACTAACTGCTGACCTGTCAGAACTGTGATAACTGCCGTATGAGCATAGGGGGAAGGGGTGGGAGATGGCACGTGTGTAGTGGGGGTGGGAGCTGTCCGTTGTAGGAGGTGATCAGATACTGCACTCTGCAGCAGTTGTTCAGAGATAAGAAGTAAGCAGCAGCAGGACTTACAAGTGGTTGCTTTTGAGGTCTGGGGAAGGGGAACGCTATGGGAAAAGGGACTGCTTTTGGTAAGCAGCCAAACTGAATTTTTGATATGAGAAATTACCTGAATTTTTAACAGATAAAATTCAAAAACCAATCAACCAATAAAAAGGCTCCCATTCATCCCATGCCCCTTCTCAGAAGCAATCATTTTTGCCCATTTCTGTGCCTGTCCAGGAATTTTGAGAAACTTTATTCATATGTCACAGTGGCAGGAAAACCTTAGCTATCTAGAACTCTTGGGGTGGCTGAGCTTTGCTAAGAAGGCTTAAGATGATTATGTGAATTATGGAAATTTTTAAAGGAAACTTTTGTGAAGTTTCTCAAATTCAGGACCTTTTTCTTGACAACTGTTGAACCCTGTTTCCAGGAGGACCTGGAGTGGTGGTGGTACATACAGAAGCTGATAACAGTGGTGCCAGAACTTGCTTTCTTGGAACATGTCCTGATTTCAGCTTGCTTTTGGACCAGATCACTTCCCCCAAATGGCCTAGTGATGCTTTTTTGGCTGTGTCACTGTCTAGGGCAAGGCTTCCTGAAGACTTTTGTACCAATGTCCCCTTTGGCAGTCTACTAAATAAAGCCCATGGACCCCTCCTCAGAATGTTTTCAAATAGGTTAAATAAAATACGTAGGATTACAAAGGAATGCAATTACACTGAGATACATTTCTTAAAATATTTAAAGAACATATTTATGGTAAGTAGTATATATATTTTATTATTAAAGCATTAAACAACAAGATCTAGTACGATAATGACTGCAATCTCAAAGCAATAATGAGTAAAAATTATATTTAAGGTAAGTGCAGCAACTGTAATGTCATCCGAAAATATCCTTGACTTCTACTGGTGACAAAATCATAGACTCTACTAATACCACTGTTTGAGGCCTCTATGCATAACTGAAGGGAGGGCTAAACTCTAGTCAGAGGTTAGTGAAAATAAAGATGTTACTTTTTTCCCATTCAGGTTCATAGACCCCTTGTCTAGAGCAACTGTTCTTTAAAGTGTGGGCCAGGGACTTCTGGGGGCAGCAGGTGTGGGGACCCCTTTTAGGGGTCCTTGAGGTCAAAATTTTTCAAAGTTATATTCAGACCTTGTTTGTCTTTTTCACTCTTACTCTGAGCTTACAGTGGGGTTTCCAGTGGCTACATGATGTGTGATGTTCCCACAGATTGAATGTAGAAGCAGGTATTTGAAATCAGCTGTTTTCTATTAAGCCAGATACTAAATAGATTTGCCAACATTTAAAGCACTGTTCTTCTCACAAATTTTTGGTTTTTTGGGGGGGAGGGTTCAGTTATTTTTATAACATAGGTTTCTGTGTTGACATGTAATGAGTTTATTATTGTTATTTTAAAGTGAACTTAGGAACCCCAATACTTTTTAAGCATGTAAAAGAGTCCTCAGACCCCAAATCTAAAAACCACTGTTTCACAGCAAGACAACACTTGCTATAAAATCACTGACCCAAAGACTGAGGCTGTTGTCATCATGCCCAGAAAATCATCATTATGTTTCCTTCTCCTAGTGGCCTCTGACTTGACAAAATACTATCTAGAGTTTCACTAGCCCTCAGTTAGGGTTTCTCAACCTACTGAAATTGTGGGCTGATAGTTCTTTGCCATAGGGGCCATCCTGTGTGTACTGTAGATGTTCAACAGCATCCATGACCTCTAGCCACTAGATGCCCTTAGCACCCTTCCCCAGAGTTATGACAATCAAACATGTCTCCAGATTTTGCCAAATATCACTTGGAAGGCAACAATCATACCTGGTTTGCAACCACTGTCCTAAGTGCACTCACAAAGGATAACCTTAACCTCTGTTAAGTAACAGACTCACTCTTCACATGTGCCCAATAAATATTAAAACTTCTCTGTGGGGTGAGAATTTCTCCCGTCATTCAACTGTTAAGTGGTGATTTTCCTTAAACAAACAAACAAAAAAAACAAATCCTCACTTTCCTGGATGGGTAGGGATTTAATGGGAAAGAAGAAAACCTGAATGAGATGAACAGTGAGCTACTCAAGAGAATCTGGGGCTTGAAAAAATAATTCAAACCCTGAATTCATGATCTCTCTGCTCTGAAATGGGCTAAGAACTAGAGGTATCTCTAAGAAGAGGAAACACTAACTTATTGGGGGGCAGATGGGTCTGCTTAGGAAAACTGGACATAAGTTTGCTTTGGGTCAGTGACAGAAGTTAATACAATGCACGTGGTCCCCAAAGAAAGATGGTAGCTCCAAGGGAGGACTCTTGACTGTGAGATCATGGAGAAGCCAGTTCAGAATAACTAAAGGGGAGAGCTTGCCTTTCGATTTGGTGGATAAACATATTTCGGGTAAATGGAAGAGGTTGGAGATGGAGCAAGTTACCACAGGTTCTACATTCTTCATAGAACTCCAGAGAAAGGTAAGACCCTCCAGATGTGTTGGGACAAAGGCCAAGATAGGACACTAAAGGGCGTATGAGGGTGCACACAGCCCAAGGCCAGCAGGGTCAACTCAGAAGGCTTGCAACCAGGTACAAAACTTGGGGAAAAGTTTCTTGTTATGGTTAAAGACTACACCAGATCCATGAGCAGACCTCATCCATATCTTCCTCAGGCCAAGTCCAAGTTTCTTTGTCTAGGGTCCCTTCTCGAATATCCAAGCCAGAACTGGATGGTTGAAGGAAAAAGGACTAGGAACCAAGAATCTTGTCAACTATGCCAGCTGTCAACAGATAAGCTAAGTGTGTTTTCAAGGAAGTGGTACTAATCCTGGAAGCCTAGTTGTTTTCATACACTCTTTGGCTTTTCAGGAAAGACTAACAGAAAGTCATTCTAACTCAAGAAAGAAAGGGACTGAGCTGATGTGCAAGAGAGGAACTGAGAGGGGAGGTGGGGACCAGGAGGTGGCCACCCAGGGTCTGGACCAGGTCTTTTGGGCCTTGCGTCTGAGAGTCTCTGGACCCTCACAAGAAACTCCCCTTTCGGTCCAGTATGGTTCCTGATAGAGATCTCTGCTAAAACCCCAGGGACAGTGGTAGTCCAACAAGAGCAGGTACTTAAAGACAGGCGAGAGAGCCAGAGCAAAGAGGGGAGTGGAAAGGAAGGCATCTGGGCTGGGCTATGGACATGCATGCCAGTTCAGGACTTGCAACAGAACTTTGCAAGGAGGGAGGGTCCTTTCCAAAGTCGGAAAATTCACCACCATTAGAAATCTTGCTGGAGACCTGATATCAGCTCACAATTTTCTCTAGGTTCTGAATATTTCATCTTCAGCACACTTCGAAGATTCTAGTAGCTTTAAAAAATTATATTTCTAAAGTATTGCCTACATGATAGGCTTTCTTTTTTTCATGAAATCCTTTCATTTACCTTTCAAATCCTGAATAATACCTTGGTCCATGTATCAGAGTAGTTAGGTAACAGTAGGGGCAGGGTGAACAACCTACAGTGAACATGTCACCACTGTTGCATTTCACTGGACATAATAAAACCACCAGTATGAATACACTCTGGTAGGCGAGCATTTTACACATAAAGTCAAACCTCTTTCAAAGTCTGGATGAGCAGCAGGTAAAAGATGGGTACCCTAGTTTTTACTTCCTCGAGACCCACAAGCATGACAGTCTGAGTTTAAGTGACCTGTGCATTACAAGGTATACCTAGCTGTAGAGGGTTCAGAGCAGACCAACACCCTCCTCCCGCTGTGGGGCATCACACAGTGGAAAGGGCACAACACTGAGCTCTGAGGACCAGAAAAGGCATGTGTTGAAGTCACAGGATGGCTACCAATGGTCACAAACCTCTTGGGATATCCAATGCATATGTGGATTTGCATGCCTATGGCACCCAAAATGCAGGTGTTCTATTAGCTGTGGTAAGGATACTTCTATTTTTATTTTCAAAAATCTAAAACAAAGACCTTCATATTTACTGTTTGGGTGGACAGAGGCTGTACTTTGCTTGGTCTGAGTTTCAGATGCTGCATGAGTGGCTGGAATGTCAAGGGATCTCTTCTCTTGCCTTTGCCTGTCTGATCCTGTTTCATGGGCAAGGGTTTGAGAGAGGGGCCATTACAGGCTGGTCCACTTTCCCCACAGTGTAACAGCATCACGTTTCTGTTTGCGCAGTTAAGTGGCTTTAACTGAAAATCATTTTAACAAAATGAAAACATCTCAAAATGGTCTTTTAAAAAGATTCTCTGTCATCTTCAGCACACTAGGCTGTAAGTGGATAGAAATCGTTTGGCCACCTCAGCAGAATTGAGAACCCCTGTTCTACGCAGGTTTCCTCCCACCATTAGATTACGGATTCTTAGAGAATAAGGAGGCTACCTTATCTGTGTCTTTGAACAGAGACGGCTTGGCAGAGAGATGTTCACTACATGTTTAACGACAGTGAATAGAAGGGGAAGTTCAGTGAACTTAAAATTGAAAGCACTACACTGTTCAATGCTTGTAGAGGAAAAATGCAGTCCCAAGCCAAAAGAACTTATCAACACAATGGATATTTCTTCGACCAAATACTTGATTTTAAATTAATAGGGAAAGGAACTTAAAACAATAGGAGAAAACATAAATATTAACAGGAGACAGGTAAATGTAGTGTTATGGGTAAATAGCTGAGGTTGAAGTTCAAGTTGTTGAAGGTTTTATTCCTCATAGAGAGTGAAGCTGGATACCAGCCACTTGAGTGAGGGAGCCCCAAAAGGGATGCTTGTGACCTGGGATGGAGCCTGGTGAAGTGAAGTGGGTCCCCTCTAACCCCCCAAGACACGGCTGCTGTTGTTTATATCGACATCACATTTCTAGTGCAGAGCTGTGAATATCAGCCCTCCAGGCTGTGACTTTGTACATATATTTCTATCTGTGCAGAAAATAGCTTGAGAATGACATAAAACAGCAAAATTCAGTTTCTTAATATGACTGCCCCTCAAATGATCTGCATATGAATCTCTATCTGGGTATCTACGTATAAAGATGCCAGAAGGATGCCCTTGAAACCAGTGTGGTAACCTCAGGGAAGGGAGTTGAGGTGGGGCAAAGGATAGGGGACCATTATGCTTCACTCTGTATACTTTTCTACTGTTGGGATCTTTTGCCACAAAAATACATTCATCTAGCACTTGTAATTTAAAATAAATTACATCTTAAAAGGAAAAAAGAAAGAAAGATATCCTGTGAGAGTTCTTAAAGAACCAAAGCCCATCACACACTGCTGCCACAGATTCAACCTGTTACAGCTGTTCTCCGTGAAAAAATAAAAAATAAAAAAGGTCACTCCAGGAATCAAGACATTTATTAAGAGTAACAAGAAAGGACCCACCTTTCTTATCTTATGGCATACAAAAATCCAACACCAAAATGTTATTAAACCAAGTTAGTATTATCAGTTAAAAATATGTTCTGCTTCCCATTATTTATGAAGCCCTATCCTTCTCTTTCTTACCAATTACATTCCCTATCATTTCCAAAATATACAAACTGTTTTCAATCAACAGATTTCTTTATTACAGCGTGCAGCATGCTTGTTACTGCCTCTTTTCTATATTGAATCCTTGATTGGACAAGCATTTTGAATTTAACACGGACTATGATTGCACATATCAAGCAAATTAAAGCTGCCAATCTCTTTTTGGAGACCATCCTTCATATACTACTGCTGAGGAGTGCCTTAAGTGTTTGCTTAGGAAAAACAGGGCAGGAGTGAAGAAATGATGGTTGCCAGACTGCCATGTGATCTAGCTACTCTTTCACTCACTCACTCACTCAGATTAGTGCTGTGCCTTTAAAACATATTTTTTAACTGTGACTTCAAAGCCATTCAAGTAACTTTCATAACATTAAGCGCTTTTCATAATCTTAAAAAAAGAAAAAAAGGACTTGATAAACTCAAAGGGTAAAAACATCAACAGACCAGAGAGGCAGGTGGACTCACGTGGAATTCTCTGATGAACTTCCTTTTGGATGACAGGGGCAGGGTGGCAGCAGTGGTGTTTTTCCTATTTCCCTCTCTAGAAAATGAGACTATACCTCTAGTACATTTAGAGCAGCTGTCTGCTGAGGAACATGAAGAGACTTTTCATTAAGAGGCACAGGAAAAAATGATGTTTCATTACCAGGCAAGGTTAGGACTCAAGGCTTACAGTCCAGTAAGCTGAACCGAAATGTTTTCCAAACTCGAAGAACAATGCAATCCTGTGGTTAAAGCAGACTTACTAGTTTTTCAAATGAGAACTATGTGGAGTAAGTATTTTACAATTACAAATTTAAAAATGCTATTTAAATTATTAAGATATACTTCAGTTAGACATTACTAAATATGGGGCTTTTTCGGTCTTTAAGCTATATTTGTTGTTGTTCAGTCACTGAATTGTGTCTAGCTATTAGTAACCCATGGACTACAGCACGCCAGGCTTCCCTGTCCTTCAGTATCTCCCAGAGTTTGCTCAAATTCATGTACATTGAGTCGATGATGTCATCTAACCATCATCCTCTGTCGCCCTCTTCTCCTTCTGCCCTCAATCTTTCCCAATGAGTTGGCTCTTCGCATCAGGTGGCCAAAGTATTGGAGCTTCAGCTTCAGCATCAGTCCTTCCAATGAATATTCAAGATTGATTTCCTTTCGGATTGACCGGTTTGATCTCCTTGCTGTCCAAGGGACTCTCAAGAGTCTTCTCCAACACCACAGTTCAAAGGCATCAATTCTTCAGCACTCAGCCTTTTTTGTTGTCCACCTCTCACATCCATACATGACTACTGGAAAAACCATAGCCTTGATATAAAGACTTTGTTGGCAAAGTAATGTTCCTTCTTTTTAATACGCTGTCTAGGTTTGTCATAGCTTTTATTCAAAGGAGCAAGCACCCCTTAATTTCAAGGCTGCAGTCACTATCCACAGTGATTTTGGAGCAAAAGAAAAATAAAGTCTGTCACTGTCTTCATCACTTCCCCATCTATTTGCCATGAAGGAACGGGATCAGATGTCATGATCTTAGTTTTCTGAATGTTGAGTTTTAAGCCAGCTTTATTTTACTCTCCTCCTCACCTTCATCAAAAGGCTCTTTTAGTTCCTCTTCGTTTTCTGCCATTAGGGTGGTATCATCTGTATATCTGAGGTTGTTGATATTTCTCCCCACAATCTTGATCCCAGCTTGTGAGTCATCCAGCCTGGCATTTCACATGATGTACTCTGCATATATGTTAAATAAGCAAGGTGACAATATACAGCCTTGACGTACTCCTTTCCCAATTTGGAACCAGTCTGTTTTTCCATGTCCACTTCTAACTGTTACTTATTGACCTTCATACAGGTTTCTCACGAGGCAGATAAGGTGGTCTGATATTCTCATCTCTTTAAGAATTTTCCAGTTTGTTAAGATTCACACAGTCAAAGGCTTTAGCATAGTCAATGAAGCAAAAGTGGATTTTTTTTTTCTGGAATTCTCTTGTTTTTTCTATGATCCAAGGGATGTTAGCAATTTGATCTCTGGTTCCTCTGTCTTTTCTAAATCCAGCTTGAACTTCTGGAAGTTCTCAGTTCATGTACTGTGGAAGCCTAGCTTGAAGGATTTTGAGCATCACCTTGCTAGCATGTGAAATGAGTGCAACTGTGCGATAAGTTCAAACATTCTTTGGCATTGCCCTTCTTTGGGACTGGAATGAAAACTAACCTCTTCCAGTCCTGTGGTCAAATGCTGAGTGTTCCAAATTTGCTGGCATACTGAGTGCAGCACTTTAACAGCATCATCTTTTATGTACGTGAAAGTGTTAGTTGCTCAGTTGTGTCTAACTCTTTGCAACCCCATGGATTGTAGCCCATCAGGCTCCTCTGTCCATAGAATTCTCCAGGAAAGAATACTGGAGTGGTTGCCATTCCCTTCTCTAGGGGATCTTCCCAACCCAGGGATCGGACCCGGTTCTCCTGTATCATAGGCAGATTCTCTATCGTCTGAGTCACCAGGTAAATAGATAAACTATATTAGATAGTTTCAGAAACTTGCTTCATTTGAATTGTCAACTGGAGAGGAGAGCACTGAGGAAAGAGCAAAGAGGACTCTTCTTTGGTATCTGTTTCTGCTAAGAACCAGAAACACTTAAGGAAAGGGTTCCAGATTCAGTTTTGGAAATGACGGGGGGAAAGTGCAAAAGCATACAGAGGAAAAAGAAAACTTTCCGTTGGAACCAGTCTTTGTGCTATTTTTAATGAAAGGATTTGGTTGGCTGCTCACTTTTTCTTTTCTCCACAAACTGTCAAAGTACAGACCATGACACATTTGAACTCTTTCAACCTGGCTTCTTGACTTTCTGAGAAGCAGACAATGGAAGGGAGTGAAGGTATTAAGGTCATGCAGCCATATTGTTTCATTCATTCATTCATTCGCTGTCAGGTACACAGGGAATATCCACCATCAGACATTACTGGGCACTGTGCTCAGGGATACAATGATGGAAACAACAGTACCCGGTCCTGGCTCTGAGGAACTCACATTTAAGAGGAAGACAGGTGCCTGGGAAAAAGCAGATGTGACAAAGTCTCCAAAGTGCTATGTGAGGAGGTGAACACCTAACTCTACCCAGAGGGCCAGAGGTAGTTTCCATGAAAGAAGCCACATTTGAGCTGGGAAGCATGATTACAGCTGGAGTGGAGAGACTGAGGGGAAATCAGAAGTTTAACTCTGGAAAGAAAACATATTGATCTTCCATTTACCAAGCTTGCCTTGACATCAGCATATGTTAGTGTTTTCCAATAATGGGCAGGCTTTTAGTTTATGTGCTTTGTGTATACAATTCTAGTACAAACAGCTTCTGTACACAGTGTACACTGATATCGAAGTGTCTGATATCCAAGCAGATTGGTCGGTGGGGGCACATATTCTCTACTGAGAATTTGAAGGAATTGAACTCTTCTTTTCCTAGAGCAACCTAATACGGTAGACACATTACCAGGTTACCTAGGTTCATTCAATTATTCCAGTCGATGTACTGATGGTCTTAGCGGTGGTTTTGGAGACGGTGGTGGTAACAGATGTTTCCAGCACAACAGCACAGAATTTAATTTAGAAGCAGAAAGGTCTGTTACCATCCACATGGGAATCACCCCAAGACTGAGTATTTGCAACAAGTGAAATAACAAGAATGACTCATAGAAGCAGCATCAGGAGGGTCCACACTGTGTGTGGCACAGAATAGGCACCTGGTCTAGGGAAGCCACAAATGTTATGCTCTTTTATTGATGCATTAACTGCTGAGGGTATTATGACCCTTTAATCATAGCCTTTTGCCCTTAGAAACTGAGGAATTACAGAATTACTCAGGGTGAAAATGACTGAGAAAAAGTGTCTTTCAAAATGCACAGTATTAATACAGTCCACAAATTAGAGTTACAGATTTCATAACAACATGTTGTGAAAAGTCCGAAGGATTTCTTTGCTGTGACCACTACCTAATTTCAACATTTCTTTTGTGCCTATTATGTGCAAGGCAGTAAGCTAATGTGACCTACAAACGCCAGGAAGGCATTTTATATAATTCAAGAACTTTAGGATATATGTAAGAATATCAGAATTCGGGTAGAAAATAGTTCTTCAGTTGTTTGTATTAAAATACTTTAAGGAATCTCCACACTGTTCTCCATAGTGGCTGTACTAGTTTGCATTCCCACCAACAGTGTAAGAGGGTTCCCTTTTCTCCACACCCTCTCCAGCATTTATTGCTTGTAGACTTTTGGATAGCAGCCATTCTGACTGGTGTGAAATGGTACCTCATTGTGGTTTTGATTTGCATTTCTCTAATAATGAGTGATGTTGAGCATCTTTTCATGTGTTTGTTAGCCATCTGTATGTCTTCTTTGGAGAAATGTCTGTTTAGTTCTTTGGCCCATTTTTTGATTGGGTCGTTTATTTTTCTGGAATTCAGCTGCAGGAGTTGCTTGTATATTTTTGAGATTAATTGTTTGTCTGTTGCTTCGTTTGCTATTATTTTCTCCCATTCTGAAGGCTGTCTTTTCACCTTGCTCCTAGTTTCCTTCGTTGTGCAAAAGCTTTTAATTTTAATTAGGTCCCATTTGTTTATTTTTGCTGCCATATGACCCAGCAATCCCACTGCTAGGCATACACACCGAGGAAACCAGAATTGAAAGAGACACGTGTACCCCAATGTTCATCGCAGAACTGTTTACAATAGCCAGGACATGGAAGCAACCTAGATGTCCATCAGCAGACGAATGGATAAGGAAGCTGTGGTACATATACACAATGGAATGCTACTCAGCCATTAAAAAGAATACATTTGAATCGGTTCTATTGAGATGGATGAAACTGGAGCCCATTATACAGAGTGAAGTGAGCCAGAAAGAAAAGCACCAATACAGTATACTAATGCATGTATATGGAATTTGAAAGATGGTAATGGTAACCCTATATGTGAGACAGAATAAGAGACACAGATGCATAGAACAGTCCTGTGGACTCTGAGGGAGAAGGTGAGGGTGGGACGTTCTTGGACAATAACATTGAAACATGTATATTGTCATATGTGAAGCGGAACACCATTCCATGTTCTATGCATGGGACGGATGCTCAGGGATGGAGCGTTGGGATTACCCAGACGGATGGGAAGGGAAGGGAGGTGGGAGGAGGGTTCGGGAGGGGGAGCACATGTGAACCCATGGCTGATTCATGTCAATGTATGGCAAAAACTACTACAATATTGTAAAGTAATTAGCCCCCAACTAAAATAAATACATAAAAATTAAAATAAAATAAAATATTTTAAAATGTGAGCCCTAATAACTATAATTGATTTTGTGAACTTCCTGGTATATTCAAATCTTTACTTATACTGAACTTACTAACAAGTATGAAGTGGCATATAACTATTCCAAACTTGGGGGTAGGATTGATTATCACAATATTGAGTAGCTGACGCTCTGTGAACTGCTGGATCTTCAGTAGAATCTACTCAGGTTTGTTCTTTCTGTCTAGCTGATCATGTTCAATATTTTGAAGTATTTTTTAAAAATTAAAAAAAATATTAAAACATCTCTAGGTGGGGCATGTACTCCCTAGCTCCCATCAGTCAACACATACATTCCTTGAGCAGGCACCCTGACATTTGATCCTTTTGAAGGGGCTTGACTTTACAACCTCTCCATTACATCATAATGCAGAAAGAACTTGATTCAATTAGCAATTAGGGTACACCCCAAGAGGAACAGCAGCACAACCTCCTTCAAACATCAAATGTTTTAGGTCATGAGATTTTTAGTGATGTGAAAATGAGTTCTGTACCATCAAAAAGTGACTGGCAGGGAGTTATTAGGTTGGAGGAAAAACTAGGTGAAACATTTTCCAAATGGTTCCAGATGGGATTTGGCTGACATAAAACACTAGCTTTCTTTTTAAGGAATTTTTGAAAAGGTTCTATAGATTCCTTATATGATTACAAACAAGAGTTCTGTATTATTATAAACTTGTCACTATTACTGGATTTCAGCTATGTATGACAGAATCTTAGTCTACATACTAACTCTATAAAGGACAGCCATTACTGAAGCATTACTAAGTTATTCCTCATTTGGCAACAGCTCTTTGAGAAATGTTAGAAAACTCACAGCATGGCAATATGTTGGGGAGTTAATAGAGACACAACAGTGGGAACCCATGTTTTCTGAGCCCAAAGCCTGTAAGTTCTCCACCAGCTGTAATCCCTAGAAGACGAGTTTGACAAAGATGAGGCAAGGAATCTTTTCAGAATACCACCTCCTGCCCTGTGTGACCAGTATGAAACAGGGTTGAGGCAAGGTGCTTCTTTTTCCATCAACATGAATTGGAATAGGACATGGCATTTAGTTTCTTAGCATATGTTAATATGCTGATATTTTGTTAGGGTTTTCTAGGTTGAGAATTTGTTTTTTGAACTGAATGCTTCTCACCTGAAACGTTGCATTCAAATATTTCTGATTAAATAAGTCTTTTTATGTGCATGTTTTGGGTCCACTTTTAATGTTGTTTTTCAGTCGCTAAGTCATATACAGCTCTTTGTGACCCCAGGGACTGCAGTATGCCAGGTTCTTCTGTCCTCCACCATCTCCTGGAGTTTGCTCAAATTCAAGTACATTGAGTCGGTGACGCTATCTAACCATCTTGTCCTCTGCTGTCCCCTTCTCCTTTTGCCTTCAGTCTTTCCCAGGATCAGGGTCTTTTGCAGTGAGTTGGCTCTTCACATCAGGTGGCCAAAGTACTGGAGCTTCAGCTTCAGCACCAGTCCCTCCAATGAATATTCAGGGTTGATTTCCTTTAGGATTGAGTGGTTTGATCTCCTTGCTGTCCAAGGGACCCTCAAGAGTTCTCCAACACCACAGTTCGAAGGCATCAATTCTTCGGCACTCAACCTTTTTTGTTGTCCAGCTCTCACATCCATACATCACTACTGGAAATACCATAGCTTTGACTATTTGGACCTTTGATATCTCAGCTTTTTAATACACTGTCTAGGTTTGTCATAGCTTTTATTCCAAGGAGCAAGCATCCTTTAATTTCAAGGCTGCAGTCACCACCTGCAGTGATTTTGGAGCCCAAGAAAATAAAATTTGTCACCGCTTCCACTCTTTCCCCTTCTATTTGCCGGATGCCATGATCTTAGTTTTTTAATGTTGAGTTTTCAGCTTTTTCACTCTCCTCTTTTAATACAAAATGATTATTTTAAAATATGGACAGATTCTACAATTCCTTAATGATACACACAATTCAAGAACTAAGATGACTCTGGAAGTCATTACTTTTTAAACTAAAAGGACAGGTTGGTTTTATATGACTGAATGGTGAAGAGAATAAATAGGGATTGTTCTTACCTAGCAGTAAGATTTTATGAAGTTACCATTACATATATTGAAACTTAAAACTACTAACAGCAGACATGGAAACTCTTATAGACTTGTAAAATAATTACACCCATCTCACAAACCACGTTACAAGTTTCCAATAGAGAACCACTTCACATTAGTAATAAGTATAAAGGCTGTATATACATGAACCACTGTATTTATTTATAGTATAGTAAATAAGAAGATGAAAGAGTGAAGGCCTGGAGAGGATGACCTCTGAGTCCCACAGATGTGGGTGGAAGAGCTGGATGTGCCATTTACCAGGTCAGCTACTCAATTTCTCCTAACCTCAGCTTCCTCTCCTCCAGTACAGTACTCTATGGTGTATTTGAAAGTTGCGAGAAGTGTGGATCTTAAGAGTTCCTATTACAAGAAAAAAAACTGTAACCATGTGAGGTGATGGCTGTTAACTAAACTAACTGTGGTAATCATTTCACAATGTATACATATATTAAATCATTATGTTAAAGCGAAAGTCGCTCAGTTGTGTCCAACTCTTTGCGACCCCATGGACTATACAGTACATGGAATTCTCCAGGCCAGAATACTGCAGTGGGTAGCCTTTCCCTTCTCCAGGGGATCTTCCCAAGCCAGGGACTGAACCCAGGTCTCCCGCATTACAGGCAGATTCTTTACAAGCTGAGCCACAAGGAAGTCCAAATAATTATGTGATAGATCTCAAACTTATACAATGTTATTTGTCAATTATATCTGAACAAAACTGGGAAAATCACAATACAGATCTGAGTTTTTTTTTAAGGTTAAATGAAATGCACATAAAGTACTTACTGTGATGCCTAGTGGATAGTAAATAATCAATACAATATTAGCTATGATTATTAGCTATTCATTTCACACCTATTTATAACAAAAACTCGAGCTGTTCTGTAATCAAAATTTGCCTAATATGATATCTGTTTAATGGTATTTACAATCATAATCATTATTGTATTATAGTGTAATTAGGTACAAATGGTAAACTGTTGGTGTAACTGATAGTAATTAGTTCACAGTCAAACTTTTTTTCCCTAGTTTTTCTCTTCTTTGTTCTTGATCTAACAAGTGATCAACATTATTATCAGCTGTTTCCCCTCATTTACTAGTGTGATTTTGACCATATCATCTATCCTGTATAACATTTCCCTTTCCTCTCTGTGAAATGGTAATAAGACACATTTTGTAGTTAAAATTAAACACAGTAAAATATAGTAAAGTATAAAAAGGAAATATAATATATATAAAGATGCAGTAAAAACGTAAAGATAACATACATACAGACATAGCAGAGCACCTGACACATAACTGATAAATAAGTCAGGTTTGCTTTCAGAGTTAGGCCTTAAGGGCAGTTTTGTGTATGTGTGACTTTAGGAACAATAGGAAAGTATCCTTTCTCCAAAAGTAACCCATGGCCTGGTTATGGTGACATTCCTTTAAGATAAAATAGAGCAAGTCAAGTTTGAAAATGCAAAGAGCAATAAATCACATCACAAATGAAATTGTGAGAAGTGCAAACAGAGAGGTTTTACAATATTTTAGAGGTTGGGAGGAAGGCAGTGGCAGGAGAGTTTTGGACACACAAGGGTCACCAGCCAAAGAAGATCAAGGAGGAGAGCAGAAACGGAACTGATAGAACCACAGACCAATGTTCCTGAGGTTATAGTTTTGCTGTATGAGGAAAGAAGTTGTGCAAAAAATGCATCTTTATGGATGCCCAATCACAAGGTTACAAAAGCAGTAACTAAAAGCAAGCATTTAGCAAGTACATCTGCTCTAAGAGTGCAGTGCTATCACACCATTAGGAAGTTGAAGATACCTTTCTCTGAACATGCAAAATACTATGGTCCCCTGAGGAATGAAAGCGACACAGTGATAGAAAGAAATCAAATCTCTAACTATGGTTCAAATCTCTAACTATCAAAGCCAAAGTAAAAGTGGTATGTCAGTACTAGAAAATAACTAGTTTTTTTTTAGGTTGTGGCTGTTATGGCATTACATACATATCAAACTGTGCCAGTTACAGCACAGCCTAACAAACATCTCTCTTGGCAAATACCTCAGATATGGTTCTCTTATTTTGTCAGCCATCCTAGACTTATACTGAGGGACAAATAAGAAACATTCCAAATCCTCAGAGTACTCATAGAACAGGTGTTCCACTTTTAAATGATCATCTTAGGAACCATTTTTTGGTTCTGCCATTTTATCCAACATCCTTCTATTTATTTTTTTCTCTCAAAGAAAGATGATCTCATAAGCATTGATCTTTCAGGTTTTATTTTGTAGCTTTTCATCTAATCTTTCTGGCATTGTCAACACATTGGGGTTTCTTTTCTCAGTAGGTTCACCCACCAACATCTGCAAGTGAAGGCTGGGTCCTTGTACCACCTCCGTCCCCTGAGAGCACCCACTCAAACACCTTGGTCCACCAGCATAAGGTACATCGCCAAGCAGAGGATTATCAACAGCAGGAATAGCTGTCCTGTAAGAGTTTATATTGAACTTTTAAATTTAGTACTAATGAAGAATTGATACAAGGCGGTTTCTACTATATCCTACTCTACTTAAATCTATGTACTGTGTAGCAACTGTCTAATAACTATTGAATATTTGAAGACAGAGGTGCTACAGAGATGGCAGTCATTAGATTAGGAGTTGAAAGCTGCCAAGTTACCACATCAATCTAGCTGGGCACTTTGTTTGGACAGCACAGTATTTCAAAAGTTTTTGAAAGTGAAGGCCTTTAGGGAAGGACTAGTGTGCTAAGCTAAGGCCTGGTAAGTTACTTTTTATCCCAAAAGACTTCAAAAGATTTTTAGTTTAGGGAGTTTGTTTTTCAGCAAGATATTCTGGCAGCAATTCAGTGTGTTAGTCGCTCAGTCATGTCTGAATCTTTGTGACCCTGTGGTCTGTAGCCCACCAGGCTCCTCTGTCCATGGGATTCTCCAGGCAAGAATACTGGAGTGGGTAGCCATTTCCTTCTCCAGGGGATCTTCCTGACCCAGGGATCAAACCTGGGTCTCCTGCATTTCAGGCTGATTCTTTACCATCTGAGCCACCAGGGAAGCTCAGTAAAGCAGCAACGCAGAGGATGAATCAAAGGTTTAGATGCAGTTGCAGTCCAGTAGAAATGTAATGCAAGCCACATATGTCATTTAAAATTTTCTAGTAGCCATGAAAAAAAAAAAACCACTAAAATCAGGGGAGGTAAGTTTTATGAATGTTTCATTTAAGCTAATACATTAAAATATTATTTTACTGTATAATCAATATAAGATTATGAATGAAGTATACTGAAGTATAATGAAGCCATATGCAACAGGTCTACAAGCAGAAAGACCAATAAAGATTTGTCTTGGCAGGGGTGGGGGGATGGGGTGGGGTGGTAGTGGTGGTGAAAGAGATTAACAAACCTCCAGTAAAACCTCCAGTTAAAAAATAAATAAGCCACAGGGATATAATGTACAGCATAAAAAATATCAATAATATTGTAATAACTTTGTATGGGGATAGAGGATTTATGGTGATTATTTCATTATGTATGAAAATGTCAAATCACTATGTAGTACACTTTAAACTAACATACTCTTATACACTATATTTCAATTGAAAGAAATCCTCATAAAATTTTCTTAAAAAAAAAAAAAAAGTCTAGGAATCCTGCTTAGAGGCTTGCCTGAATGAAGGCACAGCAGGTGAAAATGGGCTGGCAAGCTGCGGAATGGATTCAGAGGCAGAATCAGGGCAGTTTTGAAAATTCTGTGGTCAGGGAACCCAGGAATATACTGGACTGGAATTGCATAGAATGCAGATTGGGAACACTGCTCTTTTAAAATCACTCTTCAATTTTCCCCTTTCCCTACACTAATCTAAAATGTCTATTTTGTTTCTAATAATGGAATTACTTTCCTAGAAAATCTTGAGTTATATTTATAAAAACTTTCATTATTCACAATAGCTGAGATATGGAAACAATCTGAGTGTCCATCAACAGATGAATGGATAAAGAAAATGTGGTGTGTATATTACTTAGCCATGAAAAAGAAGGAAATCCTGTCATTTGCAACAACATGGAGAGAACTTGAGGACACTATGCTAAATGAAATAAGCCAAACAGAGAAAAACAAATATTGCTACATAGTGATTTGACATTTTCATACATAATGAAATAATCACTTATAAGTGGAATCTTAAAAAAAAAAGTCAAAACTCATAGAAACAGACAGTAGAAAAGTCATTGTCAGTGGTTAGGGGAAATAGGGAGAGATTAGTCAAAGGGTACAAACTTTCAACTATAAGGTGAATAAAGTCTGAGGATCTGATGTAAAACATGGTGACTATAGTTAGTAAGACTGCTTTGCATGATTAAAATTAGCTAAGCAAATAGAACTTAACTATCCCACACCCCTCAAATATGAGAGGTGAAAAGGAAAGTTTTTAAAAGTAATTCTTCCAATAGGGGTTTTAGAAAATATTTGTTTTATCACCCCTCCCCCATTGAGGACTTTCAATAATAAAGCTTTAAAAATGGCTTAGGTGCCTTTTGTTATTGAAAGCTGAAAAATAACAAACCGGTTGATCAATGCCAAGAAAAACAAATCTATGCATCCTGAACAAACACTAAACAGTAAGGAACATAAGATCAAAACGAGTATCTACCATCGTAAACAAAATAAAAGGCAAATTCAGACCTAAGTTCTCAAACAAAGAAGCTGAGTTCCCATAAAGCACACCCCAGGTTTTTCTCCCCATGCAGTGCTAACCGCACATGCGACCATGTTAGGGACAACGGGGGCTGCCTGGTGCCAGTTGTGCTGCTGAGATGCTGACAGGGTTAATGCCATTTCTTGATCTAACAACTGCAGTGGGACAAACTGCTCGAGCTCTTCCTGAGGACAAAGACTGGGTACTAATCATGCTCTGGATCTCTTGGGGGGGGTCTCCCCTTAGTGATTGTCATACAGGAAGGTGCAGATTAAATGAAGTTAAGAAAACTGATAGAAAAGAAAAGAGAAAGAGCGAACTCACAAATGTTCTTGCTCTTATGAAACTGAAAAAGTGCTTTTACAGTCTTTTGAGGGGACTAAGACTGAAGTAGCTAAGTGAGCAAGTGCCATGAGCTGAGCTGGTAATACTCTGATCACCTTCACCTGGGCCAGCCCGCCCTCTTAAGAAGAATAGCTCATTTAACCCCTGTGAGATAGGGGCGCAGTTCTGGCACTTGCTCTAGTTGAGGATGACAGCTATTCCGTGATTTACTGTGGTCTTCTGACCAATGAAGGATAAGACAATACTGCTGAATATGACAGGCTGAATTTCTTACAGATTTGACTGTGATGCTCGCCATATTTACTACTCGTACGAATCAAGCTGAGGAACACCTACCATAAATCAGATATCTAACACTAACAAATTATGCACCCATTACAGATGACCTTTGGAGTTGCTCAAGGTACAGTCACAATCATGCATTAAAAAAAGCCGCCTTTCACTGTAATGTGTGAATGTATGAAATTAAATGAGGCTTGCAATGTAATCAGTGTGGTTGGCTGCTTTAATATATTCCATTTCAATTTCAAATCACAAGCCGAGAGTGACGAATCTAATTTGATCAGTTGTTCACAAAAACACAGAAAAGCAAATGTGGATCTAGCAACACAGCCAGGTTTTCAAAGGAGTTAGCATTTTTTACTATCACCAGAAGTCATTAATGTATTTTTTTTAAAAATAGTAATTAAAAACAATCCCACACACAATTCTTTGCTCATCAGAAATTTCAACCCTCACATTCAAAAGATCAAAAGATATAATATTTAAGTGAAAGGTATATTTAATTTTTCCAAAGTCAATAACATATTTCAACAGTATCAAAAGAAAACAAAAATCAAAAGGTCTTATTTCTGACACTTATGAACAGCAGGGCACTTGGAATCAATGCAGTAAGTTCTCCAGCTCTGATTATTACTATCTAGCAAAAATTTGTATATGAACACAACTCTTGATCTCCATCCCTATTATAAGTGTGAGGCAATACAACTTACAAATTAAATTACTGTCACACTAGGTCTTTAGGTCCTCGGCAGCTGTTTAGCAGAGCCTGCAACAAGCACCATGGAGAGACAAGAATGAGGTTGGTGAGCCCAGTCACCCCTTAAAGCTGCGATGCTCTTCACACTCACCCTAATTAATACACAATTTTCAAGGCTTTAGCATTTTCCTCCAGGCCTGCATGAGATGTTTCTGGAAGAAAATCATGGGCTGTTTCCAGGAACCAGACACTTTAGGTAGGGGGGGGGGCCTTCCTAAAGGCTCCCATGGTGGAAACACAGTCTAGCATCACTCACCAAACAGTAGCCAGCATTGTACAAGTCTTAAAGTGGATCACGCCACTCCCCTATTCAAAGTGTTGAAGAGCTTCCTACTGTACTGAGGATAATATTCACACTCCTGACCCAGATCTAGCCCCTGCCTCTCTCTCCAGCTTCATCTCCTATTACTTCCCCCTCACTGGCGGGCCTCCAGTCACACCTGTCCCCCAGCAGTTGCAAGATGCTCCAGCCCCAGGCTCTTTCCTCTTGCCCTTGGTCTAGAATAACCTGCCTGCAGACTTTCCTATGGCTGGTTTCTTATCATTCAGGTCACCTCCTTACAAAGAACATCCTACCCCTTGCACCAAACCACTCCCCCCATTTTACCATTCTAGGAGGAGTTGTTATTGTCTGAAATTACTGTGTTTGTCTCTCTCTCACAGAATGTGCCATGAGGACAGACACCTTTGGCTATGCCTGGTGCATGGTAGGCCATCAGTAAATATTTGGTAAATCAAAAACAAACTCATATATAGTCACTATGGAGAACCATATGACCCACCAATCTCACTACTGGGCACATACCCTGAGAGAACCATAATTTAAAAAGATACATGTACCCCCCAATATTCATTGCAGCACTATTTACAATAGCCAGGACATGAAAGCAACCTACACGGTCATTGACAGATAATGGATAAATGGATAAAGAAGAAGTGGTACATATATACAATGGAATATTACTCAGCCATAAAAAGAAACGAATTTGACTCAGTTGAACTGAGGTGGATAAACCTAGAACCTGTTATACAGAGTGAAGTAAGTCAAAAAGAGAAAAAAAAATCATATATTAATGCATATATGTGGAATCTGGTAAAATGATAGTAATGAACTTATGTGCAGAAATAGAGATGCAGACATAGAGAATAGACTTGTGGACATAGCGGGGAAAGGAGAGGGTGGAACAAATTGAGAGAGTGACACTGAAACACATGTATTACCATATGTAAAACAGAAGACCAGTGGGAAGTTGCTGTATAACACAGGGAGCTCAGCTCGATGCTCTGAGACACCCGAGAGGGGTTGGAATGGGGCAGGGGCTCAGGTTCAAGAAGGAGGGGACATATGTATACTTATGGGTGATTCATGTTGTTTTATGGCAGAAACCAACACAACATTGTAAAGCAATTATCCTCCAATTAAAAATAAATTAAAAAAAAAACCCACAAAAAATAAACTCATAGAAAAAGGTACAGGACAGTACATACATGGTGAGAGGCACTGTGGTGACATAGGTGTTCAAGGATTTCTTTTTAAACAGCTAGGGAAGATGCCATAGAGGAAGGGTGGCCTGGGGTTAAAGTCTTTGGAGTCTGTTGGATCCCATTTTAATTATGGAACTATACTAGATTTAGATTACTGTCCTAGAAAATAACTTAGGCTGACTTCAGCATCACATGTGTAAAATGGGGGAAAGAACATCTATATTGCAGATTATTGCAAAGAGTAGCACAACCATACGTAAAGAGTCAAACTGTTCAGTAAAGTAATGAGGGATTTCATTTTTTTATTTACTTGACATTACCAACTACTACTGACAGATCCCCTTTAAATAAAAATAGCAAATTAATAGTAACAAAAATACGGATAAGTGTGGATATATGAACAGTCATTATATACCCTTGGAAACTAGGAAATTACAAATACAGATGGATAGGGATACAAATGGTACAATTTCTAGAGTTTCAGACTAAGTGATGGTTGATATCTCTAATAAACTTCTAATAAAATATAATACACATCTCATTTCTCTTTTGAGAGAAAGATCCAAAGACAAAAAACTACTAAAAAAACTACAGGGATTTATTAATTTACATTCAACTGAATAAAAGGTGAATATAACAAAGGACACGTATTAGTCAATTTTATTCTCCAGAGATGCTTTAGCCAAATCATGTCATAACAAAGACATCCCACAGCATGGCCTCTATCAGCACTGAACAATAAGTAGTCTTTTTCCTTCTGCTTTCTTCATTTGAGAAGGAATGAAATATGGTAGCTCATTGGGCACTAAATGTATTCAATGACACCAATCTTTTAAAATAATGAAAATCTCAAAATGCATCAAACACTTGAAGCAGTAAGTACTGATTGCATCCCAGAGGTACTTGCAACCAAGACTTCTTTGTCCCAGTAATTCTGAGGCTAGGTTTGCGGAATTAGTTGAGAAAGGAAAGACCACTAGGAAAAATATCAGTAACTGAGAAATATAAAAGGGTAGTAGCAAGGAGAAGGTGTTAAAAGTATTAAGTGATAAAAATAAAAGAAAACAGCAAAAGTAGACCCAGGAGACAGCAGTTTATATACACTGGTCTGGTATGAACCTATATTCAGTTCAGTTCAGTCTCTCAGTTGTGTCCGACTCTTTGCGACCCCATGAACCGCAGCAGGCCAGGCCTCCCTGTCCATCATCAACTCCTGGAGTCTACCCAAACCCATGTCCATCGAGTTGAGGATGCCATCCAGCCATCTCCTCCTCTGTCATCCCCCTCTCCTCCCGCCCTCAATCTTTTCTAGCATCAGGGTCTTTTCCAATGGGTCAGCTCTTTGCATGAGGTGGCCAAAGTATTGGAGTTTCAGCTTCAACATCAGTCCTTCCAATGAACACCCAGGGCTGATCTCCTTTAGGATGGACTGGTTGGATCTCCTTGCAGTCCAAGGGACTCTCAAGAGTCTTCTCCAACACCGCAGTTCAAAAGCATCAATTCTTTGGTGCTCAGCTTTCTTTATAGTCCAACTCTCACATCCATACATGACCACTGGAAAAACCATAGCCTTGACTAGATGGACCTTTGTTGGCAAAGTAACGTCTCTGCTTTTTAACATGCTATCTAGGTCGGTCATAACTCTCCTTCCAAGGAGTAAGCGTCTTTTAATTTCATGGCTGCCGTCACCATCTGCAGTGATTTGGGAGCCCAGAAACATAAAAGTCAGCCACTGTTTCCACTGTTTTCCCATCTATCTGCCATGAAGTGATGGGACTAGATGCCATGATCTTAGTTTTCTGAATGTTGAGCTTTAAGCCACATTTTTCACTCTCCTCTTTCACTTTCATCAACAGGCTCTTTAGTTCTTCTTCACTTTCTGCCCTAAGGGTGGTGTCATCTGCATATCTGAGGTTACTGACATTTCTCCCGGCAATCTTGATTCCAGCTTGTGCTTCCTCCAGCCCAGCGTTTCTCATGATGTACTCTGCATATAAGTTAAATAAGCAGGGTGACAATATACAGCCTTGACGTACTCCTTTTCCTATTTGGAACCAGTCTGTTGTGCCATGTCCAGTTCTACCTGTTGCTTCCTGACCTGCATACAGGTTTCTCAAGAGGCAGGTCAGGTGGTCTGGTATTCCCTTCTCTTTCAGGATTTTCCACAGTTTATTGTGATCCACACAGTCAAAGGCTTTGGCATAGTCAATAAAGCAGAAATAGATGTTTTTCTGGTACTCTCATGCTTTTTGATGATCCAGGGGATGTTGGCAATTTGATCTCTGGTTCCTCTGCCTTTTCTAAAACCAGCTTGAACATCTGGAAGTTCACGGTTCACATATTGCTGAAGTCTAGCTCAGAGAATTTTAAGCATTACTTTACTAGCGTGTGAGATGAGTGCAATTGTGCGGTAGTTTGAGCATTCTTTGGCATTCCCTTTCTTTGGGATTGGAATGAAAACTGACCTTTTCCAGTCCTGTGGCCACTGCTGAGTTTTCCAGATTTGCTGACGTACTGAGTGCAGCACTTTCACAGCATCATCTTTCAGGATTTGAAATAGCTCAGCTGGAACTCCATCACCTCCACTAGCTTTGTTCGTAGTGATGCTTCCTAAGGACCACTTGACTTCACATTCCAGGATGTCTGGTTCTAGGTGAGTGATCACACCATCGTGATTATCTTGGTCATGAAGATCTTTTTTGTACGGTTGTTCTGTGTATTCTTGCCACCTCTTCTTAATATCTTCTGCTTCTGTTAGGTCCATACAATTTCTGTCCTTTATTGAGCCCATCTTTGCATGAAATGTTCCCTTGGTATCTCTAATATGCTTGAAAAGATCTCTAGTGTTTCCCATTCTGTTGTTTTCCTCTATTTCTTTTCATTGATTGCTGAGGAAGGCTTTCTTATCTCTCCTTGCTATTCTTTGGAACTCTGCATTCAAATGGGTATATTTTTCCTTTTCTCCTTTGCTTTTCGCTTCCCGTCTTTTCACAGCTATTTGTACGGCCTCCTCAGACAGCCATTTTGCTTTTTCGCATTTCTTTTTCTTGGGGATGGTCTTGATTCCTGTCTCCTGTACAGTGTCATGTACCTCCACCCATAGTTCATCAGGTATTCTGTCTATCAGATCTAGTCCTTTAAATCTATGGATCATGTCAGGTTAATTTTTTTAGTATGTCAAAAATGGTCAAATGCCAGCAATTTTATATCATTCAAACAAACACATTTACCAAAGCACTTAGGATTCCTTGTTAGTATGTAATGAATGATATTCACTAAATCGTGCATGAATTTTGTACAAGTGTAAACTCTGAATGGCTTGTATTTGGGAACTTTTCACAGCAGTGGCCAAAATGGTTAACCATTAGGTGTCAGACTCCTTCCTTCATGGGCAAGAAATGCTTCTGTTTTTGTTGCTTCAAACTGCCAAATTTCTTTTATCAGCTGTTAAGGTTTCAGTAGGCATGCTCAGTTTCCAGAGTAAGACTGATATAAAAAATTTAAGGAAGGAGTTTTGAAGTGTTGAAATATTGCAAAGTCTGAATAAAGGGAAGATTCAAGAGAGTATCATGAAAAAATGAGTAACATGAACCTACTCCATAATGACTAATATTTCAAGATGCTCAAGAACACTGTCATGGCAACACAGGAATATATTTTAAAAATAACAGAAAGTGAGGATATTAAGGCACACAAATAAACCTGTCACTGCAGTGACAATGTATTGGTGAAGTGGGACAGGAAGATGAAAAGGGGAAATTTTCAAGTAAACACTCCAGTATTTAAAAACAAATGGTGCGTTTGGATAGCTAATGTGATAATTTGAATTACAGCATGTGGTATTCTAAAAAGGAGTTCCGCAGAGTTGCCCCTGTGCTAGAAGGTGATTGGTTAAGCTTGTTCCAGTACTATTTATGATAATAAAATATCCTCGCCTGCATTTATGGGGCAGGATGACTTTCAAATACAGTGAATATAGTGATCAAATTGTTACTGAGCAAGAGCTTAAACCCACTCCTAACTGCCTGAAAACTCTTTCTGTTAATTAGTCAGGACCAGCAAAAGGTAGTGTGGAAGGGGACAGCCCAAGTGAAGGGTTTAATTAACCACTGAGCAAAGAGTTGACATTTGCATCTCAATGCTGTCCCTGGTGATAAGCTGACCAAATGGAGATGAAGCCAATTGACAAACTATATTTTACTAATTCTAAGATGAACCCCCTCCTCCATGTTTTAACATCTTTAAAATCAGGATGTGTCTTAAATTGATGTCATTTTAGAATTAACGATTATGTTAATTGACAGAGAGGTTAGCTAATGGCCACCTTTCTAAAAGTCGCTGTGATCCAATTCAAACCAGCTAACCATCAAAGATTATGAATTTTCTTTCATGATTGTATAACCACCACTAGTATCCTAGAATAGGGGTCCCCAATCTCCAGGATCTAATGCCTGATGAGCTGAGGTGGAGCTGATGTAATAATAATAAAGTGCACAATAAATGTAATGCACTTGAATTATCTGAAACATCCCCCACCCAGTTGGTGGAAAAACTGTCTTCCACAAAATCGGTCCTCCACAGAATCAGTCTCTGGTACCAAAAACGTTGGGGACCGCTGGCCTAGACCATAAAAAAGACCAGGGAAGTAGACTGTCCTGGTCATCTACATTATTTCCAATGTTAAAACAGACCTCCAAGTATGTTCTTTATCTGGGTGAGGAATTTTTGCAGATTCTGTACATAAGAACCTTACCACTGGGACTTCTAACTTTGTTACAAAGAATACTACTGTGTATGATGCAGGGAAATCTATGCAGATACAGAAAATATTCAACGGATCTTGAACTCCTGGCAGAAAGAATACTTGCCACTAGGTAAGTAACTAGAGAAAACCTCATAGAAACTTTTTGATGAATTTTACTGACCATGTTGAGGTATGACAGAAAACAACAAAATTCTGTAAAGCAATTATTATTCATTTTAAAAAAAACATATAGTAAAAAAAAAAAAACTGTTCAATACAGAGACCATGTGATGAAGGAAAAAACAGAGTTCGTAGGGGTCTGTACTGCCCAACGAGGCAGTCACTAATCACATGTGACTATTTCCATTTAAATAACTCAAAATTAAAATTCTATTCCTTAGTAATACTAGCCACATTCAAGTTGTCAACAGCCATATGTGGCTAGAGGTTACCACATTCGACAGCATAGATACAGAACATTCCTCTCACTGAAAAAAATTATACTGGTCAGTGCTACTCTAGACTACCATTTGAAGCTGGGTTATATCTCAGCTGCTCCACTTAGCACCTGTGAGTTTGGACAAATTAATGAGCCTCACTAATATTTGGTTTTCTTGTTGGTGGATTGAGTATGTAATTGTTATCCTAACTCCCTGGGACACTGTGAGGATCAGAGTACCATAAAAAGGTTAACTGCTAGTAAGTTGTATATTTTTATGTGATTTGTACTTTATGAAGGTGACTTTAATCTTTCTGCATTTTTAATATGAGTTGGATGTTTTTTACTGCTTAAAAATCCCAAGTTTTATGGCCCCTTCCCTTTCTTTTCTTTTATGGCAAAAAAAAAAAAAAAAAAAAAAAAGCACACTTCCAGATATATTTAGCAAACAAATGCCTACAGTAGCCACATGAGTAAAAGGAATGAAGGGGGCTGAGGTGGGGTGGTAGCAAACTGGAGAACTCAAGTTCTATCTCAACTGCTTTAGCTGCTACTGGGCTCCAGCCAATTGTTGTCATTCAAGAATGTTGACTTAGTGTAGTCAGATACTGACTTTTGAAAGAAGCCCAGAAATTTGGCTTTTTATAAGAAATCTCCAATTTAAAAAATATTAGCAACTAATTAAAAATGGTAAATATTCTTCAGGCAAATTTAAACACATTTAGAGGTCATATGTGCCCACAGCTGTGCTATGTGACCTCTGGTTTCACATAGCAGCTACACTTCTTCTCCATCCCTGATTCAAAGCCTCAGGACACTCTTACAAACAAATGCATGAAATTTACTCCTCACTGTACCTCATGGTGAAGCAGAAATGAAATTCACAGTGTTGTGTACATATTTTATACAGATTACTATCCCCAGTATTAAAGTTATTTCTAGGTTACTAAAACATAACACTTAAGGAACTTCACTGGCAGTACAGTGGTCAAGACTGAGCTTACAATGCAAAGGGTGCAAGTCTGATTCCTTGTCCAGTAACTAAGATCCCTGCATGCTGAGGGGCAAAAAAAAAACAAACTACATATAACTTTAAAAACATACACGGGCTTTAAATGATTTAAGATTATAAATGACTCAAATTTAGAAAATAATTTATGTCCTCTTGAACCAAATGCCCAGAAAAGAAAAAAAGGAAAATGATACAGAAAATTACACTTTTTACTGTAATTAAAGAATATTTTTCTTTTTACATTGCTACTCCAGTGGAAAATTACTGGAAATCTGGGGAAGAACTATAATGCTTTATATAAAAGCCATAGGTCTCTACTGATGAATGAGCTGAGATATTAAAAAAAATTCCTAATTTGGAAAGCTTACTGCTATAAAGCAAAATAAAATCTTTAAATAATTCCCCCAGTAATTTAAATGCTGAATACTCAAAAGCTCATTAATTTTAAAAGGTTTCTGTACTATATATGGGAGCATACACAATTTTTTATTCCAAGTGTATTTAACTGTATTTTATTTTTATCATATACCCACCCCAAGGAACCAGCAGTTGCAGCCTTTTTATTCAGTTGATAATTCAAATATTGTTTCTAATACAAATGTATGGTTTATCATGCTTATTTATCACCAACTTGGTACACTTCATAATCGCATTACAACCCCACTGTGTACTGAATACCACTTACAGTTCAAAGTACTCAAGATAAGCACTGTTACTTTCAAGAGAAGATTGGCAGTAATTAAAGGTCTTACTTAGTAGTTGTTGGTAACCACGGTTTTTAAGGAAGTTTTTTTTTTTTTAAAGAAAGTAGTATAGATATATTTAATTTGGTAATTCTATTGTATTAATGAGATCTATTTTGGACACCTATTTTGGGGTTAAAACAAAGACGTGCCAAACTGTTATCAGTGCAGTGAAACAGAATGACATGGAAGTATTTTGTAATTCATCAATGAGAACCATTGAAACATCTGTGGACTACATAGCATAAAACTAAATCATACCCAAACACTAATAATAATAATAAAAAGAACAATA
The DNA here is from genome assembly GCA_024291935.2 of Okapia johnstoni. Classification (NCBI taxonomy): domain Eukaryota; kingdom Metazoa; phylum Chordata; class Mammalia; order Artiodactyla; family Giraffidae; genus Okapia; species Okapia johnstoni. The sequence continues at coordinate 19,768,945 of CM044305.1, read as the reverse complement.
GTACCTTGCACTTATAGACCTCCTTCCAGAGGAATTTCAGAATGCTTTTTAAACACATGTTATTTTTCCTTCTTTGAACAAATAAGACAACTAAATCAAAGGGTAATAATGGTTTGCCCATGCCACAAAGTGAGTCAGCGGCAAACCAGGAATAGATTTTCTAACTTGTTCATTCTCTTGCAATTATATTGTGCAATGATTACTCTGTTAGAGTGTATCCTGCACATTACACGCAAGACATAGGTTCTCTCCACATTTCATGTGGGCCTACTACTCCCCCCACTCCACCCCAGCTGATTAATAATAGGAGTGTTTACAACTGACACTGCCATCAAGATATACGCCTTCCTGCTGCATCAATGAGGGTCCTGTGGGGAGACAAGAACACAGGAGACTACAAGCCTCTCAGTCGCCTCCATCTCCCCACCTACACATAGCTGTCCAGAGATGGCCTCCAGGCATATCAAGATATCATGCTGCTGCTGCTTCTGCTGAGTCGCTTCAGTGGTGTCCGACTCTGTGTGACCCTATAGACGGCAGCCCACCAGGCTCCACCGTCCCTAGGATTCTCCAGGCAAGAATACTGGAGTGGGTTGCCATTTCCTTCTTCAGTGCATGAAAGGGAAAAGTGAAAGTGAAGTCGCTTAGTCGTGTCCGACTCTTAGCGACCCCATGGACTGCAGCCTACCAGGCTCCTCCATCCATGGGATTTTCCAGGCAAGAGTACTGGAGTGGGGTGCCATTGCCTTCCCCGCAAGATATCATAAAGACTGGTAAAATCAAAGAACAAATTTTGAGCACTGGTAGAAATTCAAAGATGGCAAGGTCATTGAAGAGCTAGAACTGTGAACCACTAGAAAAATCCACAAGCAAAATGGCCAGCTGCTATGATCTATATACAGGTTCTGGAGGGCACACAGTGGGTCTTGGCAGTGATGGTCCTCATGTGATGTCAATCCTTGGACTTCCTGCTTCATTCTACTGATAAGAGTAGGGTGTTCACTTGATTCATATAACCTAATGGTTTGAACAAAGAAATATCTAGTCTGGAATTTATGCCATTTCCTAAGGTGCATGGAATCACAGCTAAATTCTATTAGGAATTATCAGGAAGTAGGTAAATTTGGGTGGAAAATCAAGACCACAGAGTGAGGAGAGGGCATGGGCTAAATGTCTGATGAATGTATAGATGTATCTGGATGGAAAAACTTTTATCATACAGTTGCAGAGTATGATGGCAAAGAGAGGAGGGAGTCAGAAAAGTATTCTATAAACATTACTGTACTCTATAAAAAACAATGTATTATGCTTCTACACTAAAGTATTCTAAAAAACAGTCTCATACTATTTATTAGGTGCCTATCAGAGCAAGTTGCCACCAGTCACACAATAACGTATCTAGTGTGGTTCCCGTCCTCAGAGTTATAATCTCAAGGGGCAGTGCTTAAGAGCTGCAGGAGTTGGAGGACAAAGAGATCACCTCTAGCTGGGAGGCCTTATAGGATGAATAGAAATATCAAAAGGTAGAGTCAGGATTGAGGTGGGCCATGCAGGTAGGGAAAAACCTCACAAGCAGAGGGATGTAGCCATGGTGGAGTCAAGGCCTGCTCAGGGAGGGGTCTAACCTGCAGGTGCCATGCAGTTGCTATCTTAATGCTTTTAGGCATAAGGGGGATGGTCTGAAACCAACAGCATGAGATAAGGCTGATCAGAGACTCTTTTCTAGCTCCAAGACCCCAAAGTTGCGAAATGGGGCTAAGCAAGCTATTTGTCCTGCCCGGAGACCCAAGGTAAGCCCAAGTATGACTGTGGTGCCAAGACATGTCCTTCCAATAGCTTCAGGACTACCACCTGGTAAGGTAAGGCAAAGATGACAGGAGGTTGGAAAGGTCCCAGATATACCAACTGTGGAGATGCCCAAATGCCAGGGCTAGGATACTTCTTAGTCACCCATCTAATTTCTTTGAGGACTTTCTACCCTCCACAGTGGCCCTTTCCTACTTTCATGATATAAGTTAATGTTGAAAATAACCTGTGCGTCTACCACCAATTTTGCTGAAAAGCATTTATTTTATCTTCTTTCATTACCAAAAAACAGTTTCTTCAGCTTACTTTTCCCTAGCCCTTATTCCCCCTTCACTTTATTCTCAAATGCTATATTAGGTGATAGAACATCATAAATGACTCCCTTATCTAGGAAATAATTGATGTGCTTGATTTAATTTTCCTTTCTACTGTCTATTTAAATTGTTATCTAGATGCCACCCAATCTCTCTTTCTATATCAAAGTCAAACTTGATACCTATTTGACAAGAAGCAGTATTAAAGTCTGAAGAGTTTAACTAACTCCGAGATTCTCAATACTACAGATGTGCATCAGTCTCTGTGGGGCTTTTTAAAATACATAGTCACTGGGGCCCCATCTCAAATCTACTGAACCAGATGTTTGGTGGTGACATCTGGACACCTGTCATTTTAAAAGGTATAAAAGATACATTTCAGTTGTTAAGAAGTAACGTGCTAAAGTACACGATTAAGGAACTTGGTTTGGCCAAATTTCTACACACAAGTACAACTATTTTTTACCCTCCTTAGAAAACAGACAACAGTTATTACTGATAAGGGAAATATGTGAACAACATGGAAATAACTTGTGGATTATTCGTGTTTCAACCCCTCCCATTAGTACTGACAGTGAGAAGTATATGACAGCTATCACAATTGATTTTAAGCTCTTTGAGAGAAGAAACATGTCTTTTTCATACTGCAATCATCTAACAATTAAGAATGGACCATTTAAAACACATCTGGTATTGTGCCAGAGGCTAGGGATACAAATACAAACAAAAAACCATGGTCACTGAGAGGCTTCAGAAATCAATCAGATGTAATGAATAATAGTAATAATAAGTACTAGCACAGTGGTTTGGATAAAGTGTTATTCTCAGAAATAATAAAACCAAGTGAAATTCACTGCATGTTTACTATGTACCCAGCCCTATTCTATGCATTTTAGATAGCACTCTGTTTCTGTATCATCCCAATTAACATGAACCTTACAAGGCAGACACTATTTTCCTCCAGGCTGTACAAAGGCTATGCACAGGGTAGGTTACATGCCCCAAAGTTACTTATCTAGGAAGAAGTAGAAAGTCAAAACTTGAACTGGACATTCTCGCTTCAGAAAGTAGACTTTTAATACTATTTTTCAGGAGTCTAGGTCAGTGCCCTTGGTGCTCAAAAAACTCTAGCAGGAGGAAGGAACAAACAACAAATATTTACAGAGTGCTCCCACAGTGTGCCTGAAACCCTTCTCCCTAAGGTTCCTGAACACCACAGGCTAAAACCTATGATTGTTTGTACGATTCTTTTAAAAGCTTAGGCAAAAGACAAATATTATCTTTTCCTCCACTTCAGTAATGGGATCAGAAGTTAGGTTTCCATAGCTAACCCTTAAACAGATCCCTTCACGTCTCTGCTCTTCTAGTTCCAATGAGCTTACATCACTTGGGAGCCAAACTAAAAATGACATTTTCAGGACATTGCTTTCAAGAATTTCCCACATGTCCTAGCATGTTACAGTGACACTGCTGCAATGAGGAAGAAATTTTCTTAGAATTAGGTGAGAGAGGGGACAAATCTAAAGATGCTATTTCAGGTTGAAAGAAGGAAAAAAAGTTTCTTGATTCAGGGCTAAGGGTTGCTGCCAACAGCTTGTTGTTTTCAAAGATCAGCACACAAAAGTTTCACAGAGCTGGAAGGAAAAGATTTGGATGCTAAGTTATATGGGGGTTGAGGGGGGCATGATTCCCATCATTCCTTTGGGAGCAGTAGAAAAATAACAAAACCTCTATAAAAGAGATGAGCAAGTCTGCTGTGAAAGGAATGACCCCTCACATATAGGGAAAGCAATTTGCATCTACAGATCTCATTGGTATAAACGACCTCCTTCAAAGAGTGAAAACCTCAATGGAAAGCCACTATATACCCATGAAAGGCTTTGCCGGCTATTTGTTGAGCTGTATACAGACTAACAAACAGGAGTGGTTAACCTGGCGCACCATGCACTATAGAGATATTTTTTTTAAGTAGGCTTAGTCAGCTAATCTTGTTGAGATTTCTCTCATACTACTGATTTCTTATTCTCAAAATAAATTAAGAAGCTTCATTCAAAATTCTCTGTGGTCTACCAGCTTGAGTTTGTTGGGTGTCTTTGATTGTCTCTTGTCTTTAGATTCCCTGCCTTGTCTCTTTAGATTTTGCTGTGCCCTTTGGTATTTCCCGTTAGTCCATGTCTGGAATAGCTAATTACATGGTAGCATAATTCCCGCCCGTACAGCAAGGAATAGCAGAACCTTGCTAATTCACATCAATAACTGAAAGACTCCTGTGTAAGTTACTGAATTATGCAAATGAGCAATAAGTGAAGAAAGATGATTCAAAATTGTATTTCATTCATTTATTTTGACAAGTGTAGTTTAGTCTTAATTATTTTGAAAATTTCTTTGTAGCATACTAATAAATTTACTGTGGCACATTTGTTAAAAGTGATAAAGTCTTTACTAAGAGAGACCACTGGGTGCTCTGCTGGATAATTTCCTGAAGACAGGCTCAGTTCAGACCCTCTCTTTTATCTTGGATTTCACTGACTTTTCAGCAACTATTTTTTTGTAAGATAATATATAACATACCAATAAAACACAGAAATAATTTTAGGAAAAAACATTTACTACATAAAACAGGTCCTATGTATATCTAAACTTTCATCATGATGATAGTTAAAAAATTAATCATGCTTCAAGAAAAACACTTTTATGTTCTTTGGGCATAATGCTAATAGGATTTTATTTTTATCTTTTACATAAAACTAATTCAAAAAAAAAAACCTAATTCCATCTGTCATTCATCTTTTTAATTCCTATCTCTGATTTCTGTTTTGTTTTGTCTTGCCATACTTCTTTTAAAGTTAACGATGTCTGTTTTAAGGTAAGTGAATATATCACAGTATGTAACATTTTCATGTCAAAATACTTACATTATTATATCTAAGCTAAAATATTTAAGATAGGAAAACACTTTGATACACTTCTGACAGATGAATCTTGCAGGATGGAGTCAACTTCTTTCAAAACAGCACCACTGGTTACAGTGGGGAGTGAAGAGCAAACAGCTTTCCAGCTTCCAGTCTTGGGTTTTAAACTCCACATAGAACAGCCTCTTAATAAGTTCTTTTTGACTAAACCTCCAATTCAAATGTGTTTTAAAAATCATCATGCATTTGTCAACTGAGGTTCTTTCATTTATAAAAAGCTAGATCCGCAATAGATCACTTAAGGAATAGAGGGAAAGACAAAACTTAAGTCCCAAACTACATGCTAGCATCTGGCCTATTAAAATCTCATCTGCTCTTGAAGGCCCAATTCAGGTTCCATCTCCACTGGAAATCCTTCCTGGAGCTAAACGTGGGGGGAGCCTGCAGCACTTCACACCAGCCCCTCTATTTGCCTTCAGGTCAAAGTTTCCCTACTTTGAGCAGGGCAGCTGTGACAGTGCACTCAGAAGGCTGGACTCTCACACCCTGCAGCTTTGCTACCTCAGGAGAGTCATTTAATCTCTTTCAGGTTATTTTTTCATCTGAAAAATGTTACTTTAATAGGTAATGTAGAAGACAATGGATGTTAATGATCTCCATAAAATATAAAGTCCTTAAAAAAGTAGGCACTTAGAGGGTGAATGCTTGAATAAGAAAATGATCAGAAGTATTGTAACCTCTAAAACAGGAGCAAGGTCTTGGTTGTACCTGGGCCCTTTACATACCACACAAGGCAGAGACTCGACAAACACTCATGGAATGAATTTTGGTGGGATGGAGTGTGAAGCAAGGAGAAACAGAGAAAATGAGACTTATAAACCTGCTTTGGTGATTTTACTTGTGGAGTTGGCTTTTATAATAATTTCTTAAAGCAAGAAAAGTATGTCAGTATCTAAATTGGCCTGTAAACCTATTTTTTGTGTGAGCATAGCTGATTCAAGCCTTAAAGCTCTAAACGATGGTACTATGGTGAATAGGTTTCCCAGGGCATTTACACAGGGGAGAGTGTAATCAATGTTAATTTATTTGAACTCAATGACAGACTACTAATTCTGTCTAGTTACTGTCCTGCTGGCCACAAGGTAAGAGAATGCTGATGGGCCTGAATAAATTCATGACAACTATAGAAAGAATTATTCTAAGACTGTGTCAAACTGATGATGGGTTTTCTTTCTGTATGAGAGTTTGTATTTATTATATGAACATAACAGTGCAGCATAACATAATAAATGGATGCTGACTAATCACATGCAAAACAATACCACATCTGGGCCTGAAGCTACTGAGTAACTGAAGATATCACAGGGATACAAGTAAACTTTAAAAGTTACAGTTGAAGCCCTTAGACAATTATGGAAAACTTAAAGGGTTACAGATGATAATGAAAACAAAGTCAGTTTTTGTGAAAAGCAAGAAAGCAAAGCAAATCAAAACCAAACACACAAAAAACCCCAGTTGCTTTAAATATTAAGTCAAGTTAAAAATTAAATCTGTACTGCAGTCAGAAAGGTGAGGGCCAAGCAAAAACACTTCACTTTTAACCATTAGAGGCTATTCTGATATGGCACATGCAATTGGTAAAAAAACAAAAAAAAAATTAAGAAGATGCATGAAAGGCAAGTGCTGTCTCTCATAAACATAAAAGGAACATAAACACTTCTGAGAAGAAACGTTATCACCACAGAGATAAGGCAAATATGAAATGATGGAGACATTAAATTCTGGGCTAAGTAAATGGGCAAGATTCCCAAGAGGAAAAGAATATGCAATTTAAAAATAATCCCGAACTACTAGAGAAAAATACCAGAGTCAGAATGAACTTGTTTAAATCCCAAATATCTCTGAGAGCATGAAACAATTCTGGATGACTTTAAATCCTCTAATTTGCTTGAAGCAAATGGGACTAGTGTTTGCATATATTTCATTGACTTTTTTTGTTTAAAGTCACATTTATTACAAATTTTAGTTGGTATTAAAAAGTCATAAAGTCAATAGCTGATAAAACCACAAAGGGTGCTTCTTTAGAAAGATTTAAGAACAAAAACAACAACAAAGGGAATGCAATATGCTTTTAAGACTACAGACTTTTTAATATTTAAAACTGCATTTTTAAAAGAAGTAATGTTATACATTTTAAATGGCTGATTCAATACATTTCTAGCAAAAAGCACTAATTTTGAGAGGAAGAAAATTTAGTTTAACTATATCTAACCCAAGTGCTTTATTTAGGTCACGTTATAACAGATTACTATAGATGTTATACAAATATTGATAATTCAGTATTCCTGAAACTTAGAGTACATTCTATCTTGATAGTTAAAGGATCTACTCTCTTCTCTGCCATGAGTATTATAAGCCTTTTTCTCCTAATTAATCTGCAATTAATTCAACCAACCTCCAATTAGTCTTCTACAACATTACCCTACTTAGACAATAAAGCAGTCTCCAGACTGGCTTTAAAACCAGGGCTAAAATAGACTCCTACAGACCAAAAATGGTTCTGAGATTTCTCTTTGTAGTATAATTTAGATGTCATATCTAATTTGCTGTCATGACTATTGTTTCACTGTGCAATTTGTATGTCGCTTTGAATGGTAAAGACATCAGAGCTTTATTGAATTAAACCTTCTGTCTTTATTTAGGGTCTGATGTTACATGTTTATGCGTGTATGTTTATGTCTCAAAAGCTCCTTTTGACATCAAGTAATAGTAGAAAAGGATTATGCTTTTTTGATATCTTTGCTCCCAACGTGGTAAATATAAACACAAATGGGGGGAGGTGGTGGTGGTGGAAGCCCTCTTTAAACAAAAGAAACAATTTTAAATAATAATAATATTATCGTTATTATTATTTTAAAGACTGAGATAGCTAAATAAGCCATTCACATTACAGAATCATAGAGGGCCTGGCTGTTTTATAACCTTAATGCCTTGACTGTCGATTCTATTAACCAACTGTTTCCTAAGAGTTGCCTTTTTTATTGATAGATTTTGTGATCTACCTCAAATATAAGATATTATTCTTATCACAATTCCATAAACACAAAGAAATGCAAATGCTCCCTGGCTTTAATTCATAAGGAACAAGGGCCATCTTACCTAGATTGCAACACTCAGTTTAGTGTTGGTCTGTTTGTAACTGTCCTTCTCCCAGCCTTTGAGTTCAAGTTCTAACCTAAAGTCAGAACTAAGACTCACCATGGAAAGCCTCCCAGTAGACCACTGGAATAGCCTTTTAAGTAATTTTTAGTGCATGAAATTTCATAAAGTTTTTACTAGATAATTACACTTCCTGATTTTGTAATTAGTGGAAGTACATGCAATTACATAATAATTATGATAGTAATTACGTAATTAAGATGTATAATTATGTAGTAAAAAACATCATGGAAATAAAACCATCTACTGTGTAAGCACAATACATTTTAAAAGTAAATTCACTAGCTCAACTGTTTAAAAATACTTTTCTTCAAAATAAAGTGATTAGCTCACATTATCGTCTAACTGCTTGAAAATGGTTTAATATTTTTTCCTCATTGGTGATAGAAGTATATATATTTAAAGTACATGAAAAAAATCTTAGGTTTTTCCCACTTTCAAACACTTGAAAATGACAGTATGTTTTGCAAATGAAGACCATCGACCATAGCACCATCACCTAGATAATGCCCTTGCTTATGCTGCTATACTTGTCAAAAGAGACAAAGAACTTGCCCACTGAAAGGACATACTAGGAAAAGATTTTATAAAACTCGTAACGCATTTGTAATCACATCATGCTTGTGAGCTCATTTCTACATAAAAGTGCAAAACTTGAGTGCATATTTACAGTGGGCTTAAAGAAAAGGCATACTATTAGAATCCAGAAGTTTGTTGTCCAAATATACAGCAACTTTGTCATATACAACTTTTGCTATCCTAAAGAGGATGACATAAAATATACAAAGACATCTCCACTACTGGCAAAGCAAATATGGTGACAATTTCCCGGAAAATGTAGTTTTTCTTCTGTCACACTGTAAAGTTGTCTTTAGTTAAACAACGAAACAAAAACAAAACTGGCAGTATTCAGAGAGAAAAGCAAAGCAGTATGAAGGGGTTCCAGTCTGCCACAGGAAAACATCAACTTTGTCACTCTTGTATTGAGCATAAAAATAGAACAGGAAAGTCAGCAACAGTAGGAAAATTCCAAAGTAAATTTTGTAGTACCAAAATTAAGAAATACAATCTTGGTTTCACTTCAAAAAATTCTAGTTCAATACCTTGAAATCTTTACAAGCATGCTGAATCAAGGTTGTTATGAGGCCCAGAATGTGGTGACTGGGGGAGACTGTACTCTGGGCATATACAAAGTGGCCCTTGTATGAAGTGGCTATAGAGCTACATTCCAGTTTTCTCTTTTATAAGCCACTTATCTTGAGAAGCTGAAAGCCATTTTGAAAATCTTAATTTACATCTCCCTTGTTCCATCTAGTTAAGAAGAAAAAAAGTAGAAGAACTCATGCTTTCTTGCTTTTTCCCACTCTCCTAGTTCTGCTAAGGCTACTACAATTTTAAGCTTAATTACAGAATATACTTCAGAAGACAAGGCTGTCATACCAATTCCACCTCAAACCTGGCTAGGCCTTCTATATTCTACCCATTTGTCATTTTAAAGTTTTGCCAAAAGGATGCTCCCAATCAATGGATGAATAGAATGGAAGTAGGCTTTAGTTACTAAGAGGGGAGAATGTCTTAAATCAGTGCTTCTCAACATTTAATACGCCCAGGAATCACCTGGGAATCTTGTTAAAATGTAGATACTGGTGCAGGAGGTTTGGGGAGGACCTGATAGTTTGCATTTCTAACAAATTCCCATGTGATGCCTACGCTACTGCTATACTGATCACACTTTGAGTAACAAGGTGTTAGAATTGACATGGAAAATAATGCAGGGAGAAAAAAGCTGACCTGGGTTTGTCGGTATGTTACTTTTTCCCTCAACTGCTAAATTATTGGAAGCATTATTTCAAGTTAAATGAAACATTTCTTTGTAAAATTTCCACTCTTATAATTTGCTTCTTGTTACAAAAGCAGTACATGTCCATCTTATATAAAGGAGAAAATAAAAATTATCCATAATCCACCCAGAGATAACAGCAGTAAACAATTCTAGTGTTTCTTACCAATTTTTCCACCATGTATATAAACTACACATTAGAATCATAATAGTTACTTACTTTTGGACTTTAACCTTATATTATTAGTATTTCTCTAAGTCATTAAACGTTGAAACTATGTAATGTCTAACAACAATGAGGCTCCCCTCCCCAAAGCTCAGGGTTATATGAGCCATTTTTTTCTATCATCAAAATTCTTTGTTTCTATAATCACTCCCTAATCATAAATTGTTCTGAACTACCATGTTAGTGTCTCCCCTGATAAAAAAAAATTCACTTAAACTAATGAAAGGAATGGGGTGGCAAGAAAAAGGACCGCCCCGCTCCCAAAGCCTCAGATTTTTTTTTGCCTGCAGAACACAGCATGTGGGGTCCAAGTTCCCACCAGGGATGCAGCCCATGTCCCCCACAGTGGAAGTGTGGAGTCCTAACTACTGGACCACCAGGGAAGTCCCATCAGATCATATTTTATCCGTAAGAAAATGAAACAAAAGGAAAATGGACTTTAAGCTGCCCATTTCAAAACCGGTTTTTGTAATGAAAATTGTTTTTCACAATTATTAAAAATATAATTTATGAGCAAATTAGTGCTTAAATGAAATTCTACCTTTACTTTCCATGTATTTGGTAGGTATGAATTGTTTTGTTTGTGCTCTGGTATTATTTATTAAAAACACAGAAAAGGTCCATTTCTAAAATTCAGTGGAATAGCCCATGGGCTTTAAAAAGTGACATAAGAACTGAATCAGACAGGGTGTCTGACACAGCCTTGTGAGGCTTTAACAAAGTAAATCCTAAGAATGCCAGCTGGCTTAGAGAGGACTCCAGTGGCTCTTTGCTACTTGTATTTCAGACTTCTGGCAATGATATAACTCTTTTGCTTTCTCTTTAGCAGTTAGGAATAGTAGAAATCCTTAACATCAAAAAGGGAGCTGTCTTAAGGCCCTCAGAAAACTCCAAATTCCGATATGCACTAAACCATATAATTTTTTCCATACAATTCTTATTTTCTGGCAAAAAAACCCCCACAAAACCCCCAAACACATTTTCAGACTCCTTAGCTTTTTAGTATTAGTTGTTATCTCTCTTTGGGGTCCCTACTTTCCACAATGTAATACCACTTCATGAGTGTAACTATTTGGCTGATGGCGAGCAGAGAACAGGACTCTGTGGCAGTGTGGATGAGGGGCAGTCACCCAGGCTCACTCATTAGTTAAGTGACTTGACATTCTTTTTATTCAATTCAAATTTGGCATCAGCAAAATGAGAGCTAGGACATCACTCAACTTCAGTTTCACTTGCAAAGAGCTGAAATGACAGATATTAAATCTGAAAATGTCAAGGAACTTTAGTGACATTAATTTATGGCACATATGAACCATGTGAGCAACACATGTATTATTGTATGGTTTTAGAACTTTCCAACACACTGCCATCCATTTCATCACTACATTCAACTTCTTCATCAACCTAATGGGGCACGATCCACTGCTACCTCATGGGGCTGCTGTGCAGATCCATGCTGGACATCTGAAAGAAGATGAGAGACTATATAAAATACCATACATAGGGCTAGCGTAATTCTGGTGACATGAACAGAAACAACAAATGCCTACAGACTTGACCATCACGTATCAAGGAAACACAAAAGAAGAGCAATGGTAACAAGAAATGGAAAGTTTAAGAAAAAAAAAACAGTAAAGCAAGGAGGTGAGAAAAAAGCTCGAGAGGGGAAGTCATTGGGAATTTGACCATACTGAGAGAAGCAAGGAGCACAGCCTCTGAAAGGGACTGTCCAGGAGGCTGTGGCCCTCAGGCTGCCCATGGCCCTCTGCAAGAAACAGGGGTGACCTGAACAATAGTCTTTCTAGACCTAAAGAGACTTCACTGAGAAATCAGTCTTCCTAATGGGTGCTTTTCAAAAGTCCACAGGTAAAGCACCATCCTTTTGCTAACATTTATGCTGTAGCTTCATTTCTTCAACACAGAGTCCTAAATCCTGGTATCCATATTCTGGCAGAGACAAATGCAACATGTGAAAATTTCACCAAGAAGACCGTGTGTTATGGGTTGAATCATATCTCTTTCACTCCTAAATTCTTATTGAAGAGGGGTTAAAGCCCTAACCCCCATTACCTCAGAATGTGACAATATTTGGAAATAAAGCCTTTAAAGGGGTAATTAAGTTAAAATGGGACACAGAAAGGTACAGAGGGAGGACCATGTGAAGACAGGATGAAAATAGCCATCTACAAGCCAAAGACAGAGGCCTCAGAAGAAGCAACCCTTCTGATATCTTGATCTCAGGCTTCTAGCTTCCAGAACAGTCTGGAAATACATTTTGTTGTTTAAGGCATGCAGTCTGTGGTACTGTGTTATGGCAGGTGCAGCAGACTAACACACTATCCTACTACAAATAGCTGACATACAGAATAAGAGAAGATAAGAATCCGGTAAGACAGAACAGGAACAAAGAAAGTGGTTTTTCTGTTTTTGTTTTTAGGAATAAGGAAAAATCAAACATTAAAGTGAAAAGGCAATTAGAGTTCAAAAGAATAAAAAAACAAGCCACAGACTGGGGTAAAATATCTGCTAGAGACACATTTGGTAAAAGACAGTTATCCATCAGGGTCTTAAAGTTTTCTGCATACAGGTCTTCTGTTTCTTTGGGTAGATTTATTCCTAGGTATTTTAGGAGAGGGTGAAACGAATAGAAAGAGTAGCCCTGAAACATATACATTTTGATATGTAAAAAAGATAGCTGGTAGGAATTTGCTGTCTGACGAAAACCAGGAGCTCAAACTGGGGCTCTGTGACAACCTAGAGGGGTGGGATGAAGTGGGAGGGAGGTTCAAGAGGGAGGGGACATATGTATACCTATGGCTGATTCATGTTGATGTTTGACAGAAACCAACACAATATTGTAAAGCAATTATCATCCAGTTAAAGATGAATAAATTTTAAAAAAATGATGTGATTAAAAATAAAAAGGTTATCCAAAATATACAAAGAACTCTTAGATAAGAAAACGAACAACTCAATTAAAAATTGGGCCAAAGAAATGTCACCAAAGAAGATATATGAATGGCAAATAAACATGAAAAGATGTTCCAAATCATATGCCATTAGGGAAAGGGCAGTTAAAACAATAATGAGATGCCACAACACACCTATTAGAATGGCCAAAATACGAACACTGACAACACCAAATGCTGGGGAGGATGTGGAGCAACAGGAACAGCCGTTCACTGCCCAGTGGAAAATAACATGGTATAGTCACTTTGGAATTCAGTTTGTCAGTTTTTTACAAAATTAAATATCATATGATCTAGCAATTTGTTCCATGGTATTTACCCAAAGGAGCTGAAATTTTATGTCTACACAAAAACCTGCGCGTGGATTATGTTTACAGCAGTTTTATGCATAATTGCTGAAAATTGGAAGCTACCAAGATGTCCCTCAGTAAGCTAATTGACAAACTGTGATACATCCAGACAACAGAATATATATATTTTTACACTTTTTATGTTGTCTTGTATAGCTGATTAACAAACAATGTTGTGACAGTTTCAGGTGAACAGTGAAGGGACTCAGTCATACATATACATGTATCCATTCTCCCCCAAACCCCCCTCCCATCTAGGCTGCCACATAACATTGAGCAGAGTTCTCTGTGCTGTACTGCAGGTCCTTGCAGGTTATTCATTTTAAATACACCAGTGCATACATGTCAATGTCAATCCAAAACTACCTAATTATCCCTTACCCCCATCCTACCCCCCAGCAACTATTTACATGTTTTCTAAAAGACAAGAGAATATTTTTAGTGCTAAAAATGAAATGAGCTACCAAGTCATGAAAAGACACAGGAAACTTAAAATGCATCTTAGTAGAAAGAAGCCAATGTGAAAAAGCTACATCCTACATGATTCCAATCAAATGACATTTTGGAAAAGGCAAAACTATGGAGAAAGCAAAAAGAAAACAAACAAAAAAACCCAGCTGCTGCCAAGGGGTAGGGGGGAGAGAGGTGACTAGGAGAAGGACAGAGGATTTTTAGGGCAGTGTCTGATACTATTAGGTTGGGGCAAACATAATTGTGGTTTTGGACCTTGACTTGTAAATCATTATGTGTGTTAGTTGTGCCATCATGTCAGACTCTTTGCAACCCCATGGAATGTAGCCTGTCAAGCTCCTCTGTCCATGGAATTCTCCAGGCAAGAATACTGGAGTGGGTTGCCATTCCTTCTCCAGGGGATCTTCCCAACCCAGGAACTGAACCTGGGTCTCTTGCATTGTAGGCGAATTCTTTACTGTCTGAGCAACCAGGGAAGCCCACTTAAATCATTATAACTAGACTCAAACACATCTTTATTAATGAAAATAGGAACCACTACAATCAACACATTTTTGCCAAAGAGAAATAAGTTTGTTTATTCCTGTAGTGTAAATATCCATGCTTCAGGACTTGACGAACTCTTGGAAAGCATTTTCTGCTGGCTGTGGAAGCATTTTCCCTGCAAAAAGTTGTTGAGATGCTTGAAAAAGTGGTAGCTGGCTGGTGAGGGGTCAGATGAATATGGCAGATGAGGCAAAGTTGTTCAACTTTTGAAGCAGCTGTGCATCGTATAGTCAGGTGTTGTCATGGAGAAGAACTGGGCCCTTTCTGTGGACCGATACCAGTTGCAGGCGTTGCAGTTTTTGGTGCATCTCACCGATTCGCTGAACCTACTTCTCAGATACAATGGTTTCACCAGGATTCAGAAAGCTGTGGTGGATCACAGGGGCAGCAAACCACCACAGTGACCATGACCTTTTTCTGGTGCAAGTTTGGCTTTGGAAAGTGCCTTGGAGCTTCTTCTCGGTCCAACCACTGAGCTGGCTGTCACCAGCTGTTGTATGCAATCCACTTTTTATTGCACATCACAATTTAATTGAGAAATGACTTGTTGTTGTGTAGAATAAGAGAAGATGACACTTCAAAACAATTATTTTTTGATTTTTGGTCAGTTCATGAGGCACCCACTTACTGAGTTTTTCACCTTTCCCGTTTGCTTCAAATGCTGAATGATCATAGAATGGCTGATGTTGAGTTCTTTGGCAACTTCTTGTGTAAGAGGATCAGCTTTGATGATGGCTCTCAATTTGGCCATTGTCAACTTCCAATGGCCAGCCACTGCGCTCCTATCTTCAAGGCTCTCATCTCCTTTGCAAAACTTCTTGAACCACCACTGCACTGTACG
This sequence comes from Okapia johnstoni, assembly GCA_024291935.2. Lineage (NCBI taxonomy): Eukaryota > Metazoa > Chordata > Mammalia > Artiodactyla > Giraffidae > Okapia > Okapia johnstoni. The sequence continues at coordinate 19,753,451 of CM044305.1, read as the reverse complement.
TTTGTTAGCAGTTCCTGGGCCAAATGTCTTGCTGATGTTGCAAGTTGTCTCTGCTGTTTTACGACCCATTTAAAACTCAAATTAAGAAAATTGCTCAAATTTACTTTTGTCTAACATTATTTCCATAGTCCAAAATAAATATAAATAGCAAGTAATAAGCTATTGGGATTCCCTGGTGGCTAAGACAGTAAAGGGTCTGCCTGCAATGTGGGAGACCTGGGTTCGATCCCTGGGTCGGGAAGATCCCCTGGAGAAGGAAATGGCAATCCACTCCAGTATTCTTGCCTGGAAAATCCCATGGTGGAGAAGCCTGGCAGGCTACAGTCCATAGGGTCACAAAAAGTCAGACACAATTGAGTGACTCAAAAAAAGCAAGAAATGTACATTAAAATGATGTATGTAACAAAACCACATTTATTAAGAATGTATTCCAATATCAAATGGCAAATTTCAACAATGCAAAAACCGTAATTATTTTGCACCAATCTAATATAATGGTGGATACATGTCATTATGTATTTGTGTAAACTCATAGAATGACTGAGTGAGCCCTAAGGTAAAGTATGGACTGTGGGTGATAACAATGTGTCAATGTAGGTTCAGCAAACATCCCACTCTGGTGGGTGATGTTGATAATGAGGAAGGCTGTGCATGTGTGGGGGCAGGAGGTATATGGGGAATCTCTGTACCTTCTGTTCAGTTTTGCTGTGAATCTACAACTGTGCTAAAAAATAAAGTCTATTAAGAAAGGCAGTTAGTGGATCCCTTTCTTTGCTTCCAAACAATTTGACCACGTCATTGGTTTATCACACTTTTAGCTGCAGTTGAATTTTTGTGTCTGCAAAGGGCTCTTAGCTCCTCTAGGGCAGGGAGCATTGAGCATCTTTGTTTTTCTGACATTTAGGATGGTATTCAACAAATAATAGGAAATGTATACGTACTGTTTTTATCGCTGCTGAATAAATGAAAAAAGGCTCAGTTGAGAAAAGTCAAACTCTTTTTCTTCTTTTATTTTTAAGCAGACTTACTTTAGACAATTGGGCAAAGATTTGAATTGATTCATGTCTCCCTCAAACAGTTCACTTATCCCTACTCAGGCCAAGGCCCCCCCGGGATGAGGCAGCCAAATGTGACCATTATGTGCTGCCACCATGGAAATTGATTTTTACTTCATATATTGCCACTATGTCCCTCTAAAACTTTTGGATCTATTATGCCATCTGTGTACATTCTGGAGCAGTTACAATAATAATGCCAAGCCCCAAAGAAATAAGATTTTTAAAATGTTATGTATTTACAGTGAAGTATGCAGTCAATACTTCACCAAACTGAAAAACAGTCCCTTATCATCTTAAAGGAAAGGGAAAAATACCAAATGGGGTTAATTCACATTATGGACTGTAAACCTTCATTTGAAAAGCAAAGCACAGGAAAAAGCTTTGACAAGAACTACTTTTCACCATAAAAATAAACCTCTTTCCAATAATTTGTATGTGATTTTTTTCCCCAAATCAAATTGACAAGTTTCAAACACAGATTAAAGCCACCATCCAGTTACAACCCTCAAAATATGGCTTCATAATGGAAATGGTAAAACTATCTTAGCAAAGGAAATGTTGCTAGGTACCAAGAGTAAAGGAGAGTCTATGGTAAATACTTTACACACCAGTTTCAGGGCACTTGTTGACAGACGATACTTAGATTCCATTCTCAATAATATAATTGTGTGTAACTACTGTCATTTTTCACAGGACTTTTGATGTTAACATCTATTGGTGTTCTGGCCTTGCTCCAAATTGAATAAATTTATTTGCCCTCTGGATCCCACAGATTTCCAATTCTTTTTAACAGCAAATCTCCCTTTAATAGCTAATCAGAAGACAGCATTTCACTCCAACTCATAAAGTGAGAAGTGAATTTTATATGTGTTACGTTAATTTATACTTACAGAAGTTCCCCCTGTAACTGTTCACCTATGGACTGTAAGAATATTCTTGCTCTCCAATTGTTCCCTATGGATTACAACTTGTGTTCAAATTTCTTCTACTTAGAACCTGTCCAAATCATGTGTTCAGAATTGTTTGGGGGGACTTTCTAAAAAGTTGAGCTTCTTAAATTTTACCCCATACCTTCTGAACTAGAAATTCTGGGTGTAGGAGCCATGGATTTATATTTTTATATGTACCAAGTGACTCTTAGGTAAGAGCTTATCAAATGTCATTTGTTAGGAAACCTATGCTCTTGGACCATGGCATGACCTAGCCTTTCATTTATATCCCACCACTTACAAATATGCTGCCACCACTTACCACTACTAAATTATCCAAAAATGTCCAGACCAAGTAAATTTTATCCAAATTCCTTCATTCCAAAGATGCAATTTAGGAACAATAAATACGCAGAAGATCAAAGGAAAAATAGTTACACTAATTAACACTCCATAAAGAAAGCAAAAGGATCTTGAAACGTTTAATGAAATTCTGTCAGACATCCATTTTGTACCCTTCTTTTGCTTTATTTTCTTTATCCTTCTGATATGTAAAAGAACAAGTCAGTAATTCACTCCATGCCGTTTTGGCTCTGAACTCCTGAATAGTGCATTTATTAGAAGCAAATGACAAAAAAAAAAAAAAAAAACCCAATTCTTAAACTTATGAAACAGAACTAAATAGCATGAGTATACAGATTCTATCAATACTTCTCCCTTTTTGCCAAGCAAGAATTTTGCAAGTGATTACTCTGTTCCATCCTATTTTTCAAGAGAGCAACATACACTCCTCCATGTTCTCTAAAAAGCAGGGGTAAGTCTCCAGTGACTTTACAGATCACTTCTACAAGTCTCCAAGGCACTGGGCTTTCTGAAAACTGCTCATCATTCAGCCCTTCAGATAAGAATTTTGGAAATGTCTGGAAGAGGAATCTATCCCCTAGGAATCGAAGAACATCTAGGGACCAATTCGGATTCAGAAAGAAGTAAAAGGGGATCAAGTTCTAATATACAGATACCCAGAAAGAGGTAACAAACTTGACAGAAATGGACAATGTACTTCATCAAACAGTCCTTAATTCTCTAAATGCTTAAGGCCTTTAAGGAAAGATCCTTGGAGGTAAAACAGAAACACTTACTGTTGATAGGCAAATAAACACGGGCTAGACGACACCAATCATGAGAGAAAGTTCAAAAACCTAGTTACTAATGGATTAAAGGAGTTTTTTCTCTTATATTAATTTAATTTATATATATGTAGATATACAACTTTATGCAATAAACTTTCTCTTATAAATTTAATTAATTCACTGAAAATAAGCTGTGGAGATAGCCCAAGGTGTTGCTGAACATCTAAAGACAAGATACTAATATTTGAAAATCTCTATCAGTCATAAAGTATTTTATATTCAAAGACAGAAAAAACAAGTAAGGCATTAAAAAAAAAAATTCTAGCCTATCTTGTAAATGGAAGAACTGAAGTCAATTATGACTAGAACAGAAGAGTTAAGACCAAATCACGGGCACAGTGATTCTTATGTGAGGAAATTTAGAAGTATTTGTAGGTTTCTATACGTCCTTGAGGTTGCCTCTAGCCCTGGCACTGACCAACAAAATGTCATTGATGTTCAATGGCAAACAACATAAACACTCTATAGGTAACTAACACGAAAAATGTGTAAACTCACCTTTTTTAATATTTTATAGGTAATAGAAAAGTTGTCAATGTGATTTTCAGGTAGGAGAAAAAAAACCCATGCACTTGTCATGACATTTTCAAATACTTTAAGTTATGTAACAAAGCTTTTCTCAGGTCTATTAAGCCCCACAGTGCCTGCAAGTCTTGTGTAAGACAGGCAGCACCTGATAATCTGGGCTGAGGCATCTATATGCTCTCTTAGGATGGCCAAGGCCTGCTTCTCATGGTACCCACGAACAGCCTAACAGTTTATGATGCTTCCGTATCAAGCA
>CM044305.1:19724493-19744493 GCA_024291935.2 Okapia johnstoni | reverse complement strand
ACACACACACACACAACTATATATAGATACATAATAAGAACCTGCTGTAGAGCACAGGGAACTCTATTCAATACTCTGTAATGACCTATGTGGGAAAAGAATCTTAGAAAAAACAAAGTGCATATATATATAACTGATCCACTTTCTGCGCACCTGAAAGTAACATTGCAAATCAATTATAATCCAATAGAAATATGGAAAGCACCCAGCACTATGAATGGCACACCCTGTATGTCACTGATAAATGACGTATTCTGTACTTTCCCAACTAGACTGCAGCTTCTGGAGGGTTTGAATTTCTACACAGTTGCAAAACCCAATGCCATGCCCTCAACAGGTGCTCTAGAAAGTTTTGTATAAGGAATATGTTTAAACTCGAACTATGAACACCCCCTTTTAATAAATGCATTAAAAACTGCTATTTCTACTGTTTTAGTTAAGATATGCCTTTAAAATTTCAGTATCCTTCAATTTCTACACTGCTTTATGTCTTAATATAAATTATTAGTCTTGATTAATATCAAAATTAATCTTGAAAAGATTGAGATATGCTGTTTTATTTTTTTCTGTCACTCAAATTGGTTTTCTGCCCATTTTATTTGCATTATTTAGGCTTTTTCTGTAAATATAGAACAAGAGAGGGTGAAAAAAATACTGGTTTGCCAACTCCAATGTACTTCTTTGCAAAGGAAATTATTTCCATAGGCTACAGAAATAACTTATTTGGATTACTTCAATTAGTTCTAATACAAAACATTGCCACCACTTCATTAATCAGCTGCTTGTGAGGGTTACTTTTCCAAGAAGTCTTTTTGGTAATTTGATTAGAAAGAATGGTAGTGCACATTATCATCTGATTCAGTATGTCCATCAAGTAGACAATTTACAGTGAGTTCTTGATAACGATGGGCTTATTTTAAAAAAGCCACACAGACAGCAATTTCTTCATTTTATAATCCTAGTCCTATTTTTTTGGTGAAGATGAAGTTATCTTTCAAAGTCTTTGGCAGCAAACGGTGCTGAATAAGCATCAGGAACTATTGCAGTGCTTTAAGAGGCATTTCACTCTTTGCCTCTCCCCACAGACCCCCCCCCACCACGAATGATGCAGTAATTAAAACCTAATTATTATCTTCATTTTAAACAAAACCTAAAGTGAATACCAATTAATAACAACATACTAATGAGCATCTGCTGTGATGAAATTGAATATGAATGTGCTGCAAATTTCGGGTAATTTATTTTTTTTAGGGAAGTGCCACTGGTCGCATTCTGCCGTTAGAAGATTATATAGAATGTACACCATTTTCTATCAAGTCATTCTGCACATGGCAATTTCCATCTTAGGAGATAGGGCTGGATTTAATGCTACAGATGTTGAAATACCCAAACACTGGTCATGTTGTCTTCACTGGGACTGAGGACAATTTTAGGATTCTACCTTGAATTTATTGCCCTCTCTTCAGAAGTTTTCCTTTTTTAAATGCCGTATTTCAAGGTTAACCTCATGCCAAAAAAGCCCCACAAAAAACCCAAAAGATTTCAATTAGCCCCCATGCTACATATAATAATGTATTAACATCACAATGAGAAATATAAATATAATTTTCTAACTAGAAGAAACAATAATATAAAAATAAGGTTGGTAAGTCACTTTGGATTTCACTAGAGCTATAAAATGGCCTAGAAACATTTATGTAAGAGAAACTCCTGATATCTGGAAGTATTGAGGTAGTTAACTGTGTTCAGATTCATTCATGTTAACATCACCACACCAAGAAGCAATATGTGGAGACAGAATGAGGTTCTGCAGATTACGGTTTCAACCTCCATATCTCTAGTAAGAATGAGCAGGGCAAGATCAGTGTTTTTCAAGTATGTTCAATTTACGTGCCTTGGAGGCTTCTCCAAATGTTTGATTCTGATTTCATTGATTATATATTCACTGTAAAAAATTCAAGACAGGTGTATTCACATATACTACCTCCCAAATTTTAAGGTGTATAAGATCCCAACATATTAGCTGGTGTTCTCACTGAAAAATAAGTTATAATCTTAAAATAGATTATCTATATAGATAAAAATCTCATCTTTTTTATAGTTGGGAATTCTGCATGAAATATTATTTGGATAAAAAGGTTTCCTAGATTAGTGAGTTTCTAGGGTTTCTTTCTAGATTTAAACTGAACTGAAAACTACTTTGACTTTCTTTCCCTGGCACATTAACCCAAATATATCTAATCTGGCTAAAATAAAAATTCTCTACCACTTCGCAACCCATTCACAAAAATGTTATGGTCAGCTTTCTAATATTCTTATTAACTGGCACCAAAGGGTCTATGATGAGCAATATCAACAGCTACTAAAATAAAATAAATGCACATGGCTACTGTAAATAAAGTGATGCAACATTTAGGACGAAAATTTAACTGCGTAATTTGACCTGGTTGTTAAGGTGTACTCTGGTTTAGGTGAAATCTCAGAATAAGTTCTGCCTCACATGGACAAAATAGGAGAAGGCTGTCATAGCTGACCCAAACCAAGCCAAAGTCAGCCTCCCATCACACCACTAGCCACCAAGCACATAAGAAAGGCTGCTGTCCATTCATTCAACAAATTGAGCATCTAAAATAGGCCAGGCACTATTCCGCCTGCTAATGCTACATCAGAGAATGAGAGAAATAGGATAAGATCACAGGAGCTTATAGCCTGGTGTGGGTGTGTCTTTTCCAACACTACATTGCAGTCAAATGTGGATATTTCCATTTATCTACCCGCTTCTCACAGTAGCTGCTCTCTGTAACTTTTTAATGGCATGTTTACCTTGCATTTCCTAACAGAATTATTTGAGTGTTTTAATTCTTACACTACAGAGAGGTCTCAGATGATTATACTCATTTTAAAATTTGTGTCCCTTGCATTTATATAATAATGTTAGGCTTTTCAAAGCATTCAGTCCTCACAAAAGCTCTGTCAGGTAAGTGGGAAGTTAGAATTATTTTCCCTATTTGACAGAGCTCATCAAAGGTGAAGTCACCTGTTCATGATCCCAGATCTGGTCAGTGAATGGAGCACTAATGGCCAGTTTGCAAACCTCTTAGAAAAACCGGTGGAGTCAAAATTAGAATGACAGTTTGTGACCAGAATCAATATTTTTTATTGCCAAATGGCATCTTAAATCTTTGCCTGAAATGCTGGTATAGGATTATCTGAGGTACAATTTTAAAGTCCATATGTGCATGCTATTTAAAGTGAACAGAGATTTCCCAAATGTTATCAATGTGTTAAATCACACTGTGCTAAAGGAGAGGGTTGAAGAAGTTTAGCATGATGTATTAATATGCATTTGACACTTTCCAGTTTTCAGCTCCATCTCCCCAGCATTATGCTTTCTCCCATTTGATCTTCAATAAATGAACTAGCCATTCTGATTATCCTCATTCAACAGATAAGGAAGCTGAGACTCAAATAGGTTATGGGACTTGCCATAGGTCATGCAGCTAGTAAGGGGCAGAGCCAAGACTCGATCCCAGGTTTTCAATGTCCAAGCCCCTTGATCTTTGTAATATGCCACTTTTCATTCATACATTTTCAAAAATGTCATTCTGTGTGTTAATCAGTTCTTTTGTGGCTAGTTTTCAACATTAGTGTACCAGAGAAGCAGTGTATTATAAGCACCTGGTACCTCACTCACACTGTTAGGCTACACTGATGCCATGTTTAGGGCACAGCTCACCATGACTAAAAGTGGCAGGAGCACAGGGCCAAAGCAAAGGGCATTGGCTTGGCGGCTGGAGGTGCAGACTGTAAGGAGAAACTGACCAAGCCAAATCAAAAGTTTTCCAATGTGTATCATGGTTGAACTAAGGACCTAAAGTCTAACTGTGTCAATTTAATTTTCTAATTTTTGCTCACCTTCATTCTAAGATGCACCTTTCAGAAAATGCACCTTTGAGCAGAAAGATATAAAAATCTAAGTTCTTAAAAGTTTACGTTCCACAGAGATCTCTGTGCACACACTTCAGAAAAAAATTTTATGGGTTTAGAAATTCCTTGTAGAACATAAAGAAGCTTTCCTTTTCTGTTTTACAAATTGAAAAACTGAGGCTCGGAGAGATGAAGTAATCTCTCCTCTCATTTGTAAATAGATGGGGAGGGATGCACCCCGCCAAAGCCCTGTTACCAGGATTATATGACATAATACATGTGAAACATTTAGTACACTACCTGACATACAGTGAGTGCTAACTAACTGGTAGTGAGTCTTTTAATTTTTTATTAGCTATGAACACTTGCCTTTGGGAAGTTTCCTGAAGTAAACCAAGTAGGCACCTGCAAGAACTTGACATTTTTTTCCCCTTTTTAATTTTGTGAACTTCATTCAAGAGCCAAGGCCAAACAATATACTCTTTTTTTTAAAATATTAAAGATAATTTTAATTTAATAATAAAAGCAAAAATGCATAACAGTTTTATTGAATATAATCACATAATATAAAATCACCCATTTAATACACATTTTAATGATTATTGTTCTATTCATACTCTTATGATTCTACGTAAAAGTCACTGATTATGTAAGCAAATTTTTTAAAAAAGGAAGGGTGGTAAGATTTCAGTACCAATCACTGTAAAAAAATGAAGACTTGATTTCTATCTATCCTATAGGCTGAAATAAGATAAAGTATTTCCTCGCTTTTAATCTCTTTGCAACTAATATATAGCAGTTCTGTTTATTTTTAAATTTTTTTGATGTGCACCATTTTAAAAGCCTTTATTGAATTTGTTACAACACTGCTTCTGTTTGATGCTTTGGTTTTTTTGGCTGCGAGGCATGTGGGATCTGAGTGCCCCGCCAGAGATCGAACCCCTGCCTCCTGTATGGGAAAGTGAAGTCTTAACCACTAGACTGCCAGGGAAATTCCAATAGTTCTGTTTAAAGTACTGTAATCTCCTTGAGGATAGACATCCTATCATAAACACCTCAGGACTCCCAAGATCCTGGCATAGGGAAGATGAAGATGCCAAAAACATAAGTTCTTTAGAAGAAAAGTTCTAAGCAAAGCCAACGCATTGTTAAGTTGTTAAATGTGAAAATACGAGATAAGGCAAGTATGGTGTGGTTGTTAACAGCACAGATGCTGGAACCAGTATGGGTTCAAATTCTGCCTCTAACATTTAGCAGATATGTGATCTTGGACAAGGCATCTAAAACTACACTCTCCACCTCCTCATCTGTAAAACAAGGATGACAACAGTGCTTCAAACAGTAGCATATGTTTGCTTTACATCTTTTTGGGGGGGTGAATTTAGCTACAAAAAGCCCTTAATGTATCTTGATAGTCTTGTCTTTCTTCTACTGTCTCTGTATATAAGCCTATAAGAGGTTATACACCTTATAAGCTATTAGAAGACAGAAATTGTAGCTATGAATGCAGTTTTAAAATGATAGTCACAGAATATCACAGGCTCACATAACAGTAAACTTAAAAAATGCTGAGGAATATTCAAGAAAGGGTGGAGTGCTTTTTGTTTTGTTATTGGTGGAGGTCAGTTACTACTTTAACAGAAGTCAAAGAGGCAGATTTTGGAGAGGACTTCGCTGACTACTTTCCGTTTTTCTTTCTGGTATAAGGTCTCATGTTAATGATAAAGAGTAAATGCACCCAACAGTGGTTAATGGTGTGGATTCTGGAGTCTGGCAGGCTCTCCTTCAAATCCTGGCTGTGACATTTATTGGAGGTAAAGTCCTAGGATGAGCAACCTCTCCAAACCTCAGTTTCTTCATCTGTAAAAGACCCATGCGACTGTTGTGAGGATTAAATTGGATGATGCATATGAAGTATCTGGCACAAGTGGTGGCACTAGTGATAAAGGACCTGCCTGCCAATGCAGGAGATGTAAGAGACCTGGGCTTGATCCCTGGGTTTGGAAGACTGCCTGGAGGAGGGCATGGCAACCTATTCCAGTATTCTTGCCTGGAGAATCCCATGGACAAAGAAGACTGATGGGCTATGGTCCATAGGGTTGCAGAGTCGGACACGAATGAAGCGACTTAGCACAGCACAAGTGTACAGTCTGGCACATGGTAAGCACTCAGTTTGCCTTAGTTATCATTTAAGTGTTACACTCAATAACACTCTTGCTTGATTCTAAGACACCTCTCATCACTTTGAATGTTTCTGAAACAAAGATTTGTCTTATTAACTGTTGTCTTTGCTAAAAATTTTCCTTTCCTCTGAAACCCTGTTACTAAATCAGTGGTATGTGTTATAATTGATGCCACCATAGAAGAGAGAAATACATTGGGTATAAACAGACTTAACATTTATGCCCTCCTTGTTCTCCTAGTTCATTAGTTAAGATTCACTTCTTGTTACTATTCAGTTCAACTGGTCAGACTACGTTTGGTTGTGCTGCTGTTCTAGTCATCTCAGTCAACGAAATAAATCCATATATCTTACATCTAACACGGCCATTAGGCTTTAAGGCCGTAGACTCCCCATGCTAACCAGCCATTATCAAAATACAAGATAAGAAGAAGTAATTCTTTTACTGATATGGTTTGGAATTTCTATAGGAAATTTCAGGTAGCTAATTTAGGTACTAAAACTCATTACACATCCAAAAAACACATGGTAGATGTCTTATGATTTTCCTCTATGATGATTTGTACAAGAACCTATTCAGTAACAAATCACTATAGTTATACTTTTCAAATGTCAGTAAATTAATTTTGACAATGAAAAAAAGTCACAAAGGAAGAGTATTAATATACATGCACATTAATTCACTCATTCCTCTTCTAAATTCTTCCGACTTGCCAGAATTATATTAGAACCACAAAAACAGAGCCAATAAAAACTAGTTTGGCTGCTCTTTGCCCTTCCTTTCTACAGTGCATTAGAAATTACAGTATTAGACATTTGTTTAATTAGAAACTAGGCCTGCTTGTATTCAAGACCTGGTCTTTTCTACTGAAAGCTTACCCAGGCCACCTTCTACTTACAACAGGAAACCAAACCATTCCATACAGAGGTGTCAAAACAATCAAAACACAAACTGGCTAATGGACTTTCCTAGGAATAAAATGAATAGCCATCAATGTGTGATCTCTTGACTACTTTCTCCTAAAAGGAAGGAAACTAGTAATTTCTTGTAACTTAAAAGATTTGCGATCTAGCAAATTATATGTGGTAAAATCAGAAAAACAGAAACAAAAATCCTATCTAGGCTCTATACACCTAGGTCTCAAATCATGGGGCGTCCTTTGATATTATATCCCACTCACATCCTCTCTCCCCCTTTAAAAACTGTCCTCAGGTTCCTAGGATTGGCTTCATCCCAGCTGCAACAGACTGAGACACTATTCTACTGTTTCTCTGTCTGAACTCATATGCTTTATCATACTCTATCTTGGGTTTGCACAGAAAGTTCAAGGATTAACAATGAACCATTCCTTAGTTCCTAAACCTACGTTACACCTGCATCTTAAGACGCATCCTTAGCAGGCTGCACTGATATGAAAAAGTATCTTCTTTCTTCTGCATTCCTGCTGGCTCCACTTGTTCTGTAATCCTTGAAGACTGTGACAGAAGTATCTTGATTTGAACTCCAGCAGGTCGGTTTCTCTCAAATCATTTGTCAACGCTCACCTATGTTACTTGAGTCACTGCCACCTTGGATATACACACTGTGGTGGTCAATTATTCAGATGCAGTTGGTTCACTTCCTTGTTCTTCCCCTTTCTGGCTTTGGGCCACTTCACTTCTCAGCAGTTTTTCAACCAGCAAAGTGAGAAATATAGTACTGGCATATAGTAGGTATTCAATAAACACTGTTCCAATATCGAGTAAATAAAGTATGAAATCAGGCAAAATTTTTTCTTTAAGCAATACTATAAAGGCTTGGATGGGAAGTGGAGATGACTGGTTAAAAATTTAAGTTCTCATTATTTGTGAATTTCATCTGCCCAGGTGAGTGGTTTACCAACATTTTCTCAGCAATTGAACTACTGTTATACATGAACTTTAACTGAGCAATCTCATAAATAAAACAGATAAAAGTAGACATACTCCAGCAGTATCTTTGAATAAGGTCAGGGCCCTCACCCATAGAATACAACTTCAAACTCTTTTTAATGCTAATAAAATTCCAAGAGGTATACGCAGAATGTAGGAGCTGGAGTCCTAAGTTCTCCAAACAGGCCCATTAGTTTTGTGAAGAAATGAAAAGGGCAAATTCATATATCATCAGCTGAAGATAAAAGATGTGGATTTGCTAAGCCTAATATGCGTGTGTGTTAAGTCGCCTCAGTTGTGAGGACTCTTTGCGACCCCATGGACTGTAGCCCACCAGGCTCCTCTTCCATAGGATTCTCCAGACAAGAATACTGGAGTGGGTTGCCATTCCCTTCTCCAGGGGATGTTCCCGACACAAGGATTGAACCTGGGTCTCATGCATTGCAGGCAGATTCTTTACCATCTGAGCCACAAGGGATATGGAACAGTGTAAATCACAACCATTATAAAATAAAATAAAAGAAAGCATCTTTATTAGAACATTGTCCCCCTTTAAAGTTGGCATTAAGTGGGCAGAAGGCTGGAGGCAGCTGGAGCATTCAGTCATGCACAGGCCTGTAGGAGGTCCCTCCCACCAATATGACTACACCATAATCTCTTTCACCTCACTCAGAAACACTGTTTAAGAGTTGTGAGTGTAAAATAACCTTAACCAGTAATTTCAAACCAGGAGAACAAAAGGAACATGATTGAAACTAATTTACATTTTCAATTATTACTACAAAACTTTCGAATCTATGCTCTTCTTTTTGTGGTCTGTTTGTTTTTAAATGATCACCTTCACCTGACAGGAAGGGCATGTGTGAAAGGGATTCCAGAACGCTGGCAATGGGGAGATAAAGAGAAAACAAACCAGCTCTCCATGAAGCTATGTATCCCTCAATAAACAAGACAGAAGAATGGTAACCATAAGCAAATACATGCCTATACTGCTTAAAAGAAAATAGAGCTTCCTGAGCTCCATCATTGTTTTTAATGATTATGTTAAAAAAATATTTATTTATTTATTTGTCTGCATCAGGTCTTAGTTGTGGTACACGGGCTCCAGAGCTTGCGGGCGCAAGGGCCTACTTGCTCTGAGGCATGTGGTATCTTAGTTCCCTGATCAGGGATAGAACTGCGCTGCTTGCATTGCAAAGTGTATATTCTTAACCACTGGACCACCAGGGAAGTCCCCTACCATTGTTTTTAAAACCAAAAAACATGCTGCTCTAAAATCCAGAATTTCCTATTCAAAACTTTGTCATGTGTTTAAGGCTTTACTTTTTTATTTAAATAGTTAGAACTTGCATATGGCCTGACACTCCCAAATCTATACCATCTCAAAAGCTGGGCTTAGGAAAGATCTTCCTTTGTTTTTACTTTAGCAAAATGAGAATATTAATGTTTTGTTCCTCAAAAGAGATTTTTGTCACAGCTTGATTATTTTCTCCTTGTGTAGATTCCTTGACAAAAAGCATAGCAGGGGCTCCCAATCACACATCTATTATATTTATGCAAACTGTTTACACAAGGTGGCAGGCGTTGGAACTTAATGTCATGTAATCTCAATGCCACATATTTAATTCATCTAACTTGTGTAACAGGAGCTCCCTTAGTTCTATGTCTCCACATATATCCCTGTATTTGAAAAGATTTATTCTTGAAGTGGTAGATAAATTCACCTGCCAATGCAGGAGACACAGGTTCGATCCCTGTGCTTCCCTAGTGGCTCAGTGGTATAGAATCTGCCTGCCAACAGGAGACGCTGATTTGATCCCTGGCTAGGGAAGATTCCCTAGAAAAGGAAATGGCAACTCACTCCAGTATTCTTGCCTGAAAAATCTCATGGACAGAGGAGCCTGGCGGGCTACAGTTCATGGGGTTGCAGAGTTGGAAAAGACTTATCAACTAAACAACAACATCATTGAAGTAGAGTTATATGTTATCACCAGGCCATGGAAATTTTTCTTTCATTTTTACTTTAAAAAATTTCACAATGAGATTAATTTGGGAGAGTATATATGGTATAGTTCTATGATTTTTAACACATGTAACATCCATGATAACCAGGATCCACAACAGTTTCAAAATTGCCTTTTTCTGCCCATTTGTATTCAGACCATTCTCCAATCCACGACAACCACTGGTTCTCCATCATTAAAGTTCTGAAATTTCAACAATGCCATTTAAATGGAATTAAACACTATGTGATCTTTTGAGTCTAGCTTTTTTTCACACAGCATAATAGCTTTGAGACCCATCCAAGTTGCTGTATGTTATCAGTAGTCTGTTCTTTTTATTGCTAAGTAATACTCCATGGTACGAAAGCTTGACAGTTTATTTATTCATCCACTTAAGTGTGTTGGAGTTGTTTCTAGTTTGGGGCTATTAAGAATTCAGTTCCTTAGAAACATTTCTGCACAGATTTTTACATGGTTATAATTTTTAATTTCTCTAGGGTAAATATCCAAGAGGATTCCTAGGTCATACAGAAAGTATATATTGATCTTTATGAGAAACAAACTGGTTTCCAGACTGGCAGCACCATTTTACATTCCCACCAGCAAAGTAAGCATGAAGTTTCCTGTTGCTCCACATCTTCACAAGCACTTGGTACTGTCAGTATGTTGTATTTTAACCATTCCAGTAAGTATGGAGTGCTATCTTGTCAAGGTTTCAATTTGCATTTCCCTGATGCTAATAATGAAACAACTTTTCACATTCTTATTTGTCATCCTTATGTTCTCTGTGGTAAAGAATCCGTTCAAATCTTTTGTTTATTTTTAAACTGGAGTGGTTTTCTTTTAATTGAGTTTTGAGAGTTCTTTATATATATACTAGAGACAGGTCCTTTGTTGGATATGTGATGTGTAAACATTTCCTTCAAGTTTATGACTTGTCATTTCTATCCCTTAATAGTGCCTTTTCAAAAGCTTAAGTTTTTATTTTGATGAAGTTCAACTGATTTTTCCTTTTTTAAATTGATCATTTTTATCTCATGTTTAGGAATTCTTCACCTAATCTGAGGTCATAAAGATTTTCTCTTAGGTACTACTTCTTAAAGTTTATAGTTTTGCACTTAGAGCTGTGATATACTTTGTTAATATTTGTATAAGGGAAGATTTTAGCTCAAAGTTTATTTTTTCATCATGTGAATGTCCAACTTTTTCCAACATTACATGTTGAATGGGCTATTCATTCTTCATTAAATTCCTTTTGAATCACTGTTAAAAATTGAATGGCCAAACTTGTTTGAGTCTATCTATTCTGTGGGTCTAGGTTTCTATCCATTTGCCAATTTTACACTGTTCATTACTGTTGCTTTAAGTCTTACAATTGATTATTGATTCCTCCAACTTAATTTTTTTCAATTATGAATTTACTTCCTTTAACAAATATAGGACTATTGAGGTAATCTATTCCATCTTGGATGAATTCTTATAGTTTTCAATTTTTGAGGAATTGGTCCACTATTCTTAAATTGTCAAATATGTTTAGTATTACCCTATCCTTTTAAAGTCTGCAGAGGCCTAGTATTCTGGATATTGCTAATTTGTATCTTTCCTTTTTTTTAAATCTCTGTCAGCCTTGCTAGATGCTTATCAATTTTATTGATATTTTCAAATATTCATATTTTTATTTCACTGATTTTCTCTATTCTTTCAATTTAACTAATATATCTTCACTATCTCTTTCCTTCTGTTTGTTTTGGGCTTATTTTACTCTGCTTTTCAAAAAATTTTCTGAAAGTAGACACTCACATTATTGACTTGACACCTTTCTTTTTCTCTAATACAAACATTTAATGCTATCAATTTCCCTCTAAGCACTGCTTTAGGTGCATCATCTTACTGTACAGTTTTTTACTTTTCCCCTTTGATCTTCACCTGATTCTGACAGCATGATTATTTAATAGTTAACTGCCAAATGAACAGACTTATATTACCAACTGGGTCAATAAACAATCCCTTGACACTTACTACTTGAGTATTTTACAGATTTTGCATGTCTATGACCCATAAATATTGGTAATTGGTCCACTCTGCATTACAGTAGGCACCATAGTATATATTGTCTCAATCATTGTTTGATATGTATTTTCATTTTCATTCAGTTCAAAATATTTTCTAATTTTCCTTGGGACCTCCTTTTTTTGACCCTTGGGTTATTTAGAAGTGTGTTGTTTAATTTCCAAGAACTTAGAGATCTTCTGGTTATTTTTCTCTTAATGACTTCTGGTTTAATTCCATTATGGTTACAGAATATACTTCGTATGATTTCAATTATTTTAAATTCATTGAGGTTCTTTTTACGATGCAGAATATAGTCTATCATATAGTCTATCTTGTTGAATGTTCCAAGTGCACTTGAAAAGAATCTTGATCATGCTATCGACAGGTGGAGTGTTCTGTACATATCAATTAAATCCCATGGTTGACAGTTCTTCTATATCCTTGCTCATTTTTGTCCAGTATTTCTATCAATTACTGAAAGAGGAGTGTTAAAAGTTGCCAAGTATAATTATGGATTGTCTATTTCTCCTTTAAGTTCTGCCAGTTTTTGCTTCAGGTATTTTGAAGCACTGTTGTCAGGTGCATACAGATTTTGGGTTGTTTTTCTCTTCTTAGCGAATTAGCTCTTTTATCATTATGTAAAATCCCTCTTTATCATGAGTAATTTTCTTTGCTCTGAAGTCTAATTTTCTGCTATTAACATATCCACTCTTTCTTTTCATTAGTGTTTGCATGGTATATCTTTTGCCATTTTCTCCTTTAGCCTACCTATACCATTATATTTGAAGTTAGTTTCTTGAAGACACTATAATACTTGCATCATTAAAAAATATATTCTGATAATTTCTATCTTTTAATTGGTGTAAACACATTTAGAACATTTGCATTTAATGCAGTTATTGATATGTTTGGATTTGGGTGTACCATTTTATTATTTGTTCTGCTTTTCCTTTCTCTTTTCTATTTCCTGCCCTCTTTGGGGTTATTCAAACATCTTTTTATTATTTAATTAATTGTGATTTTGACAACATCTCTTTGTAAAGTTAATCATTAAGGATGACAATATATATACTTTAGAATTAAAAATTTACCAAGTATAAGTTAGACCTACACACACTGAAAAATGGTAGAAAATGCTATAATTTTTGCTTTCACCTATCAAAAATATTTCAAGTAACTCAAGAAAAGTAGTTATTATATTTACCATTTCCTTTTCCTTCCTTTTTTTCCCCTTTTTAATTATTTATTTTTGGCTGTGCTGGTCTTTGTTACTATGGGGGCTACTAGTCAGTTGCAGCGCTTGGGCTTCTCACTGCAGTTGCTTCTCTTGTTGCGGAGCACAGGTTGTATGGCATGTGGGCTTCAGTAGCTGCAGCACATGGGCTCAGTAGTTGTGGCTCCCAGGCTCGAGAGCACAAGCTAGATGGTTATGGCACACAGGTTTAGTTGCCCCATGGCAAGTGAGATCTTCCCAGATCAGGGATTGAACCTGTGTCTCCTGCATTGGCGGCTGGATTCTTTACTGCTGAGCCACCAGGGAAGCCCTCTTCCTTCATTCTTGATGTTCTAGGTATCTTTCCAGTATCATGTCCCTTCTGTCTGAGTAACTTAGTTCAACAATTCTTTCAGAGTAGGTCTGCTGACAATGAATTCTCTTAGCTTTCCCTCATCTGAAAATGTCTTTCTTCTACCTTCACTCCAAAAGATTGGGGGGGGGGCTAGATTAAAAACAGTGAGTTGATAATCGTTTAGCACTCCTTTACCACTTTAAAAACACTGTACTACTTCCTCTGACCTCCACATTGTTTCTGATAAGAACTATGTCATCATGTGAATCATTTTCCCTTATGCATGCTCAGTCACGTCTGACTCTTCTTTGTGACCCTGTAGACTGTAGCTCACCAGGCTCCTCTGTCCATTGGATTTTTCAGACAAGAATACTAGCGCGGGTTAATTTTTCCTCCTCCAGTGGATATTCCCAACCCAGGCATCAAATCCATATCTCCTGCATTGGCAGGCAGTCAGATACTCTACCACTGAGCCACCTGAGAAGTCCATTTTCTCTTACAAAACATCATTTTTCTCTGATTGTTTTTAAAACTTTTGCCCCCCCCCCACATACACAGTTTGATTATGATATGTTCCAGAATGAATTTCTTAGGGTTTATCCTAATTGGGATTCACTGAGCTTTCTGAATCTGCCAGTTTGTCTTTTGTCAAACTTGGGAAAGGTTCACATTATTTCTTCAATTTTTTTTTTTCAGCCTGGTGCTTCTCCTTTTTTGGACTCCAATGATATGAATGTTAGACTGTGTATTATTGTCCCACAGGTCCCAGAGGCTCTGTTCTGCCTAACCCCTTTGTCTTTTTCTACCTCTCCTTTAGATTGGATAATTTATACTGATCTATTTTCAAGTTCACTGGCTGTTTCCTGTGTCATCTCCATTCTGCTATTCAGCCTACTCAGTGAGTTTTTAAACCTTGGTTATACTTTTTGGTTCTAATATATTTATTTGGCTCTCTCTTTTTTACATCTATTTCTTCTGTCATATAACTGTAAAAGCATCAGTTCAACCTTGACTTTTGATTTCTAACCCCTGCCCCGCCCCGCCCCATGTAAGTTGTGCTTTTTCTGTTTCTTCTTCTACCAGGTAGTTCTGAACTGCATTTTGGACATTTTGAGTAGCATGAATCTATGGGTGTTACTTAAATTCTATGGACAACTGTTGGTGTTTTTGTTTTAGCCGGCAACTGACTTCATTAGGTTTGGGTTATGGATTCCAACCCACTTTCTCTGGACTGTGGGCCTGATCTCAGTTCACCTTTCAAAACTGTGGCAGTACTTGCTATATTTGTCCCATGTGTACTCCACCCAGAAGTCAATCTGGGTTGTGGTCTTTTACTTCAGTTCTCAAAGTTTTTGATATGCTGATTAGGCTCAGATCCTTTCCTTCCAGATTGGGGTATGAGCCCCAAAGTTCACCAACAACTTTATGGGGTCACCTTCCCTGAAGTTGTCCTTGTCTGTGATCTCCCAGGTACCTTATAGCTCCCAGCAGCTAGCCAGAAAGCTGGGTCTTTACTTCTTTCCTTCATTTCTTAACAAGGGGAGAGGGGAGTTGAGTGTTTTGGCTCTTGGTGACTACCACTGCAGCTTTTGTTTCCAACATAAGATCACTTGGGGGCTGGAGCATGAGAATGAAAAAAAGAAAAAAAGAAAAACTTTCGGGATTCCCATCTCTTTTCTAGTAAGGGGATTCCCTTACTTCTCTAATACATGTTTGTAACTTTAAGATCTAGGTTGAAAATTTTTACCTTGTAAGGAGCCTTAGTTTACCATATCTCTTTAGCACTAATGTATTAATTCTATAATATACTGTTACTTTTTAATAACTTTTGTTTTATTTCAAATGTCTCTGGTTGGTTCCTTATATTGAAGCTGTTTAAGGGCAGAAACCATGGCTTCAAAACCTTTTTTACTTGCCACACCCCAGACAAGGAGCATGGAAGAGAGACAATATTCAGTAACTGTTTGGTTGACAGATGTTCCAATCGGTCTTTATAAAAATAAGAATAATTTTGCACAATATGAAAATGAAGAGAGAATAATAAAGTAGGGGGAACGTAAGGTGCTAGTTAATCATCAAGGTACAGTTGGTTCCACTACAATGTTTACTTTGAAGCCACAGAGGAATATATGTAACACACATATACATACACCCCTCAAACACTGACCAGCTACCCCTGTTCACTGAGTGTGTAACAAGCTACACTAACCCACATCTGGTGTTTGTTATGATTTTCCTTCCAATTTCAGATAACCTTCCTTCCACCACTTCACCATGACTCATGAGCTGCAACCTTTCTGACGTTCACTTTCACAAGTAAACTTCCAAGTCTTTTTCAAGGTAAAATGGTGTATTTATTGTAGTATTTATGTATTTCTTAGCTACTGAAGATATGTAACATCACACCACTGTTTTCATTAGGTTCCTATATTCTTGTTTGAGTCACTGATGAAATTTTGGTGGGTTTCTAACCCGTGTGTCTTTTCCATAAAGCATCTGGTTGTGATTTTACATAACTTGGTAATTTTTAGAAACACAGGTATGGAGCTATAGGAGAGCTGAGTGCAAACGGAGAGGCTGGGGGGAAGACTGGTGGAAGGACAAGTGTAAGGATAAAAACAAAGGACAAGATATGGACCACACTACCACTATGTTTGTTCTTAATTTCAAAATTTGCCCTCCTTTTCCAGGCGGCTACCAAAGATGGCGGAAGGGCAGGTCCTGGTGCTCGATGGCTGAGGCCATCTCCTGGGCCGCCCGGCGGCCTCTGTGGCCAAGCAGCTGCTTCTGGGCCAGAAGGCTGTGGTCGTGTGCTGTGAGGGCATTAATATTTCTGGCAATTTCTACAGAAATAAGTTGAAGTGCCTGGGTTTTCTCCCCAAGCCGATGAACACCAACCCCTCCTGTGGCACTTCCAAACCCCAGCTGCATTTTCTGGCAGACAGTGCGAGGCATGCTGCCCCACAAGACCAAGCAGGGCCAGGCTGCTCTGGAGCGCCTCAAGGTGTTTGATGGGATCCCACGACCCTATGACAAGAAAAAGCGGACAGTGGTTCCTGCTGCCCTCCAGGTTGTGTGTCTGAAGCTTACTCGGAAGTTTGCCTGCCTAGGGCACCTGGCTCATGAGGTTGGCTGGAAGTACCAGGTGGTTAACGGCCACACTGGAGGAGAAAAGAAGGGAGAAAGCCAAGATCCACTATCAGGAAAAGAAGCAGCTCATGAGGCTACGGAAGCAGGCTGAAAAGAACATTGAGAAGAAAACTGACAAATTCACAGAGGTCCTCAAGACTCATGGATTCCTAATCTGAGCCGAATAAAATTGACTGTTTATTCTTCATGCTTGGCCTGGCCTGCCTTTCATCAATCACCACCCTAGGATGTGGGGGCCCCACAGGGGCTGCCATGCAGGTGCCACAAGCAGACCGGGTATAGCTGAGGGGCATTAGTCAGTGTAGGCAGTTTTAAGGGCTGTGCAGGCATCATTGGTCTGCAGCCTATTGGTTCGTGAGACTTTTAAGACATGAACAGTTGGAACAACCAATGCAGTTGCAATATTGGCAGAAATGAGCTGGAAGACTTAATTGGAATGGACCCCCATGACTTAAAGGGTATCTGTTCAAGCTTCCCACATGGTCAGATACTATACTCTGCAGCTGTTAGGATGTGAAAGAACGCCCAAAAAGTGTCTCTGGAAGAGAAATTTCAGCCAAGGGGTCACAGGCATTGCCTCGTGTCTTGCCTATATTTTGTGATCCCAAACCAATAAATTATTTTTTTTAAGAAAAAAAGAAAAAGATTTGGCCAAGAAGATTTTCTTTGATCTATAATGATCCAAAAAGAAGAGCAGAGTCCGACACCACTAAACTGGGGTCTGGCAGCTAATCAAACCAAAGATTAGTTTACTCTAAAGGTTTAACTTATGCTTCAGAGTAGAAATGACACAGCTTCCTGAGGCTAGTTGCCCTAACAGAGCATCACTAAATAAGACTGTCTAGGGAAAGGGTACAAGAAGGCACAGAAAAAACTCAACAATGTCTTTTGCTTCTGCATCTCCAGTTATTTGTAGCCTACCAATCCTTCCAGTCCTAGCTTACATTTCACCTTTTCTATGCAATCATCTCAGCTTTGCCTTTTCTAACCACTTATGTACATGTTTAGACTAAAATTAGTATAGCAGTTGTTAATTACTTCCTGCCATCCCTTCAACACACCTGCATATAGATGAACACACACCCATCTGAAACAATGGTTTGTTACAGCTGTGATTCTCATGACTTTCAGGGATCTCTCAGTAGGAGTAGGAGTCTGTGGTATGTCTCTGTGTCCAGGAATTTTACTTCATCAGCTAGACTGTGAACTTAAAGTGGAACACAAGTCATTTTCCCCTCAAAAACCTATTAAAAACAAGGACAGTGCTATGCCATGTGTGTGTTGCGTCAGGTGGGGTGGTTCTGCAGAAGATGGTTTGTGTCTTTTGCATGGCACAAGAGTTGGCCATTAAGTCTGTGTTTAGGAAGAACCAGTGATTTGGGTAAGGAGTCTATGCAATTATTAATATTTACTTTGAAAATTACTTTTTTTTATGGAGGAGAAAGCAGCTTTATTGTTTTGCCAGGAAAAGGGGGAACACAGTAGGCTAGCACCTCAAGAACTGCGCCCCCCTCCCTGGTGAATATCCATTCTCCCCCACACACCCCTTTTAGGTGAGTAATTTAAATGTATTAGAATCTAATTCAGAATCAATGACTACAGGAAGGAATCCCTCTGCCATTCACTGTATATAATAACATTAGGTAAACAATGATCTGAATAACAAATTCTATCAGTTCTGGCTTAAAAATTCTATCTAGACTCTAACCACGTCTCATAAGCTCTCTTAACTATCCTGTTAGTCAAGCTGCCAGATCTTTTGCCTGGACCACAGTGTCCAAGTAGTTTACTTAAAGTCAGATCACGGCATTCCTCTGCTCAGAATTCCTCAATAGCTTCCCAGAATTGAAGTCAAAGTCCTCACAGTGGTCTGTATAGCCCCTCACAGTATCCCCCCACTGCCTTCCCTGTTACCACTCTCCCCACTGTTCACTCATCTCTTGCCACACAAGCTCCTTGCAATTCCTTAGATGTGTCCAGCACGCTCCTATCTCAGGCCCTTCATACTTGCTGTCCTGTATGCATGGCATGCTTTTCCTCCACCTACCTGCATGGCTCACTGCTCATATTCTTCTGGTCTTTTCTCAATATTGAGAACTTCCCTAACAATCCTATACAGGTTAGCAACCCCCAGTTGCCTCAGTCCTTTCCTCCTTACACAGTTGAATTTTTCTCCACAATACATGTTACTACCCGCCCTGGGTGCGTGTGCTAAGTCGCTTCAGTCATGTTCGACTCTGAAAGCCCATGACCATACTATTGGGCATTCTATCTTCCCATACTAGAAGGTAAGTTCCATGAGGACATGGTGTTAATTTAGTTCCCTGCTATATCCCTAGCGTCTGTAACAATGTTGGCCCAGAGTAGGGGCTCCATAAACTTTTGTTGAATGAGTTTGGAATATATAATAAGCAACATTATTTATAACTATGACTCAAAAGCATAAAATGATCTCTGCTTGGCATTCCAAGAGAAACATATCCCATATCAAGGTTATCATCAAGGTTAAGTCTAAAAGAGAAAAGGACAAAAATTATCAAGGCCACAAGAAAGATTTCAGACTCAGAAATCCTGCTCTGTAACTAGAGCGCTGCCTTAAAATGTAGGAAGCTTTGGAAATCTCAGTTTCTACCCTTCAGTTCCTCTACAAAGCCTTCATGATTGTCAACAAATATGTCCTGCACTGCACTGCATCTAAGCAGTGAGGCAAAGAAGGGAACAATGCAGGACAGTATGGAGAACGTTCACACACAATGCATCCTTCCCTGAATTATCTGTCCCCATCTCCAGTGGTCTTCCTGCTGAACACTGAACTACATGTCCCAAAATGCCTTGCAGGATTCTATGACAGCATTTCAAAGTGCCATTTCCACAAAATAAAATTTGGGGTCTGTGATTAAAGTGAGTCAGTGTGGTGGTGGTAAAGAATGGTCTGCCTCTATTTTGCATAGCAACTCCTGCATGTTTACCCAGACTATGTTTGTATTAACCAGGTCTGGCTTTCCAGTGAGTTCCATGTGTTTCTAAAATGAGAATCAGAGAGCCACACAATGTACAGCCTTAAAAATAAAATTCTGCAGGGTGAGTGAAAGACAATATATCGTCTAAATATAAATTCTAATTTCAGCATGTGGTTTTGCTATTTTTGATCCCCATGGAATTTCAGACCCCCTTCAGTTAGTAGTCAAGGCTGTACTACAGCTTATT